>OX336350.1:21561276-21990911 GCA_946902875.1 Nematopogon swammerdamellus
GCGTGGACCAGCGTGTAGGTAAGTTTTGTGATAGTGTTCTATTATTAAATTAGTTATATGACATTTCTTTGGCAACAATAGAGGGTGTTTTGCGTTGTAAGATAAATCAGACTGTTGAAGTCTGCCTCCGACTCTAATCAGGTCATCCTCAATAAATGGTGATAGTTTTTGTAGTGACTGTACATGTTTTGAGGCTTTAAGTAACTCAATTTCTTTTGAAAAATAAGTCATTTGGACACATCGAACGATAGACAAGCGAGCGTTATTTAAGTCGGTAGTACTCAGAGCGCCTAGTGATCTTTGTGACATTGGAGTTCGCGAGTTGTTACAGAATCTCAAAACAAAGGCAATCACACGAACGAGTTTAGTGAATGATGAAAATTTGTCGAGAACGCGAGTGTTGAACTCATTATCATTCGCGGTCGCGGTGAGTACAAATGCATCTGTAGTTCTTTTCATTTCCGGAATTTCATCGGAATCTTTAACGTAAATTGAGGCAATTGGCCACTTAGATCGATGATTATATAGCCACCTGGGGCCTTCGAACCACTCAGGTGTGAGCGCAAGCTTCGACGGAAGGACACCCCGTGAACACATATCTGCTATATTATCCTCACTGCGAATGTGTGACCAAGACGTAGGAGGCACGATATCTATTGCCTGAGTTACGCGATTTGCAACAAACGTTTTTAGTTTGTAGGGCTGCGTTTGTAACCAGGTTAGGGTGATGGTGCTGTCACTGAGTGCAATGACCTCGTCGAAATGAATTTGATTGAATGAACTTGATACATAATTAATGAGTTTTGTGAGTAGAACGGCCGCAAGTAGCTCCAGCCGTGGGATTGAGATTGGTTTTAGTGGCGCGACCTTTGATTTCGACATTAACAGTCGAACCTTGATATTGTTATGTGCATCTATACTGCGTAGGTATAGGCATGCGGCGTAGCCACGGGATGAAGCATCTGCAAAGCCGATAAGTTTGCACGAAACGAAGTCAGATATAAGTACGTGACGTTCGATGCGTATGTGAGAGAGAGATGGCAAATCTGATACGAACTTCATCCATTTTTCGCGAAGGTCTAATGGAAGTGGAGAATCCCAATCTAAGCTACACTTCCACAGATCCTGCATAATGCACTTTGCAAGAAATATGGAAGGTGCTAGAAATCCGGTCGGATCAAATATACTGGACAAAATGCTGAGAACTGATCTTTTGGTGGAAACAGCATCACGCAGATGTGATGAGAAGGTGAAACAGTCATTTTCTGGAATCCACTGCAACCCTAAAACTTTTATGGATGCTACATTTTGATCGTCTTCAAAGTTTTTTATTTTGTCTGAAACAAGGTCGTTTGGAACCTTGTCTAAGAGACATTGATTGTTTAAAGCCCACTTACGAAGATCAAATCCACCGCATTTCAATAGGGCGCACATTTCTTCCTGAAGTTGTATTGCTTCTGAGACGGTTTTGACTGACCACAAAAAGTCATCTACATAGAATCCTTTTAGTAAGACTGCAGATGCTAATGGAAACTGTTGTTGTTCGTCTATTGCAAGTTGCTGCAATGTACGAATTGCGATGAAAGGCGCGGAGCGCAAGCCATATGTGTTTGTATTAAGTTGATATATTTGTATAGGTAGGTCAGCTGATTTGCGCCATAGGATATGTTGGTAGGTACGTTCCAAGGGATCTATGAGAACCTGCCTGTACATCTTAGCTATGTCTGCGGTCATACATACGTCGAACAGACGAAAATTTGTTAGCACGGTCGATATATCGTGTTGTAACTTAGGACCTGTGAGAAGTATATCATTGAGGGAACGCGAGTTACTCGATTTACATGATCCATCAAACACGGTCCGAACAGGAGTTGTGGACGAGCTCTCTCGAATGACACAATGGTGCGGAATAATGTATTTACTATTCATGTCTCCTTTGTACAGCTCCATATGACCTAAATTTTCATATTTCAACATAAAATCGGTATACGCGGCCTTAAGTTCGTGGTCGCGAGATAAGCGTTTTTCTAAATATAAATACCTACGCATAGCGATGTCGTGCGTTAGACCGAGAGTCTGGTTACATTCAGGATTGATTAGAAGGGGCGACACGTACCTACCTTCGTCATTTCTACGTATATTTTCTGTAAATATTTTTTCGGCTATCTGGTCGAGTGGATTACATGGTGGTTTTATATTTTCACTAGGAAAACTTTCCTGTTCCCAAAACCGTTTCAGGACCGACTCTGTTTCATCGGCCGAGCAGTTATATGATAAGAATGACGTTCGCGTGTCAGTGGTTGAGATATTATGTTCATATTTTCCGGTAATTACGTAACCGAAAATTGAATGCAAAGCTAAAGGTGACGATTTGGTAAATTCGATTTTTTTACCAGTGTATATGTATGGAAACACATCAGCAGCCAATAAGATATCGATTTCTTTCGGTTGGTAGAACAAGGGGTCTGCTAAATTTAAATCTTTGTACAGATCGATTATGCCTTGCGGAAGCGGTATAGTGGGAAGCGATGGTGTAATTTGATTTAAAATCACTGCCTGTATGTCTAGATCGTAATTGTTGTTTTTGGATTTTATGGATAAATCAGCCTGGCCCAGTGTTTTTACGGGCTCGCCGTTTAAGCCTGAGACCTTGAATTGACACTTAGATCGATATAATCCAAGACGATTGACACATTTATTGGTAATGAAACTTGACTGAGCGCCCGAATCAATAAGAATGCGACACTTAGAGTAGTTACCCGAGTTGTCTTGGACATCGACAATTGCGGTGCCCAAGAGTACGTTTTGAGAATTCCCTTGCATAGAAGAGCAATGTAAAGAAATGGCGGTACCTGTAGTGCAATCAGTGGCAGGTGAATCCGTATCAAGTATCGTGCAGGGAAGCGAAGGCTTTGTAGGATTTTCATGACACACATCACTATTACTTTTCTCGATATGAACTAGTACGTGATGTGGCACGTCACACACAGAGCAAACGAATTTGCTTTCACATTCACCGCGATGACTTTTTAGACAATTTACACACAAGCCGAGGGCGTGTACGCGCGACAGCCGATCGCGTGCAGGCATCTTACGAAACTGAAGGCAGTTGTAAATTAGGTGACCTTCGCGACTGCAGTGCGAACACGTAAACTTACTTGCGTTCGCTACGAGCGCGAGACTCTGATTATTTTCTAATGAGCGCGGATTATTGTAGTTTGACCGTTTGAACTGCGACGGTTCAAATGATTTTCTTTTGTTCGAGTCGTGATAAAATGATGAGTGCTCTAACACTTTTACTTGATTTTTAATGAATTTAGCGAGATCTTCGTAACTGGGCAACTGATTTTGATCTAGTTCTTGCTCAAACTGTTTTCTCGTCATGGGATCGAGATTTCGAAGCGCTATGTGACCTAGAATGAACCCACTTAGGTTTGTTACATTTAGCGCTTCGATTGCTCGCACTGAATTTTCATATGTCTCTAGGAATGAGTTTAGATTTCCGGCAGATTCCTTGGACAGTGGTGAGAAATTCAAAATTTTATCTAGGTATCGAGCTAACAGGGTTCTTTTGTCTCGATATTTTTCTACTAAGTTTTTGAAAACGATTTGGTAGTTGTCTCCAGACAAGGGCAATGACCTTACGAGACTTAGAGCTGGACCTTTTGTTGCCGATATGAGAAAATGAAATTTATCAATAGTAGCCAAGTCAGTTCTACTGTCTACGAGGGATGTGAAAGTCTCATAGAATGTTTCAAAGTTCTCGATATCTCCGTCGAATATTACAAGATTTAGTTTCGGCAGCCGTGGTTGGACAGATTGACTATTACTTGAGTTGCTTTGTGACGTACTGCTCTGGTTTAATTTGGTAGATTGGAGATCTTCGTAAACGGACTTTATTTTAAAAAATATATCGTTGAAACTATCAATTTCCTGCAGGCTGGGAGAACTTTTAGGATTGTACTGTAATTCAACGTCCATGCAATCGTATACAGCTTTTTCAAACTTTTCTTTTGTTGCGTTGATTTCTGAGTACCTCACAAAAAAATCACTTTTCGACTCAGTTTTTGCAACAACACTTTGGGAAAAGTTGTACAGGGACTGAACTTGTGAAAATAGATGTTGTTTTATAAGTGTAAGTCGACGATATTCCTTTTTAATAAAGGTAGTCTCTGAACTAGTGCCTGGCGGCGGCGAAGGGTCTTCGCTATGCATTTTGCTTAGCTATAAAGTTATAGGTTTGACAATATATGTGTGAATATAAAAATATCAATTAACGGCACAAGTGTTTGTACAACACGTTTGTTACTTGAAATCAACTTGTGATAAAAGGTTCATGTAATTTGGCTATCGAAGGACCATTATGAAGCGGCGGGAAATTAATGCTGCGCACTGACCTGGAATTCTTGAAGGAGGGATCTGGATCAGACAGCACGGCGTCAATCCTTCCACCATCAGCGACTCTCCAGCACCACGGTTATCTAGCACGGCTAGCTAAGAAGCAGATGCGAGGGAGCTGTTCCAGGCCGTAGAACAGGGACCACGGGAACACAGTTCTTTTATAACGGAGCGCGAGCAGGCACTTCTTTCTTGTTGGTTAGTTAAAAGTAAGTAAGTATCGGTGGGTATACTCGCAAAACAGATCACACTATCGATGACGTAGGTGTTCAATAGATTTGCTGTCCAATCAGATTCGCGCATGGCGATAGCACCGTAGGTTTTGACGCGTCATGGTATTCAAATCTTAACCGATGCTGCTGGTCTGATGGAAGCAGGAAAGAGGACAATATAAGGTGAGATTTTGGATGGGATTTTCATTGTCGGACTGGCAGTACGCAACACCACCCGTGATAGCAACAAAGAGATATCTTGTAGCAATCCTATGTAGGTAGGTGTGCGCGCGTTGCGAAACAATGTATGATAATGGTATTATTGAATTGAAAATGAATACTTTGTGAAGGTGCGTTAGGATTTAGGACAACGAGGGTCGGCTTTACGACTAAACATTGTGCCATGTTTATTTATTTATTAGATACAATATTATTGGGAAAGGGTCGCCGGCCGGGATGGAGTCGCGCGGGTCCTTTCCTTTATGCGGATAACTGATGGAGATCAGAAATTCGCATTCGGCTCTGTATTGTTTCACTCTCAATATCGCGAAGGTAAACGCAATTTGGTTTGCCCACCCTTTTAAAACGGCAGCATATTTTATGTTTGATATACGTAAGCGGACTTATCCCTTACAGAGATTTCTTACAGTCAACCTTTGGATGTTTGAGATTCGATAATATAGTGGAAGTATTCCGTGGTAGTAGCAAAAGAGTTGAGCGTGAGAATTGAAAATAAAATAATAATAAGAATACTTAATTAATAAATAATACAAAATCTAGTTCGACGTTTGCATTACATCTCTCGACACTGCTCGCCAATATCGCGTTGTCCAACCACTTAGGTACGATACGGTAGCTGGTTGTTGAAAGCTAAACTAAACTGAAACATGACAAGCCAAAACGCACGCGAAGTGAAATATGACAGCTGTCGCCACCGCCCCCGCATCACCGCCCCCGGGGTGCCCCCCCCCCCCCCCCCCAAGCTTCATTGCAAATGTCTAGCAGTTCGCTCTCGAAATGTGCAATCTGAGAATATAACTGCACAAGAACACAGACGACTTCAGCAGGGCTATCACGAGATTCGCTACGCCGGCTACGCCGAGGTGTAGCGTGCGTATAGCGCGGTTTTCTCAACCGTTCACTTCGAAAGAATGCGGCGTGCACCCTCCGCTCTCCGCCTCCACCGTACTGACGGGCAATTGCGGCGGGGGCGGAGAGCGGAGGGTGCGCGCCGCATTCTTTCGAAGTTAACGGTGGAGAAAACCGCGCTATAGAGAACGTAAGCCGCTGCGCGGAAGCGAGTTCGCAAATCTATCGCATTCGCTTCCGCGCAGACGTTTACGCTCGGCGTAGCCGGCGTAGAGAAACTCGTAATAGCCCTACAGATCCCGCCCGACTGCGGGCTTCATACATACTGGAGAGCAGCTGTGTGTGTGGGCATCTACAGCTCTAGCACTCGTCTGGGTGGCCGATAGATACCTGATATTGCGCTTCACCCCGCGTGTCTGTCTAAATAACTGATCAGGGACATTGTGGCTAGATGTGCGATCACGCGTAGCGCCTCTCGCCGCCTTTTGGCCAAAGTAGGTAGGCCATAAGGTTGTCGACATCTTCGCGCTATTTCATTGGCTGTAGATGTAAGCATGCGATCGATGAGTACTGTGCGCGCATCGCTGTAAGTTCATTTGTAGGAATACAGACTATTCGTATAGTTTGTCAGCCTCGGTAACTCAGTGCACCGATCAGTCGACTGTGGATCGTGATCATAAGCACACCTGGGCGCGGTCACAACTTGGTGACCGTTCGACCGTTGGAGGCTGACCGTGGTTCGGATTTCACGTAAAACTGTACGTTCCTTGTACATTTTTTTTTATGTAAACCAACATGGGTGGCATGTACATACATACTACACGATGTATCCCGACAATCGGGATAAGCAGAGTAATCGGAGTTGTGCTGCAGGTACTCTTGTAAATTACAGCACAACGCCGACCACCACTTTTATCAAAGTATTCGGACAAGGTAAGATACGTCTCTTGAATTCTTACCTTACTATGTAGGTGGTAGGGTTAAAACCCGTCCGGGTTGTTACCACCGCACTGAATGAGAAAGGTCGGCCATAAAGGTACCTCTGTACTTAGTGTTGGTCGAAAAAGTTATGTAAATAGTTCGTGTTTTCCGTCGTCCAGTTCAGTGTAAACGGGAGGACCGAAGGAAAGCACTGACATGTCACTTAGCTCGCCAAGGTTCAGGGCCGACATCAGGGATATCCCCGAGGTATCTCGGTACTTAGAGACCTTACAACTCCGCAGGGACGTTGGATCTTTATGTGTGTGTTCTATCGCCTGTACCACGGAGAGTGTTCCAAGGAGCTGCACGATGCGATCCCTCCATCCCCATTCTACCATCGTTCCACCCGCAACAGGTTGGGAATGCATCCGCACACTGTCAATATCCCCCCACTTAGGACAAATCGATCCTGTAAATCCTTTATTTACAGGGTTGCTAACATGTGGAATTCACTCCCACCTGCATCCTTTCCTCTAATGTACAGTCTGGGATCCTTCAAACATAATGTGAAGGTGCAACTAGCCGGCCGACATGGTATTCGCAGCCCCCGTAAATATTAGAATGCCCGTGGGCGCCGTCCGACTACACCTCTGCGTTAGTCTGGCGCGCGCCATATGTCGTGCTACCCATAAAAATATTAAAAAAATCCTTAATGAACGCAGTCATTTATTAGAGAACAAACACGAAAACACATAATATTTTTTTCCAAAAATGCAGCACTTCTAAAAATTATGATTTAATGCAGACTCCGCCGCGGAAGCGCGCTCCATGGTACCCGCCCCTTACTCATTTATTTAGCGTCGCGCAGCAGTACAGGACCAGAGACCAACTACAAACTGTTGAATAAATCCCGTTGAAAGTAGAATAAAAGTGTTACAGCGCAAGAATTTCGAGACTGACGATCGCGCGGGTTAATTTTTGAAATGAATGAAACATTCCGCTGCGCAGATCTCGTACACTAGTGCAGGGCCAGAAGGCGCTTTCGAGCATTTTATGAAGGAGTCTTTGTGATGAATCTTCCTCCGTTCATTCTAAACCGCTGAAACTAAATTGATTAAGTTTACTGGTACTGTAGCTAATTTAGGGTCATTCATGCAACGAAAAAAGTGATTTTTTTTTTATGGAAACTGACACGGTGGTTGGCTACATCACCTACAACATTCGTGATGTCAGCCCATAACACCGGGTGAACTAGGTGCCATGTCAGTGCTTCACTTCGATCGTGCCGGCTACACTGAAATGGACGGAAAACACGAACTATTTACATAGCCGTTTCGACCGACGTTTAATTCATTGCGGCGGTATCAACCCGGGCTGGTTGAACCCTACCACCGAGTAAGGCAGGAACGGAAGAGACCTACAATTTTTGCGCGGAATCCGAACCACGCTCAGCCGCCAACGGTCGAGCGGTCACCCATCCAAGAACTGTCCGCGCTCAGCGTTGCTAGCAATCAATAGCAACAGTCGACTGTCTGCTCCACTGTGCTATCGAGGCTAACAAGATTTCGTTTAGAACTGTTTTAATTGCACCCCATTTCTCATTTAAAATGAGCGAGACTTTCTAGGAAAGTTTCCGAGAGTCACAGTTACGTCTCGAAATGTCAGCGAGCACAGTGGTAGAAGTAACGTGCGGTGTCGTTGTGCGGGCGGTGTATGTATGTAGCAGTGTGATGCGGCGGCTCCTTCCCCGTTCCGTGTCGCGCGCGGCGGACTAGACGTGCGCTGTCGGCTGCGGTCGGCGGCGGAATGACGGCGGGCGGGCGGGCGAGTGTAGCGAGCGTGCAGTGCGGTGCGGTCGCGACACCAATGTTTGTTTGACATCTACCCACCTAAAAACAATATTCTGTTAACGAGAGCTTACCAATGACGTATACTTGGAGCTTACACTATAAAATGCAAGCACCAGAAGCATAAAGGAATTCGATTGGGCGACCTTGTGACGCACCCCTATCCTTTGCCTGTCAACTGTAGGATTTAAGTATTTGTCTTCAACTATCCAAACTGTAGTTCTATCTTTATGTAATTTCATTACATTTTATTCTCTACCTGGTAGAGACTCTAACTAATGCATCTAACATTTACTGGGGTAATGGAAGAGCGTGATTAAACTACACAGTAGTCAGATCGGACCACAGCGCTCACGGCCAAAGCTTGAAGACAACGGATGCTGAAAGTCTTCGACATGTTCTGTCGAAGGCGAAATTATGTATAAAGACACCCTCTTGGCTCCGAGATGCAGTGACACCGTTACTGACGACTTTGCTTAGGTCTTGTCACTTAGTGACTTATATAAAGCTACAAGGTGAATGATTTTGTATATTAATATATCAGTGCTTCCCAGCCCTTCGGTCGTGCCGGCTACACTCAACTGGACGGAAAACATAAACTATTTACATAGCATAGGTGGACGTATCTACACTTGCATCGAGTACTTGCTCGACGCATCAACCGGTCATTTGTGAGAAGATGTCGAGCTAGCATTTGTACAGGTTGTAAACAATTTGAACATCTACTTTAACAGGTTAATAAAGACCAATTACTTCAAGTGTTTATTTTATTCCAATTCGTAGTTGGTAGAACAGTTATCGAATTCCGAGGTCCTCGTGCAGTTAAATAACAATATCTCATAAATTATTGGGCAAATCGGTAAGTGATGTACCATTTTAAAAACGACATTAGATGGGCGTATTTTTGTTGCATAATGCCACTTTAGTGTAGTTATTTTTTTTTCACCGCGAAGGGCCAAACTCAAGGGATGAAGCTGAAAATTTTTTAACATGTGGCTCTTAAGTCGTTTTTCAGCTAAACAGGACCAAATATGAAAAAATCAATTATACCGTGTGAAAGCCTTACTTTTCAGGAATATTTGACAAAAACTAGATTTAAGAAAATCTTACATTTTGTACTTGTGGCATTTAAAAAAATGAGCTGAGGGAGAAAATTTTGGATTTTTACAAAAATGACAATATCTCAAAAACTAAGCCAATTTTTACTAAACCTAAAATTAGATATTCTGAGAGGTAATTAGCAGCCCTATCTCCTGTCATAGGATTATCGTAGGTTTCTGGGACACCCTGTATATGTACGTATATTGGGGCATCACACGAAGCGGCTTCTCACTCTCTTCTCGCCGCGAAGTAGAAGGGATCGCGATCGGATGTCAAAGGATATTTTAAGAAATAAATAAAAATATCAAGACAGTAAAATGGATGACCCTTTGAGCCGGTAAGAGTCGCTCACCCTTGTCAACCCGGGACTTCGTAAGAATGTCATCATTTCATTTAACAAATATATCCAGAGAGGAATCGTATACATAGGCGGCGGTAGTAGGTATCTTTGAGTGACATGTGGCGTCGTCCATTGACCATTCGTGCTACTCAGATTTCGTTTTAATTTAGGATGCTTGCAATAGACGTATTTACGTAAGCAAGTAGAGTAGGACAGGTATATTTTGTCCACTTTTAAATTAGTGTAAACATTGTTTTGAGCTCAACGTCACTCAGCCTCGGTAGTGGTGCGGTCGGGCGCCTGTGGGTCGGATCATAAGCACACCTGGGCGCGGTCAGTGGATGGATGGGTGACCGCTCGGCTGTTGTAGGTTGACCGTGGTTCTGATTCTGCGTAAAACTGTAGGTCCCTTCCTTTCATACCTTACCACCGCACTGAATGAAACGTCGGTCAGAACGGCTATGTAAATAGTTTGTGTTTTCCGTCCAGTTCAGTGTAGCCGGCACGACCGAAGGGAAGCACTGACGTGGCACCAAGTTCACCCGGTGTTATAGGCTGACATCACGGATGTTGTAGGTTATGTAGCCAACCGTGTCAGTTTCCATAAAAAAAATGGTTGTCTGTAAAGTCGGTTTACGGACGATAGTTTTACGTGATAACGTCATAAAGAATTTCTGCTGCCCTGGTACTTTAGAACCAGAGAGATAAATGTGTACAAGCCGACGCTTGGGCCGATTGTGCCTCTCTATCGCTTGTTACGCGCTCTCGCTTGCACACACAGGCTCAGATGGAACGTGACACTTTTTCATGCGTGCAGCCGGTGTTCATCAATTTATAAGACGTGACGTTATCACGTCAAAAAACGTCGTTAGAGTACCTATGTTCTAACAGTTCTAGTGCGTGCTCTGCTCTGCATGGCGTGGACGTGGAGCTATGTATGGCGCGCACGCTAGGTGTGTGTGTGTATGTATAAGCGACGGAGCTGTGTGTGTGTGCAGGTACGCGTCCGAGTCCGGTGAGCCGACTGTGCTGGAGCCGCTGAAGGAGTACCTGCTCAGCACGATCCAGAAGACGTTCGAGGTGGGCGCCGCGCAGGCAGAGTGCCTCTACTCGGAGCTGCTGCAGTGCACCAGGAAGAAGAACCTGGTCAGTACACTCACTCACTCACTCACTCACTCACTCACTACTCTACTCCTATCCAAGCAAGCACCGTCTCTCGTCTTTACTGTCGCTCCTTTTAGTCTAAGTTATATCAACTGACGTTATACAAAACACAGGTTAGGTCCTGCTTGGAGTACTGCTCGCACCTGTGGGATGGCTCAGCCAGGTTGCGCCGATAGACTCAATCCAGCGTCGTCGTGCCGTGCGACTGGTGGGTGACCCCGCGGTGTCCCGCGACTTAGAACCACTGCAACTCCGTAGGGACGTCGGCACCCTGAGTGTATCCTATCGCTTATTTCATGGGGAGTGTTCGGAGGAGCTGTTTAACGCGATTCCGTCGTTCCCATTCCACCTCCGCACTACGCGTACAGGGCAGAGGATGCACCCATATTCAATCGACGTACCACGGTTACTACGTTACGACGTACGACGCGCACCAACCGGTTTTGTAGGTCTTTTATTCACAGAACCGGGAAAATGTGGAACGCACTCCCTGCCCATCTATTTCACAGAATGTCCATTGGCATCGTTAGATACCTACTTGTAGGTAAAACGATGCCACATGTCGCGCTATCCATAAAAAAAAATCATGTTAAAAAATGTATTGAACGTGTGTGTTCAGAAATGCATAATAGCCATTGCCTTTACCTTCAAATATTTTCAAACTTGTCTTCTGCGACCGACGAATGAGTGGTAACTACCCGCAATTCGTTGGCGCGGTTTTTTCTAAGCGCTCGAAGCGAGGGCATTCAGGTCGAACCGTCTATCCTAGCCTCTCCATCGGGTGATCAAGTGCGTGTCGTACTTCGTGAGTTTGAAGCCCAGGATCCTGGTGAGGAGCTGTGCTGCACGCATCCATCGCCCGCCCGCGGACGGAGAACCAGGTACGTGGCCCTCTTTCGTTGGGTCGCATCATCTATCCATTTTCACTCATTGTCATTTCATTCATACAGTCCACTCTCTTTTAAGAAAATTCCAGCTACCGAGCTCTGATGTGTCCCAGGGCAGAACTCCTTCAGTGTGGGGCAGGCTTAAATTCAGCGCCGCACACTCCCAGCTCGGAGACGAGCGGGTGTGTAGCGGCAAAGGCTGCGCCTGTCCATTTTACTCTTTTAGTTTTTTTTTTTACCGCTTGTTATTTATTCGAAAGTAGTCGATATTGGATACCGGGTGGCTAAGCTCAAGTGGCAATGGGCTGGGCTCGTCAGCCGAAGAGACGACGACCGTTATAGTAACCGTGTCCTACACTGGCGGGCGTGGACAGGAAAACGGAGTGTGGGAAGACCACCCGCCAGGTGGGACGACGATATCAAGTACGTCGGCGGAAAGCAGTGGTTCCGTACCGCTGAAGGCCGCGAGGACCGGAGGAAAATTGGAGAGGCGTATGTAGGACTCATAGTCTGATTCCGAAAAAAGTATATTCTCATAACACTTCCTGCCCTCGCGTCTCCGAGTAAGATGGCGGCCGAGCCGGAGGCGCCACCTCTGCGCCTACGGCGGTACAAATCAGAACTTAAAACGAGCGCCACCTTGCGGTGAAAGTGGCGATGCTTACAGCTCGGCCATCCTCTTTTACATCGAGTCCTCTCGATCATTCATTATATAATACAAAATGTCGGGTATTCTATAGGTGTACATAGAGAACCAAGACTACATAAATTTAGTTGTATTTAACTATATAATTTTTATATCATATGTAATCTCTATTTTAAATAAGTACCTATTTCGGCTCAATTTAACCAGTAAATTAATTATAATTAAAATAATCCTAGACTTCTTAAAATTTCTACAAACTTAGCTTATTTTCATAGTAACAAAACAATATGCTCACGCACATAAGAGTACAAATGTACGTTCAAGATCGTAATAGGAATTCAATTCGTTTTCACAATTTATAATCGTACCTATTCCAATGAATGTTGTTTTCAAAATCGTAATCCAATCAACATAATTATCATATTCTTAATCAATCTCAAGGGTTTTAATCGCATCCACATAAAGGTAATTATCATAATCTTAATCAATCTCAAGATTTTAAATCGTAATCATATTCATCATCATAATCGCAATCATTTTCGCAATCGTATTCAAATTAAGAATCGCATTCGCATTCGTAATCGCAATCGCTTTCATTTTCATTAGGTCTCTTTCATGTCCAGTCAGGTCATTGGTTTTAGACTCATGGATGTCACCTTCATGGTCGAGTTGAATTGTTAGGTTCATGTATGTTAATAATTTTGTATTTGTCAGTATCTATCGTCTGGTAGTCTCTTTAGGATTTTAGTTAAGTTTAATTTTGGTTTTTAGCTTCGTTGTCGTTGCTAGACGAAGTGTCAGAGTCATAGTTTTGTAGACATAACCACGGTTGTATTTTATCAAGTGCCATAATACCTTCATATTGTCTACGTCCCTTCCGTGTCAGTGGGGTATCTACGATCACAAATCTATCATTAGGTAGGATTTTCTTAATTTTGTAAGGGCCTCGAAACTTCTGCTCCAGTTTCTTCGACTTTCCAGTCGAAGGAACGGTCCACGCTACTCTAATTAAGTCACCGACTTTGTACTTCTTTCCGATCTTCCTACGTTTGTCAAAGTTTATCTTGTCTTTTTCTTGCTGCTTCCTGATCAATTCACTCGCGTCTGATCTAATTTTATCGATGCTTTCGACAGTTTTCTCGCCTATGTCATCGGTGATCTCGTTAAAGATTGTACTAACTGTATTGGTCACTTTGTGACCGAAAAGCATTTCTGACGGCGTACGTTTAGTGGTTCTGTGTACTGCCGTGTTCATGCCTAACTGAATGTCCGCTATGTGGTGGTCCCACTTTCCATCATCCTCTCCATGGCACTTCGTAGCTAATGCGTCTAATATAGTCCTGTTATATCTTTCTACTTGCCCGTTCGCACGGGGAGTTGCAACTGAGTTGAGGATGTGTTTGATACCTAGCTTTTTCACGAATTTATTGAATGCATTACTAGTAAAACTAGTACCTCTGTCTGTGATTAATCGGGTAGGTGTTCCGAAATAACTAAAATGTTCTTTAAATGCTTTTATGGTGGTCATCGACTTCGTATTCCGAACTGCAGTGATATTTATGTATTTAGTAAAGGCATCTACTATTACGAGAAGGTAATTATTTCCGCGTTTGCTAGGAACGAATGGTCCAAGGTGGTCCGCATGAACCGTATGAAACGGGACAGACACCTTCTCTATTGGGTGTAGTGTACCCTCCTTTTTCCCTGAAGGTGCTTTGTGGTGAGCGCATTGTAAGCAGCCCGCCACATATTTTTTCACGAATCTTCGTAGTTTGGGAAACCAAAATTTATCTCTGACACGGTTCAAGGTTTTATCGAACCCAAAATGACCTACGTCGTCATGGTTCATTTTGAGGATTTGCCATCTAACGGCTCTGGGCACGACCCAACGAATATGCTCTCCCACAATTCTATACACTCTGTTATTTTTCAGTTTGTAGTTTTTGTGTACATCGATTATGTTTTCAGTTCTAGGGTCTCTAAGGATTTCTTTTATGCGTAGCAGTTCATCATCGCTGTCCTGTACGGTCGCAATCCAATCTTCTACCTGTACTTCGGAAATCGTAGATTGGATGGCTAGGACATCAAGAACGTGCTTGTGGTCATCAAGTCCAGGGATGGGATTTCTGCTCAAAGCGTCTACGTGAGTCATCCGCACGCCTGGACGATATTCTATGTCGCAGTCATACTCCTGAAACTGGACCCACCACCTTGCAATGCGTGGGACTAGGTCGCGTTTCGTCAAGGTTGTCCTCAACGCATTGCAGTCGGTAAGTATCTTGAATTTTTTTCCGAGCAGGTACACACGGAACCTACTCAACGAGGCTACTACTGCTAACGTTTCAAGTTCATAAGAGTGCAACTTTTGTTCATCAGCAGTGGTTTGGCGGCTGTAGTATGCCACTGGCCTCCAGGACTGGGAACTGCTGTCCTTCTGCACCAAGATACCAGCGACCCCTATTTTGCTAGCGTCGGTATGCAGCTGTGTTTCTGCGAATGGGTCGTAGAGGGCTAATACCGGTCGTTGGACTAGGCACTCTTGGAGTTTTCGAAAGGAATTCTCCTCTGTTTCTGACCATCTCCATTCGGTGTTTTTCTTCAAAAGGTTCGTCAAAGGTCTAGCTATTAGAGCAAAATCCTTAACGAACCTTCTGAAGAAACTCGCAAGACCAATGAATTGCCGTACTTCGTGTTGGTTCCTGGGAACCGGGAATTTATTTACAGCATCGGTCTTCCGTGTTCCTGGTTGGATACCCTTGGCAGAAATCTCGAATCCTAAGAAGTCGATACTCTCATGAAAGAATTTACACTTACTGAGTTTCAGAGTGAGTCCGCCCTGCCTCAAAAGTTTAAGGACTTCCTCCAGACGTTGCAAACCTTCTTCGAACGAGTGCGCAGGTATCAATATATCGTCCATATAAATGATTGCGTATTTGATTTTACTGCGGTCTATAATTTTATGAATCGCTCTCTGGAATACAGAAGGGGCATTCGCTAACCCAAAGGGCATGCGAGTGTATTCATATTGCCCATCGGGCGTTACGAATGACGTTTTGTCACGCGATTTTTCTGCAATGGGAATTTGATAGTAACCTGATGCAAGGTCGAGTGAGATGTAATGTGTATGTCCGGATAGTACGTCTAGTTGATCTTCAATTCGGGGCAGCGGATAATGTTCTTTCTTAGTCTTATTATTGAGAGCACGGTAGTCGACACAGAGTCGCTTCTCGCCCGTTTTCTTTTTAACTAATACGATTGGGCTGGCGTATGCAGAGTTTGATTCGACAACAATACCCGATTCTAACATTTCATCGACCATGTCCCTTACTTGACTTCTTTCTACATACGGCAGCCTGTAAGGCCGGTAGACGACCGGTTCAGAGTCTGTGAGTTGAATTTCCATTTCTGTTATGTTCGTAAAGCCCAGATCCTTAAGATTTTTTGAAAAGCAATCACTATAGGTGTCGAGCAACGTCTTAAGCTCCTGGCGCTGTGCTAGGTTTAACGTGTCTCCCCAATTAATGTCGTCATCATTTTCTATGATTCGTTCTACGTTTTCGATACGCAACACGTCCACGCAATTTACTCTCAATGCTCTAGTGATAAGTGAGTCTTTTAATATCGTTACCGTATTATCAGATATATTTTGAATCAGTACCTGACCGGTACCACATTTAATTTGGTATTCCCCCGGCAACAGATAATACTCAAAATTTTTAGGACCACGCACGGAACCATCTACATAGAGCCTACCAGTATATTCATTAGTTGTCCACACTGGAATCGATTTAATTTCTCCAAACTTTAGTGTAGTCTGCTGAGTAGCCGTAAGTATATATTTGTTAGATACTGCTGACCGGTTGGTCTTCTCGAATATTATCTCTGAGTCTGTTTTAATAATCGTTAAATTTGGCTTCTCAGTAAAAGTATGACCTAAAAGTACAGGCTGATCTAAGAGCCAGTCCTCAACGACAAGTGTCTCCACAGTCTCAGCAATTCCTTGGACTTCTACAAGGATAGTAATCCGTCCTATAGGGTTAACAAGATCAGTGCTGAGTCCGCGTAGTTTCGGTAAATCGTTCGAGGACCATTTCAGCCCCAGCAACGTGGCTTCACTCCTGCGGATCAGCGTTACGTCACTACACAGATCGAGCAGGCATTTAAAGCGCACTTCATTTACTTTTATATTCAATATGTATTTGTCTTTCGTACTTTTCCCCGAACTCACCGTCATAATTTTTTTTTCGTTTTGTTTTGTCTCATTCTGTTTGTTCTCTAGTTTGGGGCACGTTGCTGCAAGGTGTCCTAACATTTGACAGATCGTACATTTGCGTAATGGCTGCTTACATAAAAAGCTAGGGTGCCCTGCTTCATTGCAGTTAAAGCATCGAAGCTTTGTATTGGTGGGCTTTTCGTTATTTGTATAATTGTTGGTGACGGTATTAGTGCGTTTACTTCTGATATTAAAATTACCTATATTTTCTCTTGGTTGTGATACTTTAACGGTTTTCAAATATTTAAGCACCTGTTCTGGCTCCCCAAATTCTACTGCCTGCGCTCCTAATTTTATGCTCCTGTCTTCAATTCCGTAAACTAGGCAATCTACCGCCTTTTGCCCAGTGATACCACATCTATTTAGCAAATTTATTTTTGAGTAATAATACAATTCTAAGGACTCCCCATAACGCGCCTTCTTGTTCAGCATTTCGGTCAGAAGTTCAGCGTAGTTATCCCTACACGGAAATGATTCTTTCAATTTATTTTTCCATTCGGTCCAGGAGAATAACAAACTGGGTAAGCCATGATACCAAACTTTTGCTAAACCCGACAATTTAGGTAAAGCATAATGTATTGTTTGCCTTTCACTCCATTCGTACAGTTGGGTACACTCCTCGACCTTATTGATCCACACGTCAATCGTCTGTTCCTTAGAAATGGGGTCGAATTCGGGAATTACATTGTTAAGTACAGGAAACTTATCGTGCTGAGTTGTCGGTTTCGAAGTCTGTATGGCTTCTAGGAATTTGGATAAAAAAGAGTTCATATGTCCGGGAATGTTAGGGTTCTCGGTCATGGTCTTTGTCGCGTCAGCGTCATACTTATCTCGATTCCTGTGTGACGATCTTGTCGACCTCGACCTTAGCTCCCGACTGCTACGACGATCATGCGAGCGTCGCTCGCCCCGGGTTCGACTCCGGCGGCGCGACTCCCGCTCCCGGCCGCTACGACAACCACGCGATCGTCGCTCGCCTGGGGTTCGGCTCCGGCGACGCGACTCTCGACTCTTGCCGCGAGAATGACGTCTCTGGACGCTGCGACTCCTGTGGCGGCGCGAGCTGCGGCTGCGACTGCGACGCCGTGGCCGGCGGCTGCGCACGCTGTGGCTCCTGTCACTACCGCTCCTGCTGCGAGTACGGCGCCTCTCGATGCTGCGCTTCTTGTGACGACGTACGCGAGGACTGCTCGTGCTCCGAGTCCTGCGTCGTCGGCGCTCACTGCGGACGCTCCGCTCTCTCGCTCGCGAGCGGCTGCGCGCGTCGTTGGATGCCCCGTCAAGAGAGCGTCCTCGGTCCCCGCCGCTATCAGCATCGACTGGTCGGTCTGGTGTCATTTATTCGAGTTTGGTTTTACTGTAATTATATTGTTCGCACTTATAGTTTAACATCAAAACAAAGAAAATTAGAAAAAATGGAAAAAGTGACTTTCAAAGGCAAAATTTATCTCGTAAATCGTGCATCTAGATACCCGCTTATATTCTATTAGTGTCGTGTATAGAGCGAGATCAAGATCCAGCAATGCCGTATCGCATATCTTAGGGGACAAAAGGATAGATGTGAAACAACGTACCTATGCGAATATGCATAGGTGGGTGGTTAGCTAATATCATAATTTCGTTTCGGTAGAATGGAAAAACACCCGTATCGTCTATAAATTTTCCACAATCTAATTTCCTATTGTGCGGTGCAGGTCATACTTACATAACGTAAGCAGGTCAACAATATCGCAAATAAAAGTTGTCACGTCTGATTCTAGTAGGTTTATTTCAAGACTGTATTATATATAAAGGACATACATAACGCTGGCCCGAGACGGGATTGCATCACCCGCCCGGCCAGCGAACGTGCTCAAACCTAATTTTTAACAAAGGACCACTGTTTTGATCGGTGACCTAATTGTCGCGGCCGCGCCGCGGATGATCGCACTCCTTGTGCTACTCTCCGCAGCTACGATTGTCGTCCGTCACAAGAAGTAAATAAAAATCACTGACCTTTTCCTTCAAACTAGTTAGTTTAAAGTCTTACTATTCCTGTGGATGGGCGTCGTTGTTCTAGTGGAACGTTATTTCGTCCACACTAACCCACTTCTGACGTTGTAGGACTCATAGTCTGATTCCGAAAAAAGTATATTCTCATAACACTTCCTGCCCTCGCGTCTCCGAGTAAGATGGCGGCCGAGCCGGAGGCGCCACCTCTGCGCCTACGGCGGTACAAATCAGAACTTAAAACGAGCGCCACCTTGCGGTGAAAGTGGCGATGCTTACACGTATGTCCAGCAGTGGACGCTTACACGCTGACTGACTGACTTGTTATTTATTAAGAGAAAATAAAAATCATTTCTTTCTTGCTTTCCTTCAGAGCTCTCTTTTACTGCGTGTACTCAGTAATTTTTTTAATTGACTGTTAAATATAGTGAAATGTATGTAGGTAGGTACTAGAAAAAGGGTTGAGCGTGAGAATTGATGATAAAATAATTAAGAATACACGTAAGGGCACGCTTGTTAAATAAAAGCTATACATTGTGTGCAAATAGATATATAAATTACAAAATATGTAAAAGCCTCTATCAAGTACTTTATTGATACACTGGTAATTAATAAAAACAAATTAAAAATAAGAAAAAATAACAAGAGGATAAAATCAAAGCAAAACTAAATTAAAATATAATATACAAATATGTAAAAATATGTAAACAAGTACCGTGTGGGGCCGGTACTTAAAAAGAATAACCCCACTGCATCTCTCCCCGTGCATGTCGTAAAAGGCGACTAAGGGATAAGGACAAGATGCCGTGCTAAAGGGCGACAGGCTCGCCACCTCTCACCTTGGCACGGTACTTCCACCGAGTCATGCAGCAGGTGGGTCTTCGTGCATTACTTGCTGCTTGATCGACTGAATCTTGTTCGAATACTTTGCGAAACGTGGTGGTCGGTGTTGTGCTGTAATTTACCAGAGTTCTTGCAGCACAACATCGATTACTTTGATTACCCCGATTGTCGGGATTCAGCGTGTGTGATATGTATGTATATATGTAATATTAAGAAACATTTCTGTCAATATGATGTTTTATTTTGCTTTATTCATTTGATTTTACTTGAAGCTAGGAAACATGTTAGGAACCTATGTGTTCCCTAATTTATTGAATTGAAGGAGTTGCCAAAACTTGTCCCATGATAATGCTTCACGAGTGGAGTAGCTCGTTACAGAGCGCGTGCGTGCGACACTCGAGGCGACAACAAGGCTCGCGAGCGCGGCTCGTAGTGTTCCGCGCCGTCGCAATAAGGGGCGCGCAGGCATCTTTACGACTTCATAAAGCAGCATAGGGACCTCACCAGACCACTAGAACACCAGACCACCAGACCGGTCGCGGCCGGCCGCTTTCGCTTACGAATGTGCATGTAGAGCGGCTGACACACGCACCGTGTCGAGGAAAAAACCGGCCAAGTGCGAGTTGGACTCGCGCACCGTGGTTACAGCACCACAAAAAAAACATTGAAAAAACACGTTTCTTGTATGGCAACCCCTTGAATTTTTTTCCATTCCAATTTTTTATTATTAGTCGTTATATCCGCCATACATAACATAATAAATAACACATATTCTGTGAAAATTTTAACCGGCTACTTATTACGGTTCCAAAGATACAGCCACCGGAAGGACGAACGGAAGGACGGACGGACGGACGGACAGACAGACAGACATACGGCTTAGTAATCTCGCCTCTATCCGCCGTTAATTCCGAGGTTAATTCGACCCCGACAACTCGGATAAACAGTGAAATTGAGTTTGGCGCTAACACTGGTTTTTTTTTTTTTTTTTATGGAAACTGACACGGTTGGCTACATCACCTACAACATCCGTGATGTCAGCCCATAACACCGGGTGAACTGGTGCCACGTCAGTGCTTGCTTCCCTTCGGTCGTGGTTATTGAGAATTTTACCTTACTTACTCGATGGTAGTCTCAAATTGTAGCCGACTGTGGTGTGGTACTGAACGTAAGATGGCCGCATAGCAAGCAGCCTCAATGTATAGTTTTTAGGGTTCCGTAGTCAACAAGGAACCCTTATAGTTTCGCCATGTCCGTCCGTCTGTCCGTCTGTCTGTCCGCGGCTTAGCTCAGAGACCCTTAGTACTAGAAAGTTGTAAGTCGGTATGGGTATACATATTAATAACGCCGACAAAGTGGTAAAATACAAATTTTGAAATATTTTTTTTTAGGGTACCTCCCCTACACCTAAAGTGGGGATGAATTTTTTTTTCACGTCTACCCCATCGTGTGGGGTGTCGTTGGATAGGTCTTTATTAATAAATAATAAAACAACAACAACAACAATTTAACAATGAGAAGAAAACGCCACACCAAGATCAGTTACACGAAATGTATTCAATGTTCTGTGAAGAAAGTAGGTATGTCCCCTCCTTGCTTGAACCTTCTTTAACGAGTCTCGGTAGTCGGTACGCATAATAGAATCGGACGTAATATTTTTATAACTCGTTCCATTAAGTACCGGCGAGGGCGGACGTGCTGCCTGGGGCAATTTCCTTCCGTCAACCCCGAGATGGAACGGTGTGTTGAATGTAACGAATCGTTTTAGCATTATCCTGAATGATCAAAAGTGATCGATCTATCTGTTCTACGGTATCAGTTGCTCGTTTATTGCCTTAGTCAGTCAGTCAGTCAGCGTGTAAGCGTTCACTGCTGGACATACGCCTCTCCAATTTTCCTCCAGTCCTCCCGGCCTTCAGCGGTACGGAACCACTGCTTTCCGCCGACGTACTTGATGTTGTCGTCCCACCTGGCGGGTGGTCTTCCCACACTCCGTTTTCCTGTCCACGGCCGCCAGTGTAGGACACAGTTACTCCAACGGTCGTCGTCGTCTCTTCGGCTGACGTGCCCAGCCCACTGCCACGTGAGCATAGCCACCCGGTATCCAATATCGTAATAATGTTATAATGTGAACGCTCAAAGGTTCTCTGCCTTGTGGCCGGGTTAGGCCATAAGGCGGCGACGGAGCTGGCTGTGGCTGAGTCAGAGGTGCCAAAGCACATACTCCGACCAGCTAATGTCACTTCCGAGAAGTTGGGTGCCATACCGGATACTTCCGGTTGCTGACTGTACTGGAACACAGCCGAGGTGTACGGTAGTACCAAACCAGTCGGCTACATTTTGAGCCTACCACCTAGTAAGGGGCAAGGGAAGGGACCTACAGTTTTACACCGTTTCCGAACGGTGAAGCAGAAGGTGTAGGTAGGTATGTACGTAAATTTTTCCTTCAGAAAAAAAAACTCATTGGTGCACGCGACCGGATTCGAACCTCGGACCTGTCGCAAGAGAAGCTGACGGCCAGTCTACTCGGCCACCCGCCGCCCGAACCTTTCCCATATTGGTGTATGTTAATTACAAGAATAGCCCCACTGCATCTCTCCCCGTGTATGTCGTAAAAGGCGACTAAGGGATATGACTCCCTTCTTATATCACTAGGTGGTAGGGTTTAACCCGCCCGGGTTGGTACCACCGCACTGAATGAAAGGTCGGTCGAAACGGCTATGTAAATAGTTTGTGTTTTCCGTCCAGTTCAGTGTAGCCGGCACAACCGAAGGGAAGCACTGACGTGGCACCAAGTTCACCCGGTGTTATGGGCTGACATCACGGATGTTGTAGGTGATGTAGCCAACCGTGTCAGTTTCAATAAAAATAAAAAAAAAAAAAAAAAATGCAACCCGTAATAGTACAAGATTGGACCTTGGACCTCGGCCTAACGTAACATAGATGATATTGTCACTAACGCTGCTGGTATTGTCGTTGAAATGAACCCGGATCGAAAGGGCCAGCCTACCGGATGACAGGGCTTATAGGAGTGCGTAGGAAGTTACATCCGTACTGCAAGAGTACTGTACAAGCCCGGATTTAGCTTCGGAAGCTCTTGAAATAACATTTTCGCAAAGCCAAAGCTCATCAGTTCTGAACTGAGTTTTTCGCAATTTGTAAATAACAATAAATTTCGCTAAAGCTTTTGTCAGCCTCGGTGGCTCAGTGGTGCCATCGTGAGCACAACTGGGCGCTGGTCGATCGTGATCATAAGCACACCTGGGTGCGGTCACAACTTAGATGAGTGACCGTTCGATCGTTGGAGGCTGCCGTGGTTCGGATTATACGTAAAACTGTAGGTCCCTTCCCTTCTTACTAACTTAAAAGCATATTGTTTATTATTGTGTATTGTTGTTTATTATTGTTTATTGTTTATTTAGCATCTATTGTCAGTACACTGCGCTCAGATTTGTCATATTTACATTGTAACATTCCGCCAGTTCGATTATCACAGCGAAGAAGAAAAAAGAAACTTCACTGGAATTTTTTTCAATGTGCACTTAGTCTCCTTTACAAAAATGTTTGCCACTGCCTAGACATGCATGTGCTGATTTATGACAGATGCAGCAATTCATGACAAAGTGAAGAAAAAAAAAATGAAATTGTATGAAGTTATATACCCACCACACTGCCACATGAAGCAGGCCAGTCTCCACAAACAGCACACGTTCACGAGCACCACACCTGGGCCAGCCATCGCCTCCCTCAACCATGTTATAGGGTGGGAAACGACCCGCACTAAGTGTCACCGTAAGCAAAGACCTTAAAGCGATGCACTACCCCAGTGGCAACATGAAATGAAATACTACTGGTTTCTGTCACATAGTTCTGTGTTCACACCATCACGCGCCCCTCCGATACAGACATGACAGTACAAACGATAACAGGGCAAGGAGGCAGTCCGAGCGGGTCACCAGACGCTCGTACCAAATTGCTTGAAAAATTATTTTTTGCAAAAGTGTTTCCACACACCTTTCCCTTTTCAGGAAAAATGATCAACCGAAAAATGTGGGATCACATTCTTATATGAAATACATATAGCATTTAGGATCGTCGCAGATATTGTACCGCTAATCCAGCCTCCCCTCCCCAGCCCTCGCCTCGGCAAGGAGGAGGATCTCCCCGTCGAGAGGGCCCGCCAAGTATTCCTTTGTGGAGCTAATAGATTTCAAGTTGCCTGCTCGTGCGGGAAATGCGGCAGCACAATAATGCGCCCGGCGCGTAACGCGGGCGGAGTAAAGCCGACCGTTCACTGGAGGCGGTGTCGTGTATGTCAGCGGTGCCCATACTTTTTTTCTATCAAGATCTACCTACAAAAAATTAATGGTTGTTAGATCGACACTTGAACCAACATTTTTCGTGGTTAAATAATTTGTAGTAATTTTTGTTAGACTATTTATAATCATAATTATTTATACGCATTGTTTCTAAATTACAATTAAAACAATTTTATAAATGGAACTGCATTGGGAGTAATATATTATTTCAATTAATAAAATTAAAACTAATCTTGTTGAAATGGAATTCACATCCTTGAAAGCTATGCTCATTAGATGCCTTATATTTGTCACTATTGCGGTCCTTGCGGAAGACGACATCACCGGGAATTTTCTTAGTCACATCAAATATTATGAATTCTTTGATGTTTCTATAAGTCACTTTTTGCTCTACATATCTTCAGCGATCGACCTAATAGCCTCTTGGGATCGACGACCGGTCGATCGCGATCTACCGTTTGGTCACCACGGGTGTAGGTAATGCATCTCACCTCACGCAATACCGAGCACTCTGCTCGGTGCACGATACGCAGTGTGCTACCAGTGAACTAATGTTCATTCCTTTTCATCATAATTAAAAACACATACATATTTAGTAGCTAAGCTCAAGTGGCAGTGGGCTGGGCACGTTAGCCGAAGTGACGACGACCGTTGGAGTACCCGTGTCTACAATAGCGGCCGTGGACAGGAAAACTGAGTTTGTGAAAACCACCCGCCAGGTGGGACGGCGACATCAAGTATGTCGGCGGAGAGCAGTGGTTCCGTACCGCTGAAGGCCGGGTAAACTGGAGCAACATGAGATGGAGGAGAGGCGTATGCCCAGCAGCGGACGCTTACACGCTGACTGACTGACTGACATATTTAGTCCCTCTTTAGGGCATTCAATTTATTTTGACACATTTATAACGGCGGCTTTATAATAACTGTAGCAAGCACAAACCGACAAATACAAGCACGGACGAGAAGCACAGTAGCACAAGAAACAAACAATATTGAACGAAGGAAAGAAAGAAATAATTAATATATTATAAGTATATAGGAAGATGTTGAACCGGCCAACAGTGACGATAGAAGAAGAATAACTGTGGAAAGTCTGCTATCAGAAACTTGCTATTAGCCCGTGTACGTACGTACACGCCTTTGTACAGTCCGCATCCGTGCGCTGAATTAATGATATATGAAATGGTATGAAGTGGTGAATGAGAAATGCATTATCGCCAGAACATTGAAAGGCTGTGAAAAGTTATACTCATAATAAGAGAGTGAGCCGTAAGCAATGACCTTATTCACTCGCCGCAATTACGTATACGGATATCACAACTTCTTGCACCTGACTTGGTTGCTCTGGAACAGTTCACACCACAGAGTTTTTGCACCTGACTTGGTTCAGATTCTTTATTTCATCATTGGGCACATATTGGCCGCTCAGACATGTCAATACATTTCAAAATAACATATTAAATTATATATAACAATTAAAATTAAAAACAGATTAAAAACAACCAGCACAAAAAATTAAACCAAAATCTAATTATTAAAACAGGCTAATTCATTAATCAACTACTTGTTGGAGATACTCTTCTATTGAATAGTGAGGCTTCTTTACTAACATGTTCTTAAGTTTATTCTTAAAATATTTATCCTCGCATATTTTAAGTTCGGGCGGTAGTATATTGTAAAACTTCACACTTTGACACATAAAACTCTTGTACACTTTGGCTGTCGCGCCGTCACAGGCCTGAGTGTCGTAACTATGAAAGTCACCATTTTCAGGAGTATTTTTTTGACGTATGTATTCATTCGGAAGAGTCAAAATACGAAGTTTTTTGAACACAGGTCTGCAGGTCCCTAGGTCTCATGCCCATGATAGCCGGAATGGCCCGTTTCTGCAGCCTGAATATTCTTGGTTGGTTGCTCTGGAACAGTTCACACCACAGAGTTTTTGATCTTTGTTCTGTGGGTCACACGCTGTCCATATATTTATCCTCTCAAACTATTAAGTATTATAATTTCCCCCCGTCCGGTCCTCATGTGCATTTTCAATGTCATTAGGAGCAGTAAGACTAGAAACGAAAAATTCCACCACCACGTACGAATTTTACCATAACTACCTCTCTTCTCCGGATTGCTTCCGTCATTCTGAACGTAGGTCGGGCCAAAGGGTTACGAACAAAAAAAAGTCGGCAAGTGCGAGTTGGGCTCGCGCACCGAGGGTTCCGTATCATCAGCATCACTCAATATATTTGTATTATGTAGGTATGTACAAAAACAAATTGTTTTGGAAAATCACGAACGCCTAAATAAACACTACAGCAATGGTTTGAGTGTGCGGCATTCGTGAAGTAATACAAAAATATATTTCTTATATTATAAATAACATAACGACATAATATCTACAATTTTCGGATTTTTCTTTACTTGTGATGGTGTAGAAAATGCAAGCTTCTAAATCAACGCAATCACTAGATATGCCTATTTAAGTCACATATTTTGCTACCGGCAAATCAAATCAAAACCTATAGAGTACTTCCCGTTAACCTAGAATCATGAAATTTGGCAAGAAGCAAGGTCTCACTTGCTTCTTGCCAAATTTCATTACTCCAGGTCAACGTTAAGCACCCTATAGGTTTTGATTTCATTTGAGTGGGTTTGCAAGTATTAAAATTTGCCATAAATAGCCGTATCTTTTAATTATATTGATTTAGAAGCTTTCATTTTATATAACTCGAAGGGATCGCAGACGTTAGTATTCCATAATAATTTCAATTTGATATCTTGACTCGTTACTGAGAAAAGGGTCTTGACTTGACACACAAAACAAACAATTTTTTAGGGTTCCGTACCTCAAAGGAGGAAAAAACGGAACCCTTATAGGATCACTTTGTTGTCCGTCTGTCTGTCTGTCAAGACCTTTTTTCTCAGGAACGGGTAGACGTATCAAGTTGAAATTAATATCAAATACTAAGGTCTACGAAACCTTTGAGGTGTAGAAAATGCAAGCTTCTAGGTCAATGGAATCACTAGATACGCCCATTTAAGTCACATATTTTGCTACCGGCAAATCAAATCAAAACCTATAGAGTACTTCCCGTTAACCTAGAATCATGAAATTTGGTAAAAAGCAAGGTCTCACAGCACAAGTAAAGGAAAAAATCTAAAATTGTAAATTCATAGTTATGTGGCATTAAAAAAATTGTTTGTTTGTTTTCTATGTCAAGGTCCATTTTTCTCAGGAACGGATCAAGATAACAAATTGAAATTAATACGAAATACTAAGATCTACGATCTCTTTAAGGTGTAGAATACTAAAGCTTCTAAATCAACGCAATCAAAAGATACGGCCATCTATGTCATATTTCATACTCGCAAACTCACTCCAAACAAATCAAAACCTATAGGGTATTTCCCGTCAACCTAGAATCATAAAATTTGGTAATAAGCAAGGTCTCATAGCACACGTAAAGGAAAAAATCCTAAAATTGTAAACTTGTAGTTATGATATTTAAAAAAAATTTATGGTTTTGTGTGTCAAGTCAAGACCCTTTTTCTCAGTAACGAGTCAAGATATCAAATTGAAATTAATATGGAATACTAACGTCTGCGATCCCTTCGAGTTATATAAAATGAAAACTTCTAAATCAATATAATCAAAACATACGGCTATTTATGGCAAATTTTAATACTTGCAAACTCATTCAAATGAAATCAAAACCTATAGGGTACTTACGTTGACCTGGAGTAATGAAATTTGGCAAGAAGCATGGTCTCACATCACAAGTAAAGAAAAAATCCGAAAATTTTAGATATTATGTCGTTATGTCGTAGTCATAATATAAGAAATATATTTTTGTATAACTTCACGAATGCCGCACAGTCAAACCATTGCTGTAGTGTTTATTTAGGCGTTCGTGATTTTCCAAAACAATTGTTTTTGTACATACCTACATAATACAAATATATTGAGTGATGCTGATGATACGAAACCCTCGGTGCGCGAGCCCAACTCGCACTTGCCGACTTTTTTTAATATCATAACTCCAAGTTTACAATTTTAGGATTTTTTCCTTTACGTGTGCTACGAGACCTTGCGTCTTACCAAATTTTATGATTCTATATAGGTTGACGGGAAATACCCTATTGGTTTTGATTTGTTTGGAGTGAGTTTGCGAGTATGAAATCTGACATAGATGGCCGTATCTTTTGATTGCGTTTATTTAGAAGCTTGCATTTTTTCTATACCTTATTAAAGAGATCGTAGATCTTAGTATTTCATATTAATTTCAATTTGGTATATTGATCCGTTCCTGAGAAAAGGGGTCCTTGACATACAAAACAATATATATTTTTTTAATGTCAATAACTACAATTATACAATTTTCGGATTTTTTCCTTTACTTGTGCTGTAAGACCTTGCTCCTTACCAAATTCTATAGGTTTTGATTTGATTTGAGTGAGTTTGCGAGTATGAAATCTGACATAAATGGCCGTATCTTTTGATTGCGTTGATTTAGAAGCTTTAACATTCTACACCTTAAAGAGATTGTAGATCTTAGTATTTCGTATTAATTTCAATTTGTTATCTTGATCTGTTCCTGAGAAAAAGGGACCTTGACATACAAAACAAACAACAATTTTTTTTAATGTCACATAACTATAAGTTTACAATTTTAGATTTTTTCCTTTACTTGTGCTGTGAGACCTTGCTTCTTACCAAATTTCATTATTCTAGGTTAACGGGATGTACTCTATAGGTTTTGATTTGATTTGCCGGTAGCAAAATATGTGACTTAAATAGGCGTATCTAGTGATTGCGTTGATTTAGAAGCTTGCATTTTCTACACCTCAAAGGGTTCGTAGACTTTAGTATTTGATATTAATTTCAACTTGATACGTCTACCCGTTCCTGAGAAAAAAGGTCTTGACAGACAGACAGACAGACGGACAACAAAGTGATCCTATAAGGGTTCCGTTTTTTCCTCCTTTGAGGTACGGAACCCTAAAAAGGTGTGATGAAGCCTAACATCACGGTTGCAGTAGGAGTACGTGATGAGACTTAAATAACAAACGAAACTGAGGTAGCTCAACAATATTAATGCTAGCGATCACCGTCGCTTAGAGCCCTGTTGAGATCCTTGTCCGAGTGATCTTGTAAAG
Organism: Nematopogon swammerdamellus; assembly: GCA_946902875.1. NCBI lineage: Eukaryota > Metazoa > Arthropoda > Insecta > Lepidoptera > Adelidae > Nematopogon > Nematopogon swammerdamellus. The sequence goes on from OX336350.1 coordinate 21,590,460, forward strand.
GAGCTTCCAGCCCAGACATTTTTGTTATTCAAATGTTAGTGTCTGTCGAGCGAGTTAATATAACAAAGCCAACAGCATTCTTCAAACGTTTCAATGTCGGAGGACCTCTTTTTAAATATTCTAAATTGTAGTTATAGATTATTATTCTTTCTATCTGTAGGTACTCGTACTTCGCTACCAAGCGCGCAGCCTGGCCCAAAAGTCGATTTCACAAAATGTCTTTCTCGCAACGTTGTTTTTCTGTATTATTCCTGAAATTAAATTCTATCCCGAAATTAACAAACGAAAAATAATTACTTACTACCAAAAATATGAATAAAAACAAAAATGAAGCAATGAGTGTTACAGTATTCGCGAATGGTGTGTAACATTTATTTCATACTGTGTTTATAAAATCACAGTTGACATGCGCCAACTGCAGGCCGCACCAAAGAATCATAATATAGTTCACTCATTTCCGCTTCACTCACAAAATTACTGCCCAGGGCCCACACCGAGAAATAAGATGTTACACATTAAAAATCAAACAAACAAAGAGAACGTAAAATCTACAGATACTTTTTACTATCACCGTTTTCTACTTTTACGCTCTTTGACTGGTCCTGCTCTTTGAGGTACAGTCAAATGTATATTAACATTGAAGGCTGGCCTCCCGCCCGCACTTCCGGGCTCGCTACACGGTCTCGACGGAGCCCTGGCCCGTCTACTCCATGCACCTACTCAACTTCTCGCCTTTCATTTTGAATTGGGCCGTGACCTGTGAGAGAATAAATTAAGATAATTGCATAGGGCGCTGCTTCTAACCCAAACAGAAATAACAAACTCTCGGTTCGTTGGCAACATTTTTTAATTTTATATTTAAACTAGCTGAGCCCGCGGCTCCGCTCGCGTGAAATTCGTATTTCAAAGAAGACAGTAAGTAACTATGGGCGAGGCCGAAGGCAAGCTTCGTTATAGTAAACAATAAACCTTCTCAAATAAAGTAAGTAAATAACGGCGAGGCTTCAGGCTGAGCTATATTTTAGAAAGAAAATAAACCTTCTCGAAGAAAGTAAGTAACTGAGGGCGAGGCCGAAAGCCGAGCTGCGTTCAGGAAGACCATAAACCTTCTCGATGAAAGTAAGTAACTGATAGCGAGGCCGAAGGTCGAGCTGCGTTCAGGAAGACGATAAACCATCTCTAAGAAAATAAGTAATTAAGGGCGAGGCCGAAGGCCGAGCTACGTTCAGGAAGACCATAAACCTTCTCGAGGAAATTAAGTAACTAAGGGCGAGGCCGAAGGCCGAGCTGCGTTCAGGAAGACGATTAACCTTATCTAAGAAAGAAAGTAATTAAGGGCGAGGCCGAAGACCGAGCTACCTTCAAGAAGACCATAAACCTTCTCGAAGAAAGTAAGTAACTGATGGCGAGGCCGAAGGCCGAGCTGCGTTCAGGAAGACGATAAACCATCTCTAAGAAAGTAAGTAATTAAGGGCGAGGCCGAAGGCCGAGCTGCGTTCAGGAAGACGATAAACCTTCTCGAAAAAGTAAGTAACTAAGGGCGAGGCAGAATGCCGACCTGCGTTCAGAAAGACTATAAACCTTCTCGAAGACAGTAAGTAACTGGGGCGAGGCCGAAGGCCGAGTTGGGTTTCAGAAAGACGATAAACCTTATCTAAGAAAGTAAGTAATTAAGGGCGAGGCCGAAGGCCGAGCTACACTCAGGAAGACCATAAACCTTCTCGAAGAAAGTAAGCAACTGAGGGCGAGGCCGAAGGCCGAGCTGCGTTCAGGAAGACTATAAACCTTATCGAAGAAAGTAAGTAACTGAGGGCGAGGCCGTAGGCCGAGCTACGTTCAGGAAGACTATAAACCTTCTCAAAGAAAGTAAGTAACTAAGGGCGAGGCCGAAGGCCGAGCTGCGTTCAGGAAGACTATAAACCTTATCGAAGAAAGTAAGTAACTGAGGGCGAGGCCGAAGGCCGAGCTACGTTCAGGAAGACCATAAACCTTCTCGAAGAAAGTAAGTAACTGATGGCGAGGCCGAAGGCCGAGCTGCGTTCAGGAAGACGATAAACCATCTCTAAGAAAGTAAGTAATTAAGGGCGAGGCCGAAGGCCGAGCTGCGTTCAGGAAGACGATAAACCTTCTCGAAAAAGTAAGTAACTAAGGGCGAGGCAGAATGCCGACCTGCGTTCAGAAAGACTATAAACCTTCTTGAAGACAGTAAGTAACTGAGGGCGAGGCCGAAGGCCGAGTTGGGTTTCAGAAAGACGATAAACCTTATCTAAGAAAGTAAGTAATTAAGGGCGAGGCCGAAGGCCGAGCTACACTCAGGAAGACCATAAACCTTCTCGAAGAAAGTAAGCAACTGAGGGCGAGGCCGAAGGCCGAGCTGCGTTCAGGAAGACTATAAACCTTATTGAAGAAAGTAAGTAACTGAGGGCGAGGCCGTAGGCCGAGCTACGTTCAGGAAGACTATAAACCTTCGCAAAGAAAGTAAGTAACTAAGGGCGAGGCCGAAGGCCGAGCTGCGTTCAGGAAGACTATAAACCTTATCGAAGAAAGTAAGTAACTGAGGGCGAGGCCGAAGGCCGAGCTACGTTCAGGAAGACTATAAACCTTCTCGAAGAAAGTAACCGAGGGCGAAGCCGAAGGTCGAGTTGCGTTCAGGAAGACCATAAACCTTCTCGAAGAAAGTAAGCAACTGAGGGCGAGGCCGAAGGCCGAGCTGCGTTCAGAAAAGCGTTAAACCTTACTTAATAAATTAAGTGATTAAGGGCGAGGCCGAAGGCCGAGTTGTGTTCAGGAAAACGATAAACCATCTCTAAGAAAGTAAGTAATTAAGGGCGAGGCTGAAGGCCAAGCTGCGTTCAGGAAGACCATATACCTTCTGGAAGAAAGTAAGTAACAAAGGGCGAGGCCGAAGGCCGAGCTGCATTCAGGAATACGATAAACCATCCCTAAGAAAGTAAGTAACTGAGGGCGAGGCCGAAGGCCGAGTTGGGTTTCAGAAAGACTATAAGCCTTCTCGAAGAAAGTAAGTAACAAAGGGCGAGGCCAAAGGCCGAGCTGCGTTCAGGAATACGATAAACCTTCTCGAAGACAGTAAGTAACTATGGGCGAGGCCGATGGCCGAGTTGCGTTGCGGAAGAGGATAAACCTTCTCGAAGAAAGTATGTAACTGAGGGTGAGGCCGAAGGCCGAGCTGCGTTCAGAAATACTATAAACCTTCTCGAACAAATTAAGTAACTAAGGGCGAGGCCGAAGGCCGAGCTGCGTTTACGAAGACCATAACCCTTATCTAAGAAAGTAAGTAATTAAGGGCGAGGCCGAAGGCCGAGCTACGTTCAGGAAGACCATAGACCTTCTCGAAGAAAGTAAGTAACTGAGGGCGAGGCCGAAGGCCGAGCTGCGTTCAGGAAGACTATAAACCTTCTCGAATAAAGTAAGTAACTGAGGGCGAGGCCGAAGGCCGAGCTGCGTTCAGAAAGACTATAAACCTTCTCGGTGAAAGTAAGTATAAATATGGGTGAGGCCGAAGGCCGATCTGCGTTCAGGAAGAGGATAAACCTTCTCGATCAAAGTAAGTAACTATGGGCGAGGCCGAAGGCCGAGCTGCGTTTAGGTAAACGATAAACCTTCTTAAATAAATTAAATAGCTAACGGCGAGGCTTCAGGCTAAGCTGCATACTGGAATTTTATTAATTTTTTTATGGAAGAAAGTAAGTACCGAAGAAAGTACCTTCTCGAAGAAAGTAAGTACCTAAGGGCGAGGCCACTGGCACCCCCATCTCTCCCCCCGCCGCCCCCCCCCCCCTACCACAACCCCCCCTCTTCAAAGGCACCCCCAGTATGGATAAAATTATTTAAAATAATTTAAAATCCTAAAATCTAATTTTGAAATCATCCCATTTTAATTTAAGGGTTGATTTAACAAAAACGCTGAAACACGTAATTCTTTATTTCATACCAAAAGCCTAAATATGAATTGTCATATCCCTAACTTGAAAAATGATGGGTTCCCCATTCAAACTTTCATCCCCTATTTCACCCCCTTAAGGGTTGTTTTTTGAGGCGAAAAGTAGCCTATGTCCGTCCTCAGGATGCAATTCATCTCCGTGCAATATTTTATCGAAATCGGTTCAGCGGTTTAGGCGTGAAAAGGTAACAGACAGACAGACAACAGAGTTACATTGTATGGATGAGATTTTTTTGACAATCTTCGGAAAATTTTACCGATATCGTACGTGTCCGTAGTCCGTACACAAATAATACAAATTGTGTACAGGGTGCTTATATTATCTTTGCTATGTATATAGAGTGTATTTGCGACCTATCATAATAATAAGGTATAAATTAATTCTCCTAAGTAACGAGTGCAGTGAGGTATCGCGCGCGCCGCGCAGCCGACGAGACTTGCCATTCGCATTAGACCGTTTTTAGGGTTCCGTATACGTCGTACGGGACCCTATTACTAAGCCTACGTCGCCTGTCTGTCTGTCTGTCTGTCTGTCCGTCTGTCCGAGGGCTGTATCTCTTGAACCGTAATAGGTAGCCCGTTGTAATTTTCATAGAATATGTGTTATTATGGCAAATATAACAACAAATAATCAAAAATAAGAAAAAGTAAAAAATTCACGGAGGTTCCCATACAAGAAACTAAAAAGTGTATGCGCGCCATCTACCGAAAAGAGTATAAAGCATTTTAACTAATCATGAATTTTAACTAAAATGAAGTATTTCATAAAACACGCCATAGATGGCGTTAGTGGCGCTGACCATGAGATGGCAATACGGAACCCTCAGTGCGCGAGTTCGACACGCACTTGGCCGGTTTTTTACATTAAATTCACGCATTAGTTTGTATAGAAACCGTACATTTTTATTGGTGAAATAAAAACAAATATTGACTACTTTGTCTCTTACAACGTAAAGAGTAATTTCCAAAATGGTGCGCGTAGTACATATGTACATATGTACATAGAGGAACAATGTAATTTGCTTCCACGCTGCTGTTCCGATAATGTAACTCTCAATTCAAAGCACGATTGTATTCCAAACGCGGTATCAAGCGAGATACATTTATCATCCAGTGTGATATTGTTTGGCGAATAGACAGCCAGGCCGCGGGATCAACTTACACGAAAAATCCATTTACAAGTTCTTCACGAGACGGAGACCGAGTGAGAGCAACCAAACACTCGAAGCTTACTTGAGATCGGTCGCGCGGTGAGGTGAGGTGAGGTGGGGAGGGGTGGGGAGGGGAGGGGAGAGCAGTGTGCGTACGCGGGTCACGTCACTTGGGACAGATCACGTCTCAATTATTTTATGAGAGCTTCCTGAAGCGCCGCCGCCGCCCCGGTCTCCCCTAAATCCCAACCGCTCACTATGTGACCGAAAGTTCTAGGCATCTGACCGGAAGGGACACTTTTGCTGACCCGCCCCTGAGTTCCACTATCTGCGTTCAAATCGTATCCACTTCATGCATCATTCCCCAGACACTTTATTCCACCTACAAGCTAGAGTGTTCTCGGGAGTGAAATTGGCCATGTCTGAGACTGCGGCCTGGAATGAGCCTAAAAAAAGCCACAGTTGCACTCCGGGAGTGCCGGCAAAAGTGAAAACAAAACCGTAAAATTGCTTAAAAAAAAAATATTTTTTTTTAATTTAGTAGAATTGACAGGCATGCATTTGTTACGGAACCCTACATTCATTTTGCAGAACTTAGTAGAATGGACAGACATAAACGTGTTACGGAACCCTACTTTTATTATAAAATAACCGTCGGACGACCTTGGTTCAAAATTGTAAAATTTAGTAGAACGGACAGACATGCATTTGTTACGGAACCCTACATTCATTTTTAAATAAATATTAAATTTAGTAGAACGGCATTTGTTACGGAACCCTACATTCATTTTGCAGAACTTAGTAGAATGGACAGACATAAACGTGTTACGGAACCTTACTTAACAGTTGCACTCTGGGGGTGCCGGCCGGCAGATCCCGTGCCACTCGTAATTTAACCCATAATGCAACGACTTAAGGTTACATTTTAAATAATAATGACGCTGTCGCGATGTCGCGAACAGAATTGATCCCGTGCCACTGTAACTTAACCCTTAATGCAATGACTTAGGGTTACATTTCGCTTTTCGAGATCTGACGAGGACGCGATGACGCGAGTTTAAAATTTTTTACCCAAGTGCCGCTAAAGAAGTTTTTACTTCAAAAATCTTCACAAATTGTTTTGTTGTTTTTATTTATTTATTTTTTTGTAAGATATCAGATGATATCGAAAGAAAAATCACTACTTCGTACAGTAGTATCCACTGTGTATTCATCCATCATTCTCCAGACACTTTAATCCACCTACAAGCCGGAGTGTTTTCGGGATCACAGATTGTTTTTTTTTTGTTTTAATTTAATTTTTTTTTTGTAAGATGTTTGATGATATCGAAAGAAAAATCACTACTTCTCACTAATGTTTGGTGTACGAATCTGTCTGTCATATGTACGAATACCTACACGGCTTACATCCGGCGCTTACATCACATTAGCCTCCTTCCCTTCGCTCTGCTTCCAAAGTCTACGTAACAGTGGAAGAGGGCGCTTCCGCAGCCGACAGCGAGCCAAGTTCCAGCAAGGCGACTCGGTAACCCGCACTCTGCGCTCCGCCATTTGCCACCCCGCACTTTGCCAACTCGCATAATTTGGCGTTCCCTTCACACGCCACTCGCTCGCCTGTCATCGAAACGACGCGACGCTGAGCGCTAAGTACGTAATTGATCATGTTTTAAATCCTTAAAATAGGACAACTCATTTTCAATTTCATCTAAATCTAGAAAGATTCAACAAAAATGTCACAGGGAAAACCTAAACCTCTCTGCCTAGGTTTAATTTATCTAGGTTTGTTTATTTCGATCGTAGAAATAAAATAAATATCAGGAAACGGTACACAATGCACTGACTTGGCGCACGCTCGGCACGCAAACCATGAGCATATCGCATACCCTGTTTCGCGAGCAGTCAGTCCGCCGTTGACTGCCTTGCGCGCAGGTCTCATGTGTTCGATCGAATACGCTCCCAACAGAACGTGAGCGTGAAAAGGATAGCTATACGTTACTCGGTTTATTGTCAGTCGCGACTGGCGAGACCACAGTATGAGTTGCACGTGGGGCATTGGGAACGTGCAATCGCTGTCTCGCTTATAAGTATCAAATTGCCATCTAACTGTCTTACTCTATTTCCGTTCTCAGAACGGAAACGTTCACTTACGCTGTTTAGATATTTACAGTACTATACTATCCCTTTTGCGTTCACGGCGGCGTTCGCACATCTTATTCTACCATATTTTACATGTGTGTGTTAACTTTTAGCTTAGTGTGCATCTGTGAGAGAAAGACTAATGTATGAAGAGAGCTTGTCTAAGTGTCCACTTGTTGTGAGTGGTCTGGAATTTCGATAACGTCTGAGTAGCGTACAGCGCGAACAGTAGTTGTAGAGTAGCTTCCAGTAAATTGTTTTTATGCAAAGCGCGACATGTTTCATCCATCATAGGTAGGCAACGAGGTATTATGTTTTACTAGAGCTCTCACTCGGGTAACGGGCATTGCTCCGCCGAGTTGAGGCACAATTTACAAATTGGGGCACATCGAAACTAGTCGATCGCGAGCGGCCGAACTCTTCGCACGTGCCACCGCCTGCGCGCATCGCACATGCCCGGTTGTATTTCAATGCACATGTTGTGACATGTTGGGTTGGGTTGGCGTTGGCTGTCGCTGTCGCTCACCGCCCGCTAGCCCCACCCACGGTCGCTTACCGCCCCACGCGAGCTCCCCTCTACCGCTCAGCTCTGCGCTCCGCCTCCCCGCTACCTTAGCTCATACCTCAGCTGATGGGACGCCGTTTCTCTGTATCTTTCTTCGTAGCCATAGCTCTAGTATAACATGATACCTCGTTGTAGGTAGGACGAATATTTAGCACGAGAATTATCTAGAAGAAATTAGGCAAAGCTTATCTCAAAAGCTTGAACTTTGCTATTACGTCGCCTCAGCGACAGCGCTTGCATCGTAGATAATGTCTCAGATTGTGTCGAGGTTGACCTCGTTGTCCGGACAAAGTTTTGTTTGGACGTGTAATAGTCTCTAAAGTAGTGGCTTCTCGCGGACTGATAAATCCCTGCAGGCACGTGGTCTAGGTTAGGAGATCGCGCGGTAGAGACGTTCTCCTGACGATAGAATATAATACAATTGAATAGAATATAGTTTATTTCCTCATTCACACAATAAAATACAGAACATTCAATCTACAACACTGAGCTAGTGTAAAAAGGTAGCCAGCTAAGCTTAAGTATCGCCTAAGTGCTATACAGCTCCCTCGCAATGAGAGCGCTGCGCTGCAACTCTGAATAGAATAAAGTGAGGTATTTGTGCGATATTGTTTATTGTTTATTTAGCATCTATTGTCAGTACACTGCGCTCAGATTTGTCATATTTACATTGTAACATTCCGCCAGTTCGATTATCACAGCGAAGAAGAACTGACAAGAAACTTCACTGGAAATGTTTTCAATGTGCACTTAGTCTACTTTACAAAAATGTTTGCCACTGCCTAAACACGCATGTGCTGATTTGTGACGGATGCAGCATATAAGTATGTTCAATTGCAGGAAGATGTATCAGAGTTCGTCTAGTTGCTTGATGTTATCGACGAATGAGTTGTGCTTTGATGGTTTTCAGATCACGGTGTTCCGGATCCAGGAGCGGGCGGAGGGCGGGGAGATGCAGGAGCTCGACCAGACGATCCTCACGGCGCTGTTCCGCTCACAGCACCTCTCCGCCAGCGAGCAGCTCTCCCTCGCGCTCACCTGGAACCGCGTCGACATCGCGCGCTCCGAGATCTTCGTCTACGGCCAGGAGTGGCCGCCCGGTGCGTACTTACTGCCTCTGTAGTCACACGCGGTCAGAACAGCTACGGACACTGACGGCCAGGATCCACACACGGTCAGAACCGCTACGGACACTGGCGGCCAGGATCCACACACGGTCGCAACCGCTACGGACACTGGCGGCCAGGATATATACACGGTCATAACCGCTACGGACACTGGCGGCCAGGATCCACACACAGTCACAACCGCTACGGACACTGACGGCCAGGATCCACACACGGTCAGAACCGCTACGGACACTGGCGGCCAGGATACACACACGGTCACAACCGCTACGGACACTGGCGGCCAGGATCCACACACCGTCAAAACTGCTACGAACACTGGCGGCCAGGACCCACACACGGTCAGTAAGCGCTACGGGCACTTGGGTCCAGGATCCACACACGGTCAGAACCGCTACGGACACTGGCGGCCAGGATCCACACACAGTCACAACCGCTACGGACACTGACGGCCAGGATCCACACACGGTCAGAACCGCTACGGACACTGGCGGCCAGGATACACACACGGTCACAACCGCTACGGACACTGGCGGCCAGGATCCACACACCGTCAAAACTGCTACGAACACTGGCGGCCAGGACCCACACACGGTCAGTAAGCGCTACGGGCACTTGGGTCCAGGATCCACACACGGTCAGAACCGCTACGGACACTGGCGGTCAGGACCCACACACGGTCAGAAGCGCTACGGACACTGGCGGCCAGGATGTTGGTATAAGAATACGCTCGTTTACTCAAAGGACCCATCGAAATTACTCACTCTGTGTACTGAGCTTAAGTTCACAAGATTTCCATCTAAGCCTTCAGTTGAGAAGGGTCCGTCAGTGAATGTTGATTGGGAAACTAAATGTGTTTGTCCTCTCGATAGTTAAATACGACAGGGTCTCCCACTAAACTTGCCTTGTGTTATAGATATTTTTGAAAAGGAGCTTTCTATTCAAAAGTGTACACTGTACACATATGCATTGTACGTGGGGTATTTCGGGCGCGTGATCAAAATGGGTCAAGTGCGTAGTACCCGTAACCGACGAGCATGTACGAAGAACATAAATGAGAGTGAAAAAGGGCGGCAGAGATGTCGGGCAGGATCATAGCACGTGGAGATTTATTGTCTGCCTACACCTCTGGGAAATAAGCGTGACGTTATGTATGAGTGTATATTTATTTTCGTAATTATTTTAATGCTACAAATTGAAATGAGGAGACTTCGAGACCAGGCGCGTAGTCAGGATTTGTATTTGGGGGAGGATGAACTGTGCCAGCGCAGACAGAGGCTAGTTGGCTAGTAGAACAGACACGTTTTGAATTGTGGTAAAAGGGTTGCGACATTTCGGGATACACATACGAACGGCGGCGGCGGCAAGGTTCGAATGCGCCGAAATATACTTCGGAATTTTTGAATTCCAAAGATTTCGGGGGGAGGTGGGATACCCATACCCCCCCAAAGTCGATCGCGCCTGTTCGAGACTTCAACGACGAACACAGCGTGTATGCCCCTTGCATGCTTCGTCGGAGCCAATGTATGTTGACTTCCGCTCCGCACATGAGCGTCGAGCACCCCACCATGAATAACCTAACTCATTTTAAATAATGCCTAATTACCTATTTTAAATTTATTGATGTAGCCTGACTGATTACTGATGTATCAATACTAATAATAAATCTGTCTAATTATTACTTTTGTTTAATATATGTAAAATTAATATGAATTTTTAAAATGTGAAATAAAGGGTATAAAATCTGAGAGATGGTTATGGAGTGAGTTACTTTGTTTTATGAGATGTAGATGTAGACTCTATGTGTGATACTAAAACTAAATTGACGATTTTTAGAAATCTTTTCTGTATGTATGTATGTGCTAATAATAAATCTGTAAGGGATGGTCATGAAGTAAGTTACTTTGTTTTATGAGATACTGCGTTTGTAGGCTCTATCAGATATCTATTAGTATCATAGATTCTATGATACTAAAACTAAATTGACGATTTTTAGAAATGTTTTCTGTAGGTATGTATGTATGTATGTTCCTCCATAACTCTTAAATCGATCATCAGAATTTGATAAAACTTAGTACAAGCACTTTTACCTGTACGGTTTGTATGAGAGCCACGGATGTGGCTCTCATACAAACCGAATTGTTCCGCGCGCCGAATAAAGGTACGGCAGCGGGCTTACTTACTTTCTTCTTTTTTAAATACGAATTTCACGCGAGCGAGGCCGCGGGAAAAAGCTAGTATGAATAATAAAAATGTGACTGTGTGCCGTGCACCCGGGAAGTACTACCTTAGACGCTTCGACACATTTCCCTAAGCTGCAGCGATGTCTCAGCAACGGTAGCAACCCTGGCGTCAAATCGAGCCAAGCTTCAGACAAAAGGTCCTTATCTAAGCTTTATCCTTCACGTGAAGCGCCGCGCCGCACTTCGTGCCAATTAACGTCCTTCCGTCCGCATCGGGCCGCGGGATTATCCCGTCACGTTGTGCGAGGCGAGCACTATTCCAAGTGCGCTCTTATTGGATTTCGGTGCGATGTGCGCTGACGAACAGACTGTGTGTTTATCTATGTGTGCCACCAATCACGCACAGTTTGCAATTAGATGTTTTGTTGCACCTACCCTGGTATGGATATATGTTAAAAAACCGGCTAAGTGCGAGTCGACTCGCGCACCGAGGGTTCCGTATCGCCATGTCATGGTCAGCGCCACACACGCCATCTATGTATTAGTTAAAATGCTTCATACTCTTTTAAGTAGATGGCGCGCGTACACTTTTTAGTTTCTTATATGGGGACCCCCGTGATTTTTTACTTTTTCTTATTTTTATTATTTGTTGTTATATTAGCCATAATATAACACATATTCTGTGAACATTTCAACGGGCTATTTATTACGGTTCAACAGATACAGCCCTCGCACAGACCGACAGATACGAGTAGATAGACAGACGGCGTAGGCTTAGTAATAGGGTCCTGTACGACGGATACGGAACCCTAAAAAAGGGTAGGCTGGTGGAAAATGGCGTGTGCGTGTGGGAGTGCGTGAGCGTGTGCGTGAGCGTGTGTGTGTGTGCTGTTCACTAGTTTGTTATATACGTACGATACGATGTCAGCGCCTGGCAAATCGTATGGAAACCGAACGCAACGCAAGCAAGACGAGACTCGAAATAAGTCGCGGATATTTCCGCTGCGCTCGCTTTACCCGGCGACTGATCGTAATCAATCAGGGTTCAATCAACGGATAGTGACACGGAGAAGATACACTGAGAAAGAAGTTGTGTGTATAGAGCCAAAATTTTGCTACTGGCAGCCAAAAAGTTTCGTTGTTTGAGTGACTCCTTAACTTTTAGCTGCGGCAGCTAACTCATTTTTGCTAACTCAGTTTGACTGCTGTAGCCAAAATGTTTTGCTACTGCAGCTTAGGTGCTGCCAAAATGTTTTGCTACTGCAGCTTAGGTGCTGCCAAATGTTTGGCTGGGGGTACAAAGTGTTTTGCTACTGCAGCTTAATGCTTATTGCTGCCGCTGCCAAATGTTGAACTGCTATAGCCAAAATGTTTGGCTAGGGTTACTTAATATTTTGCTACTGCATCCGAATGCATATGCTGGTGCTACAAAATATTTGTCTGCTGTAGCCAAATTGTTTGGCTGGGGGTACAATATGTTTTGCTACTGCAGCCGAACGGTTGCGCTGCCGCTGCCAAATGTTGAACTGCTATAGCCAAAATGTTTGGCTAGGGTTACTTAATATTTTGCTACTGCATCCGAATGCATATGCTGGTGCTACAAAATATTTGTCTGCTGTAGCCAAATTGTTTGGCTGGGGGTACAATATGTTTTGCTACTGCAGCCGAACGGTTGCGCTGCCGCTGCCAAATGTTGAACTGCTATAGCCAAAATGTTTGGCTGGGGTTACTTAATATTTTGCTACTGCATCCGAATGCTTATGCTGGTGCTGCAAAATGTTTGTCTGCTGTAGCCAAATTGTTTGGCTGGGGGTACAATATGTTTTGCTACTGCAGCCGAACGGTTGCGCTGCCGCTGCCGAATGTTGAACTGCTATAGCCAAAATGTTTGGCTGGGGTTACTTAATATTTTGCTACTGCATCCGAATGCTTATGCTGGTGCTGCAAAATGTTTGTCTGCTATAGCCAAATTGTTTGGCTGGGGGTACAATATGTTTTGCTACTGCAGCCGAACGGTTGCGCTGCCGCTGCCAAATGTTGAACTGCTATAGCCAAAATGTTTGGCTGGGGTTACTTAATGTTTTGCTACTACAGCTTAATGCTTATTGCTGCCACTGCCAAATGTTTGACTGGTTATAGCCAAAATGTTTGGCTGGGGGTAAACAATAATTTTGCTAGAATAGCTTAAGTGTTTCGGATATCACAGCCAAACTTAAGCTGTGGCAGCTACGCTCCCTTTGGCTGTAATAATAACGGAACATTTTGGTAAAAAAAACTGAATATTTCACGAAGAGAACTTAAGTTTTAAGTATACACTATTATGGTTTTAAAAACAAAAATGGCATCTCTAAGTGTATATAACAAAACTTAAGTTCTATTTGTGAAATATTTTTTTTACCAAAATGTTCCATTATTACAACCGAAGGGAGCATAATAGTTGCCACAGTTTAAATTTTGACAGTGACACCGGAACACTGAAGATATAATAGCAACATTACTGTTTACCCCCCAGCCAAACACCTGCAACAGTCAAATATTCAACAGTGAGAGTACAAGGTATATAAAAGCAAAACTCACGAAACTATAATATACTTAAATGTTTTCAATGAATATGCTCAAGGCTATATATGGGGAAGTCAAATATTTCTAAAATAACAATGAAAGTCAATAATAAACACATTAGGCTTTTTATTTTTTTTTATTTTAGTTGTGAATATATAAAAGATATTCATATACATCCACATCGGCATACTTAAGTGGCGAGGGCTACACATTAACTTATTTTGACCGTGCTAGCTTTTTGTACATATTAATGACTACGATAAACATTGTTAAGTATCCTCAAAACTTTATTGCTGCTCTGTCTATGTACTTGCACAGTCAACAAATTTTAGGTAATCATACGTAGATCGTAGGGTTGACTTTAATGCCGCTCTCATCTTGGATACAGTAAAACAATTATCTACCCTAGTCGACACTGGGCAAGTAGGGAGAGCGGCTATAACGTAATGAGGATACTGTAAAAACAGCGAGTTTACATTTATACAAATATTACTAGAACAGAGGTCGGGAAACTGCGCTTTGCGAGCCGCATGCGGCATGCATGCATGTAGGCACCATGTAGGATTCGGCTCTTCTGTTGAAAATTTTTCCCAACCCCTGTGCCAAACATAAAAATATAAAATTAAAAGAAACTAATTATGTATATACCTAAAAGATATTCACATACATTCACACCGGCATACTTATGTGGCGAGGGCTAGGTACATATTAAACATATTTTGACTGTGCTAGTTTTTGTACGTATTAATGACTATAATAAACATTGTTACAAACAGTGATTAATATTTGTGAAAATATTACTAGACCAGAGGTCGGTAAACTGCAGTTTGCGAGCCGCATGCAGCCGTTCACATAGGATTTGGCTCTTCTGGTGAAAAAATTTGCCGACCCCTGTACTAGAATAAGTCCGCCTTTGCCCCTCACTTATATTATTTAACAAACTTGTGTCTGTAAAATCTTTGCAGCAATAAATAATTTCTAGCTATCTAGAAAAAAGATAAAATTAAAAGAAACCAATTATGTATATAAGGTCTTTCAAAATTAGTTAATAGTACGCTAGGGGGGGAGGTTCTGTATCGGAAATAGATCACTTTTGAAGAAGAAAGAATTTTTTTTTTATAAAAGAAATTTTTTTTAATGTAAAATGTAAAAAACAATTTTTTCTCAATCGTTTCAGTTTCATGCCAGGAACAAAAAAGTCTTCCAACACATAGATCTCTTTCTTTCAGAAATTGTGAAAAACCACAATTTTAGTTTTATTAGTATGGAATAGAAAGAATTTGATTTTTTTTACCATCTTACACGTGTTACATCATAATAGTAATGAAGACTTTTTTGTTACTGTTATGAAACTGAATCGATTAGACAAAAATCAACCACTTATTTTTTTATTTAAATACATAAAATAAAAACATATTTTACATAAAAAAAAAGACCAAGGTCCAAAAAATTTTATATAGGTTTTACTCACTATATGATACAGAACCCCCCCTTAGCGTACTATTAACTAATTTTGAAAGACCTTATATAAATAAAACATATTCACACACATTCACACCGGGATACTTAAGTGGTGAGGGCTACATTTTAACATGTTTTTATCGTGAAAGGTAATTAATGCCAATAAAAAATTTTCCATAAAAAAATCATCATATTACAATGTTATTGAGATCTCAGACCTCATCCATTGTTACTGACCCTTGTAACAATCTCTCGGCAACATGGCCTGTGGGGACAGGAATATTACTTTCAGAGTTGTGGTGCTTATTGAGATGCTTTCCGTAAGTATTTTTCAATTGGAATGATCTTTTACAATTACCCTCGGCACAACGATATACTGTGATTTTGTCTTGACAATGAAAATGAGCGAAATGTTTAAATAAATTCTTCACTGTAGGCAGAACTTTGGAACATAAAAAGCAAACTGGCATTTTTTAAAAACAAAATTACAAATTTTATTCGCCAACAGATAAATAGCTCAAGAGAGCATTTGCAGAAGTGTATACCTTGTCAGATTTTCTCATTAAATTGTAAAAGCCTTATTGAATAAAGTAGCATACACTAGCGCATTCCGCAGGAAACTCAGCGTTCAAAGCGAAGATGATTTTGAAGCACGAATCTACGGCTTGTGTGATTCATGTTATCTGATACTGCACTAAATCATTAGTCCTATAACGGGAATTATCCACAATTATGTAGCGTGCGGTGATGTCTTTCAACGATGACCCCTCAATAATAATGTAAGGCTGGAGTGTTAGACCGAGACTTGCCAGTTTTTCACGCCTCCACGTGATGGTTTCTTCTAGTTCTGCAGGACTCTTGATGTGTCTGATGAAAGACTCGAGTATCTCCACCTTTGAAGGTCTCCAATTTCGCTTTCCTTTTGCGGTCTTAATGGTACTCGGGTTCATCAGGTACGGAAGAAGCATGAACGCAGCAATGTTGAGGAATTCTTCGTCTTCTTCTGTAATAAATAACAAAAATATAATAAATTTTTTTAAACTACCCAGAAATAAACGCACCTAGTTACAAAATTACGGTCCTAATCTTAATTTTTATCCTAATCTTAATTCCTATCTAGCTGACGGGTTAATTAGCAGACAGACATTATATTGGTGTTGATGCTTTAGATACGGGGCCCTCAAAAGAGGAAAGACAAGATCGCTTCGCCTGGATCGATTGTGCATTATCTGTTTTCATCGGTCTAGGCACCCAAGCTAGGTATTATAATAATAAAAAAAGTTGTAGTGAGTAACAAGGCAAGTAGCAACAGTCAAGTAGCATTAAAAAGTAAAACATAATTTCCGTTTACTTACTTAAAGGAGTCGGGAGACCGCTAAGTAAATTCCCGCGCAGCTCTGAGTTTTTATATTTTATTTACTTAGCGGTCCCCCGACTCCTTTAAGTAAGTAAACGGAAATTATTTGTTACTTTTTAAGGGTCGGGGGTTTTTTAAATTTGTAATTTAACTATTATTTCAAGCTTTTTAAAAAAACCGCATTAAAATCGGCCCACTTTTTAAGATAATTAATTTTTTATTACTTAATTGCTTGATTACAAACATAGCTAAGAACCATCCCGATTAAACAAGCTTCCTAATAAAAAAAACCGCATCCAAATCGGTCCATCCGTTTCGGAGCTACGATGCCACAGACAGACGCACACACACGTCAAACTTATAACACCCCTCCGTTAAAAAGTCATTGCCATATGTGAAAAGTCATAAGGTGAAAATAACATTGATCTATTTCCGGTGTAAAGGCTTGAAAAAAAAACAATCAACTATATTAACTGACCTTCAATGCCACTCAAAAGTTCCTTCACGAAGGGCTCTTGACGCTTGCTGGCCGCTGCTGCTGCGAGGATCTTGCTGCGATGTAGAGGCAGATTGGTATACAACGCATCGTCGTAGGCCGGAAAGAGTGTGTTGAAGTCTTGGAGCAACTGAAAAAATAAAATGAAATAATACGTTGAAATCCAAAATAAATATCAACTTTATGACGTACAAATTAAAAATAACTTTTAAATTCAAGTATGGACTGGCACCTCCTCGGGGGTGATATTGGCTGCGCCTGAGGCTTCGACCTCGGACACAGCCAGCTAGTTCGGAAACAAAAAAAAAAAAATTCAAGTATGAAAAAAAAGTGGTTATTATAAAAATTTTGAAAGCTTTTTTTTACATCTTTATTTAATAAAAATTACGTTTTACTTTTCAGTTCACATTGCTATAAAATCGTGTTTTTTTTTAATTTATTGTATTGTTATCGGTTCCTACTACTTGTGCAAAATTTAATAAAATTATGCGTACGTTTGGAAGTTAATGAAAATTAATCTGAAAGATTTCATTACACACATACAGGTCAAGCTAATAAAAATGTGTTAATAAAAAAATAATTTATAAAATAATACACACCAGATGTAAGCCCTTCTGCTGGCGGAGCGCTTTGAAGTCATACTTCTTTTATTTGACAGGCCCAGCTCGTGAAGACGTGGACTTGTGATCATGCGGTTGCAAAGTTTTCTCCGTGCGACATTATTGAGCAGGCCCGAATGCTCAAACTGAGTGAGCAGTGATTTTCCTTCGTTGCTTGAGGTCAGCAAACTGTATAGTGACGTGACGCGAGTCGTTCGTTCGTACGCACCCACGTAAAGTAAAATAAGGAATGAAAGAAAATCGTCCCTAACAGCGGTTATGTAATAGGACTGGTTTGCAAAAATTATGTCAAAAGCAGCCCAAATTGGGCTGTATGTAGCTCAAGTTTGGCAACAACTTGCCAAATTTGACTGCCACAACCAAACCAAAGGCTATTTTATATTCTTTGGCTGTATTCTGCCAAATTATGCTGCATGCTGCCAAACTGTTTGGTAATGTGCAACCAAACACGCGCTTTGGCTGCATGCAACCTGTTTGTGAAGAACTTGCCTAATATTGACTGCCACAGACAAACAAATGGCAATTTTGTCATCTCCGAGATTTTTACGATTCCCCGCAGAGGACCCTTAATACTAAGCCTTCGCAGTCTGTCCGTCAGTCTATCCGTCCGTCTGTCCGTCCTTCAGTCTGTCGGTCCTACGTATAAAGGGCTGTATTTTTTATGATTCCTTATCCGTCGTACGGGACCCTATTACTAAGCCTACGCCGCAGTCTGTCTGTCTGCCCGAGGGCTGTATCTCTTGAACCGTAATAGGTAGCCCGTTGAGCAGAATATGTGTTATTATGGCCGATATAACAACAAATAATAAAAATAAGACAAAGTAAAAAATTCACGGGTGTCTCCATAGAAGAAACTAAAAAGTGTATGCGCGCCGTCTATCGAAAACAGT
Organism: Nematopogon swammerdamellus; assembly: GCA_946902875.1. Taxonomy (NCBI): domain Eukaryota; kingdom Metazoa; phylum Arthropoda; class Insecta; order Lepidoptera; family Adelidae; genus Nematopogon; species Nematopogon swammerdamellus. The sequence goes on from OX336350.1 coordinate 21,608,969, forward strand.
ATGAAGCATTTTAACTAATCCATAGATGGCATGAGTGGCGCTGACCATGACATGGCGATACGGAACCCTCGGTGCGCGAGTTCGACTCGCACTTGTTTGCGAGTCGAACTCGTTTGTCGACTTGCCGTTTTTTTTAACTGTAATAGGTAGCCGCTTCTTATTTTTACGGAATATATGCGTTACTCGTATTATGGCAGATTTACTAATTTTATAAGAAAACATTAAAAATTAAGGGGTGTCCGATGCCCCACACAAGCAAATAGTTTCTTGCGAATGTCAGATCATGTACAAATCAGCCAAGGTATCAACTAGAAAACCAAATATAGGAATAAGCGAATGGAAGTAACTATGTTAATAAGTATTTTGTCTCTCCTGTAAAAATGGAATAAGCATTGAAGATCGTTTTGTTCGCCGACTCCTCAATTATCTCAAGAGGGTGATGCATTCCCATGCAATCACGCAGCACATTCTCTCTATTTTACAAGCTTTCTGACTAAAACTATTACTTCGTTTCAAACTAACAAACATTTATTAAACTTGCTAACCTAACCTAACCTAACCCAATCCAATCAACCCATCACAACCAGACCAAAAACAACACAACAACACAACTCAACCCAACCTAACCTAACTTAACCTAACATAATCTAACCTAACGCAACCCAATCCAATCAACCCATCACAACCCAACCAAAAACAACACAATAACACAACCCAACCTAACCTAACCTAACCTAACCTAACCTAACCTAACCTAACCTAACCTAACCTAACCTATCCAAATCTAACCTAATCTAACCTAACCCAACCCAACCCAACCCAATCCAATCCAATCCAACCTAACCTAACCTAACCTAATCTAACCTAACGCAACCCAATCCAATCAATCCATCACAGCCCAACCAAAAACAACACAACAACACAACCCAACCTAACCTAACCTAACCTATCCAAACCTAACCTAATCTAATCTAACCTAACCCAACCCAATCCAATCCAACCGAACCTAACCTAATCTAATCTAACCTAACGCAACCCAATCCAATCAACCCATCACAACCCAACCAAAAACAACACAACAACACAACCTATCCTAACCTAACCAAACTGTGTGTGAAGAATTTGCGCAATATAGACTACTATAATAGCCAGGATTTTTTCGACGAGGACAGATTTATTTCGCTGATTAAAAAATCGTCCAAGTGCGAGTTGGACTCGCACACGAAGGGTTCCGTGTCATCGTATAAGATTTCGTCACATCGTACAAGAGTAAAGAATGCTATTTAGCATTCAACTCGCCTGTTTTGTTCCATGTTTTTTATGGTGTACAATAAAGTATATTTTGATTTGAAGATATATATAGCGGCGATATAAATACACCTATTTAAATCTTTGAAATACACACTCTGTGAAAATTTCAACTGTCTACCTATTACGGTTAACGAGAAACAGCCCGTTGACAGACGGACAGACGGACGGATGAACGGACGGACGGACGGACGGACGGATGGACGGGGACGGAGGATCGTTGGAACCCTTTGGGTACGGAACCAGTAGTCAATATTAGGCAAGTTCTTCACACACAGTTAGGCTGGATGTGGCCAAAACGTGCGTTTGACTGCATATTACTAAACAGTTTGCTTGCGTGCAGCATAATTTGGCAGCATGCAACCAAAGAAAATAAAATAGCCTTAGGTTTGGCTGTGGTAGCCAAATTAGGCAGAATCTTCACAAACAGTTAGGCTGGATGCAACCGAAACGCGTGCTTGGCTTGCATTTGGCCGAACAGTTTGGCTGCATGCAGGGATAATTTGGCAGTATGCAACCGAAGAAAAGAAAGTAGCCGAAGTTTGTCTGTGGTAGTCAATATTAGGCAAGTTCTTCACAAACAGTTTGGTTGGATGCAGCCAAAACGCGCGTTTGGCTGCATATTACTAAACAGTTTGGTTGCGTGCAGCATAATCTGGCAGCATGCAACCAAAGAAAATAAAACAGCCTTAGGTTTGGTTGTGGTAGCCAAATTAGGCAGAGTCTTCACAAACAGTTAGGCTGGATGCAACCCAAACCCGTGCTTGGTTTGCATTTTGCCGAACATTTTGGCTGCGTGCAGCATGATTTGGCAGTATGCAACAGAAGAAAAGAAAAATAGCCTAAGATTTGTCTGTGTTAGTCAAATTAGACGTGATTCGATAAATTTGAGCAGCATTTAGCTTAACGATAAGAGTACTATGTATTATAATAAGTGTTAAACAATTTTGGGCTGTTGTAATTTATAATAAGATAAAATAATAATAGTACGCTTTATGGTACGTTTATTTTGCAAGGGCGGACTTATTGCCTCAGGCAATTTCTCCCAGGCAACCTCGGATTACCTCACATTATTCCTCCATTACGGTAGCACGTTAATTCATGTTTAGTTAATATGTTCATATTTATGCAACGTGTGTATGTTTTATAGGTGTGTTTTTGCAAAACTATGGTACGACAAGCCGTACGTTTTTGTTCCTGTACCCAAAGCCTGTACCTCGTTCTTTAGCCAAGATGCTGTTATGCTGTTCTAGCCACGTAAAAAGCTACTTCAGGCAAACTTTGGCTATCCATAGGCTAATAACAATTAGCCAATTTCGATTGAAGAGCACAACCAAACTTATTTTGCATAAACTTTGTTACGACAAGCACAACGGTTTTGTTCATGTAACTTATTATTGGGCTAAAAGGCTGTTATGCTGTCGTAGCCATTAGGTTAGCTGTACAAACTAAACTTTTGGCTGCTGGTAGACAAAACAGAGTTACCCAAAATCGATTGTCTAACACAGCATAATGGATTAAGCTAAAACAACATAACTTTTGTAATTAGCAGCAAATATTTGGGAAAAAATTGAGTAGCCGAACTTTTGTGCTACTTCATTTTTTTCAGTGTAGGTAGAGGGGATTTAGTCGCCATACTCTCGCGGAATACCCCTTTGTAGTCGACAGAAGAGTTCTTCGAACTGCACGATTCTCTAAATCATTTTTGTGCCGCACTGCAAAGGTGTGGAACGGGCTCCCAGGGAATATCTTTCCTCACTCCTACAATCCACGGATCTTAAAATCGCGGGTTAATAGCCTTTCCCCAGCAACATTATTCACCTCCAAGCCGGACTGGCACCTCCTTGGCGGTGAAATTGGCTGCGCCTGAGGCTTAGACCTCGGGAGGAGCCACCCAGTTCGGAAGCAAAAAAAAAAACTGGGGGCTTACCTCATCGAAGTGTACGTGGCATTGCATCAATCGCGTCCACGCAGTGATCGCGACCCAGCGCACGTTGTGTTGAATGGTGCGCGGTTGGTGGATTACGATACGATGTCGTGCCTGCACCCGCTACTGCCCGCACTGCCGACACATATGATTTACTAGAAGTTAGAGGTAGAAACTACTCCTCTCTACCTATCTTTTCCGTCGGCAGTGCGGAAAATAGGGAAATGGATTAGAGATGCACACATGCTAAAAATCTTCATAGATAGAATCTTCCATCTCTCTCTCTCTCTCTCGCTCTCTCGCTCTCTCGCTCTCTCGCTCTCTCTCTCTTATATGAACTACCTATATCTTATGTGCATAACGTATCCAATAAGGTCTCCACCTTTACAGTTTATAGAAAATAGGCTTTATAAGCGGGTTATTTAGTTAGGCGGAGATGTAATCGCGCCTCGGGGTCCCATTCTCCGCTCCATTCCCTTTGAACGAGAGTGCTATCACCATAGATGTACTTTGCATACTCTCAGTAGGGGATAGATAGGTATCCTATTACATTCTAGCCAGACAACACCTATAACCGTGTACTCTGCATTCAAATCCTATCGCCGAAATTGCACGTGAGGTATGTACAGGGGCGCCGACTCCGGGGGTGCTCCTGTGCCCCTAGCAACCACAATAATTATTGTGGGGGCGCTATTCGGTAGAGTTTTGTGCCGTACCTTACTTCCTTTCCTTACCTTTAATAAAATCCAACGTCTGCTTTCTGTCTGTCCGCTTATAACTCGAGAACCACTAAACCGATTTTAATACAGTTTGCTTCTACGGATAGCTTGGTTCTTCCCATCAATTATAGGCTAATTTTCATCACGTTAAATGGCTCTTGAGGTTAGCAGAGAAAGAGAAGTCAAATATGGGAGCGGGCAGAGCCGCGGGCACAGCTAGTTGGTAAATAAAACATGAATATTTTACTGATTTTTATTCTTTTTATTTCATGAGTTTAGAAGTACCTACATACCTTTTTTTTTTTTTTTATTGAAACTGACACGGTTGGCCACATCACCCACAACATCCGTGATGTGAGCCCATAACACCGGGTGAACTTGGTGCCACGTCAGTGCTTCCCTTCGGTGGTGCCGGCTACACGGAAAGATCGCTTTAGATCGGGATAAGATGCCGTGCATAAGCGCGACAGGTAGCCACCTCTCACCTTGGCACGGTCCTTCCACCTCCGGGTCATGTATCATGTGGGTCTTCGTGCCTTACTTGCTGCTTGATAGCTATCTTGTCCTAATACTTTACTTAATGTGGTGGTCGGTGTTGTGCTGTAATTTACAAGAGTAGAATATGAAAGATTAGAATATGTAATGGTGTAATTGAAACTGACACGGTTGGCCACATCACCCACAACATCCGTGATGTGAGCCCATAACACCGGGTGAACTTGGTGCCACGTCAGTGCTTCCCTTCGGTGGTGCCGGCTACACGGAAAGATCGCTTTAGATCGGGATAAGATGCCGTGCATAAGCGCGACAGGTAGCCACCTCTCACCTTGGCACGGTCCTTCCACCTCCGGGTCATGTATCATGTGGGTCTTCGTGCCTTACTTGCTGCTTGATAGCTATCTTGTCCTAATACTTTACTTAATGTGGTGGTCGGTGTTGTGCTGTAATTTACAAGAGTAGAATATGAAAGATTAGAATATGTAATGGTGTAAGTAAATGTATTCGGGAATGGAGCCGTCAAACTTTAGGGTAAAATGAATATAACATCGAGCTACAGTGACCGCATTATGTGTGACCGGCTTTAATTCAGTTTCGAATTAGTTTAAAACATTGTAATAGCTTTGCTTATCTCCGGGGAGCGGCGCGGGGAGCACGGAGAAGATACATAGAGAGCTATTAATTTATTTAGCAGATTAATTATTGTGTTTCTGACATATTGATTGAAATTTTTTACATTGTATTTTATTGTCCATTTGATCTATTTTTATGTACAATGGTTTTATTTTTGGATTTCAAAATGTTCATTTTAGTATTTAAGTATTTTATTTTATTTAACGATATGTATATTTTTGCTTGGATATAATAAGAATAAATATACAACATTTTACACGTCTTAAGTGTATATAATGTACCAAAGAGAATAAAAGAATTGAATTGAATAGCAGAATAGAATGTTGTTGCTAGCTCTCGTTTCTGGTAACAAGTGCGCGAAGTAGCGTGGGAAGGCACACTTCGCAGACCACCAACCACGCAGTTGTCGGCGACGTACCCTTGTTTGCTTAGACTTTAGTTAGACCAACTCCTCTCTCCTATCTTCTCCTTGGTGTGCTGGGGCGGGGCGGGGGGCTCCGCTCGCCGGATTAAGCGCGCATCGCACGAGCGGCCAGTCGGCTGGAGTTGGCATAGTGACCGCTCGGTTTGGTTGGAACTTAGAATGTAACTTTTAATCTCCAGAGTGCCTAGCTATTATAACTTCACGTGAGGTTGCTAAGTTACTATAGGGCCGAGGATCTACTCTAGAAACATATTTAAAACATTCGTTCTTAGGGTTCCGTGTCCATAAGGAAGCCTATTACTGAGCCTACGCCGTTTGTCGGTCTGTCTGTCTGTCCGTCCGAGGGCTCTATCCTTTAAACCGTAATAGGTAGGTAGCCATAATTTCCACAGAATGTGTTTTGATGGCGGATATGCCAACAAATAATAAAACAAAAAACAAAACGTAAAAAATTAAGGAAGGTCCCCATACAAGTATAATATGCAGAAGATCTACCGAATTATCCAAACGTTTCATTACAAAATTATGAATGGTCACCGATAGCGCGCGAGGGATCACGCCATCTATCGGTGAATACATTTAATTAGGTTGCCGTCTTACTTCCTAGATACGAAGGACTCAATATATGAATACAAAATAACCTCATTTTTTGAAGTCGGTTAATAAGTTGTGCCGAACGCGAGATACGTGCGAGTGCGACCGCATGAGTGATGCGTAGGTACACTCTCTGTACGTGCAAGAAGAGAACATGGCTACAGAACCCTCTGTGTGTGAACAACGTTCTCACTTTTATTTTCAGAATCATCCTGATTCTGCAATTACTATAAACATTTGAAGGGGTCACTCTGGAGCTCAAATCAACAACTACCTAGGGCTTTTGTACTTTTTTTTTCCAAAATCACCAAATACAATTTTCATTATCAATTAGCTGTGCCCGCGGCTCCGCCCGCTCTCATATTTGACTTCTCAGATAACCTCAAAAGCCATTTAACGTGATGAAAAGTAGCCTATAATTGATGGGAAGAACCAAGCTATCCGTAGAAGCAAACTGTTTTAAAATCGGTTCAGTGGTTCTCAAGTTATAAGCGGACAGACAGACATACAGACATAAAGCAGACGTTTGATTTTATTAAAGGTAAGGATACTTTTTTGTTTCGGTAAATTCGAAATATGCATTTTGAAAAAATGTGCAAGGCCCATATTGTTAATTAGAGCTCCACAATCGTTGGTAGTCATTGCTGAGTCAGCCCCGTAATTACGCTTACATTCCGGTTCAATCCGCGCGGTATGTCCTCAGTGAATATATTGTTGTTATATGTAATATGTGTTGAACTCATATACGCATTCTTTCACACATTTACTCATACCTACCGCAGCGGAATCCGGGCCACACCGAAACGGGGCTAATGAGGGCCAAACTCAGAGGTTGGAGTCCCGGGCGCCGCGCGCGCGCGGGGCGAAGCACACGACGAGACCCCACAAATTACGCGCCGCCCCGCAAAACAGACGCCTACAAAACAACCCTCAACATTATAAAACGAATAAAAAAGCCGCGCGCATCATTAGTACCCGACACACTTGATTTGTGTAACATTTAACATAAGGGCGCTTCTTTAGCGGCTAGCTTTACTTTTAAATACTTTTCTGTTTGAGTACTTGCCCTTGTTAATTGTAGTTATATTTAAAACGGTAATTTGTTTATGGCCCGGCGGCGGCGGCGGCCCGAACCCAACATTTCAGACTGTGGTCTTTTTCGTATCTGTTAACCTACATACATATACACTGTATTTAACCCGAAGAGTTGTTCGTGTTGAAGTTGGCCTGGTGTTCTCGCTGGTGTTGTGAATAATGTTGTATTGTATTGACCAGGTCCAACATCACTATGTACCAAGCGTACAACAAACAGTATTTCAGCGCCAGTGTCTGTAACTAACTTGTGGAGAGGTATACCGGTTCTATCTTAGGGATTTTTTTTTTAAACACAACAGCTTTACTCACGGTTAATAACGAGCTATCTGGCTCGACGTTTCGGGCCAAGCGTATGGCCCATCATCATGAGCACTCTGCCTGGTGCGACGGTTGGCAGAGAACTGTCAGATCTCTGTCCGTCGTTGACGAAGATTGTAGCTGTGGCCAGTGCGTCAACGACGTTTCGTTAGACGGTAGTTTCCGTAGGCGAGGGTTCAGGTGCGTTTTGGTAATTTATTCACAAAACCGGGAAAATGTAGAACGCACTCTATGCCCATTTATTTATGAGTCCCTCCAAGGGGGGGCTGGACCGCAGTCAATGCGCGTCACTGGGAACAAATTGGTGGTATCCCGGCAGCGGGCCTCCCTGCCTGCAACGACTTTCAAATAATTGTTCCATGATGAAGTCGTGACACAGTGCGGGTGCTATGGCCGCAAGGCTGGTGCGCTCGGGTCAGTGGCGAGTGAATATGCCCATTTATTTACTCCCAATTATGGCCTGGGCTTTTTCAAAAGGGGCGTGAAAAGGCTCCTGTCTGGTCAGCATGGCATTCGAAATCGCCGTGCATCACAGAATGCAGTCCATGGGCATCGTTAGAACCCTACTTTCCCTGTCCCACCCCCGATTTTCGGAGCACTTGTTTGTGCTCGGAGCACCGATAACAAGCTGTGTATGTATGTAGGTAGGTAGGTGGACGGTGGTGTATAACGCGTTGGTGTGCGTCTGTGCGCAGGTGCGCTGGACGAGGCGATGATGCAGGCGCTGGAGCACGACCGCATCGACTTTGTGAAGCTGCTGCTGGAGAACGGTGTCTCGATGCGCAAGTTCCTCACCATCCCGCGCCTAGAGGAGCTCTACAACACCAAGAGCGGCCCGGGCAACACCCTCAGGTACCGCTACCGTCCTACCTGCTTCTCACCCCGCACTATCTCACATCCATGTGTCTCCCATGGGATTTATTTCGGAAGAATTGCACAGCTATGGGGCCTCGATATGGCATACATATACATGATCACTGTACTCGCAAGAGTGCATGGATAGACGTCTGGATTTTATAACCGCTAGGCTGGTATTTCTGGACGTCTATAAACAAAACGTAAGAGAGATTATAAATGATGGTATATCCACTTTGTTCCATCATTCTGGAGCATGGTGGGCCAAAACCAAGACCAGGTGAGGCGCGACGACAGACTGACGCACGCAGACGCCGGGGCGATTCGGGACGCTAAGACCGAGGCGACAAAGTCGCTGTTTGTGACGTTGTCTCCCATCAGGGACGCAGACTGACGGACGCAAGACGCAGATGGGGGCAATCTGACGTCTTATCACTAGACTTGGACATGTCCGCTATCTTTAGGGCTCAGTAGCCAAATGGCAAAAGCGGAACCCTTATAATTTCGTCCTGTTCGTCTGTCCGTTCGTCCGTATGTTACAGCCATTTTACTCGGAGACTATTGGCACTATATAGATGAAATTTGGCCAATCAGGCTTGCAGGCAGACTGAAGTAACTGGATAAAGCCATGTATTTATTCGCGATACTGTCTGGATGCTCGGTGTGAGGTAATGATAATATAATTTGTATGACGGTGTGGGTGGTAATACATAGCAGGATGTTTGTCGCACGGTACAGATACATCCTGAGGGACCTGCGGCCACACCTGCCCAAGGGCTACGTGTACACGCTGCACGACATAGGCCTCGTCATCAACAAGCTCATGGGCGGCGCCTACAGGTGAGTGCACACACTGGCCGCTATCTTTGGAGCGCACCACGCACCACTCTGTCCCTTGCTCTTTTTTTGCTCCTTGCTCATCACCATCACCAACCCCTTGGCGAACTATGTAGGTATCTTCGTTTAGGCTTTTACCGCTATTACACATTGTATAAATTTTTCGGTTATGCGGTATAATTAAAGCGACTCACTTTTATTGGTCGACGTTTCGTCCCTCGCTCCGGGGACATCGTCAGGACTCGCGGAACTGCGACGACCTGGAGGACACCCGACACGTCGTCCAGTCAGATGTCAACTGCCGGTCGCCGCTGACGTAGATTGTAGCGATGCGAGGGTATAGTGCCCGGGACGGATCTCGGCGTGTCGTCGCCGCAGCGGGCGACCCGCCACGCGAATAAACTATACAAGTACGGTGCGGGTGCGAGGGAGAACACCGACGAACCGCTGCGGCGGCGACACGCCAAGATCCGCCCCGCGCATTATACTTCGGCCTATGCGGGTAGGTTCAAAATCTCTTGCTGGAAAAGGTCGGTGCACACATAGCTCACTGAGTCTATGGCTGCCAGAGCTTGATGCCGGTTACCATCTAAGCCATGCTTCGCCAGCAGAGGAGTCCACGACGAAGAGAGTACCATGCTGTCTTCCCTGTTGAAATTGGCATGTCTGGAACGAAACTTCGACTAATAAAAGTGAGTCGCTTTAATTATACCGCATAACCGAAAAATTTATACAATAATATGTAGTTGTATCATTAAGCGGAGTGTGTTGAGGCAGATGTTACTACACGCGGCGCAAGTTCCGGCCGATCTACGCGAAGGTGATGAACAAGAGCGTCAACGTGCACCGCAACAGCGCGTCCTTCACGCGGCACACCGCCGGCGGGCTCAGCCTCATCACCGGCTTCATGCCCGTCACCACGGAGATGGCGCTCTTCGACTATCCATTCAACGAGCTCTTGGTAAACCTCTTGCAACAACATTCATTTAATATCAACAATCATATCATTTTTTGAGGCTCGCTTGGCCGTCACTCTTTCGTGAAGGACCATAATGAAGTATACTCACCGGGAACATTTGCACCTCGAACAAAAGTTTGCCCCGTGAACATTTGTTCGCACCTCAGCGTGTGGTATGTATTTATGCATGTATTTTACTAGAAGACTTGATAAACATTTGGATAAAATTTGGGTATCGAGTGGCGGGACAAAATTCTCGCCGCAAATCGCGGGGCGAATTTTTGTTCACGGGGCTAATTTCTGGTCGCGTCGCACCGGTACACTCGCTGGCGTTACCAGACGTCTTGTGGCAAGATTTCGCAGTTTTAAACCATATTCCCGCCCGACACATCTAACTTTGCCTTACGTACGGCTGCGTTTCTGTACCTGTATTTCTTTGTTTTTTTTTTTTGGTTTCTCTTCTTTTAATTTTGTGCAAAACCTATGAACCATTAAGTATGTATGTAATGAATGAATGTATTTAGATGTAGGTTAAATAGGTATGTAGGTATATACATATATTATTATTTTTATTTTCACTCTTTGATTTTTCGCACTAACCACCTACCTTACCCACAACCCCAAGTATTACTAGTAGAGGATACCTTTAGGCTTTAAGTCCACCTTTTGTCACTTCTTTTGTGCAATAAAGTATATTGTCATTAAATTTTATTTCAATAACGAGTTTATATTCTATTCTAACTGCAGCGTGAGATGGCCAAATGCCACCACGCCACAGTGACCGCGCCAACAAAGCACGGTGATAGGATGTGTACGTGTGTGTGTGGTGCAGATGTGGGCGGTGCTGACGAAGCGTCACCAGATGGCGCTGCTGATGTGGACGCACGGCGAGGAGGCGCTCGCCAAGTCGCTGGTGGCCTGCAAGCTGTACAAGGCGATGGCGCACGAGGCGGCCGAGGACGACATGGAGACGGAGGTGTACGAGGAGCTCCGCCACTACGGCAAGGAGTTCGAGATCAAAGGTCTATATACCTGCCTGCCTGCACGCCAGGAACATCTTTACCCTCACTATGTAGAAAGAAGAAAGAAAGAAAGAAAAACGTTTATTCAGCTAAAACTATAACTATAAAATAACAAAACAAGATAATAAAAAATGTAAAAAAACATTTTTTAGCCACAGCACAATGCAAACCTAACAAGTAGGTAGTTGCGGCTGGTTTTAAGTCTATATATATGCCATCGAACCCCTTGAGTCGATCCCATTGCTGAATACTTGGTTACATCGCCTAGCTAGGTCATACTTTGTTACTGCCGCAACTAACTGTCATGGTAGCGGCCTCGTGTCGGCTACTAATAATATGTCGTGTCGCTGCTGTACGGAAAACGCGAAAAATTTCCATAGTCGCTTTTTTTTATGGAATCTGACACGGTTGGCATCACCTACAACATCCGTGATGTCAGCCCATAACACCGGGTGAACTTGATGCCACGTCAGTGCTTCCCTTCGGTCGTGCCGGCTACACTCAACTGGACGGAAAATACAAACTATTTACATAGCCGTTTCGACCGATCTTTCATTCATTGTGGTGGTATCAACTCGGGCGGAATAAACCCTACCACCTAGTAATATAAGAAGGGAGTCATATCCCTTAGTCGCCTTTTACGACATACACGGGAAGAGATACAGTGGGGCTATTCTTTTAAAGTATCGGCCCCACACGGTGCACGGCTATCTTCCTCCACCTATCTTAATTAAGTGCGGTGGTACAAATTCTGACGCGTTAAACACTACCATAAGTAAGGTAAGGGAAGGCTTCCGTCTGCTCGTAACTTAGCTCGGTATGTCGGTGCAACACACACTTATATGTGGATGTGGGTTGGATTTCTCACGAGTCAAAGACGCTATAAGTTCTTCGAGACCGGTGGATCCCCGGTATACATTAGGTGGTGGTCATATGCACTTCCACGCATATACATAGCTGGTGAAAACAAAAGCTGCGGCTAGTACAAAACGCTGAGGCCCTGGGCACAGGCTGTGGTTGGATAGGGAGCGGACCCCAGTGGCAGTGAAGGCTTCACCCCCGGCTCTCGACTTCGGTCGGGGGTTCCCTCGGGTGGACAGGTGGTGGCTCGGATCGGCTGGGGAAAGGTCACAGTCTGTGTATTTCCCATGGGATTATTTAGAAACGGTACAGCTATGGGGCCTCGATCTGGCATACATGATCACTGCACTCACAAGAGTGCAGGTGTAGACGTCTGGATTTTGTAACCTCAAGGTTGGTATGTCTGGACGTCTATAAACAAAACGTAAATCAATAATAATGATAGTAAAGAAGTTGCTCGTAACTCAGCCTCACCAGCCACCATGGTTTCGCCAACAGCGCTGGAGCTGCTGGACTTCTGCTACCGGCAGGACGACGACCAGGCGCAGCAGCTGCTGACGTGCGAGCTGCAGAACTGGTCCGGCCAGACCTGCCTCAGCCTCGCCGTCGCCGCCAACCACCGCGCCCTGCTCGCACACCCCTGCTCGCAGATCATTCTCGCAGACTTGTGGATGGGCGGCCTTAGGACGAGGAAAAACACTAACCTCAAGGTACTTGTTCTCTCTACTTGTATACCTATCTGCTCACTAAATATCTTTATTTCTTGGGTTTTCATGTCTATTCGCTTCACATACACACACACACACCGTCTTAAATAGGTTATCATTAATAGGGATTTGAACTAATTCAGCGTTTGAGGTAGCGTTCGTAGTTGGCTCTCTTTCAAGATCATTTTGCAAATAATTAAAAAAATTTACCTTCATGTGTTTCTACAAACTATTAGACCCGAATATCTTAATAATATTTTAGGGTCAGATCTATAATCGAAATTGCACTAGATATAATCTAGAAAGAACCTTCTTAAACATGGGCTCGCTGGTTAAATTTCACAAGCTTCCATGTGTGTCTTAGTCGATTAGTCCAGGAGATTATCTTAATAATGAATGAATATATCTAGTCTAGGAGATTATATTGTTCCTGCCACTGTGTGTTCGCGCGGGGTCAGCATGCTGGCCGATTAGTGTAAAGTTTGCCGACGTACACGATATGGTTTGGCAGGTGATATTGGGTCTTCTCTGTCCGCTTTACCTGCTGCTGGGGCTGGAATTCAAGTCGAAGGAGGAGCTGCAGCTGATGCCGCAGACAGAGGAGGAGCACCTCGAGAACGAGAGCATCGATGACGAGAAGAGCGTCCGCGACGCGGACACCGACCCCGAGGTGACTCTTACCCCGCACCGCGCCGCCACGTCACACTACACCACCCACACCCAACTAGACCGCGCGCATACCATGTAATCATTTCAACATCGCGCAAATGACCGAGACCATAGCCGACTATCATTGTCTCCCTCTACGGAGACAAGCCATGCTGCATCGTCATAGCCCCACTGCGACGTTGCTATCGCTTACTCGCTCTCGCTTGCCTACCGATGACAGGAGCGAGAGAGAAACATGAAATCGATCACCCTTCATCGGGCGACCGTCGCAATCTTCGTGTTTCTCTCTCACTCCTGTCATCGGTAGGCAAGCGAGAGCGAGTAAGCGATAGCAACGTCGCAGTGGGGCTATGACGATGCAGCATGGCTTAGGGAGACAATGATAGTCGGCTCTGCCGAGACTCAACCGAGCAGAGAGTACAGAAGAGTTGCCCAAGAGGCTGGCGTACGTGAAGTAAATGGTACGCGATTGGCGGAATACAGAGTCGCACCTTCCCCCGCTAAGCCTCTCTGCCGCAACTCCTCTGTGCCGTCTCCTCTGTGTGAGAGTCCTTCGCAATGCAGATCTTCGTGTTAGAATGTCTGCAATTTATTTTTGTCAACTCATATATTATTTGTCTTCGCATTATAAATTTCATTTGTACAGGACGATCAATGATTATTTTATAGTTTTTACTGAATCAGCATTACTCAGTAACATCGTGTAAACGTGATGTTAAAGGAGGTCTGCTTGAATAGGTGGGTGTTGTGAAAAGGCGAACACTTTCGATCAAGAAGATCATTCCACCGTCGCAACGCAAGTCCAGCAAGGTAGTGAGCCTGTCCTCCCCGTCAACTGCCAGTAGATAATTGTCCTTCTCGCTCTCACTCGCCTACACTCGAGGCCCGTTTACAGACGAGAGTTTCTAATTCTTTCTTCCAACGTGAACCTGCCTGTCGCCAAAAATGCCACTTTACATGAATCGCGCTTTTTGGCGAAAGATCGTTTCTGAGGTGCAGGCCACCAGGATCCCGTGGAGCTATCCCCCAGGGGATCCTCGTGAACTCTGACACGAGATCTGCAGGAAAATCTCCCCGTATAAACGGGCCTCACCGCTATACTGACATTATCTGTAGAGGCTCCGTCTGTGTAGAGTAGAGTGCGTGCGGTGTATTGTTGAATATTGGAACTTGTATTGTTTTATAATCGCGCTTATGCAGTTTTCTCGTCAAATATTTACAGATTTCAATACTTTGAGCAATCTATCGTAGGCTTGAGCAAGGTGTACGTTGCCTGCACTGGACTCGCAACGTCTAGCAACTCTTCAGCTTTATGGGATGTCTGCAGACCTTGCCACCGGTCCTGACATAGGCTACTTTATTATACTTCACCTTATAGCTGAATTTCCATTGTGTAAGATCAAGCTCTGAGCTTAAATTAATTTATTATGGCTTTAAATGTTGTCAACGGCTTACAGAAACTCCTACACAATTGTTTGAGGAGTGAACGTTTATACGTAGTTGTGTTATAGGTGTAATGTAGCTCGGGCATGGGACATCACTACATATGCTCTAATGTTCACTCCTTCAACCATTTATATTGCATAGGTAGTTGTAATTAGACTTGGTTACCATAACACCTTGTGCTCCCAACAAGTTTGACCCAACAAGTACCACATGCAAAGTACCAAAGTCGTGTCTTGTATTGTAACTTACAAAAATTGTATACCTTCAGTGAATTTTTCATTATCTTGCGACCTACTAACAGCTTATATCCTACGGTTATACGTAGGGTTGCTCTTCCGTTTCATGCGAAGATTGGCTGTCCCTAAAATTTGACGACGAACAATTTTTCGGATTAAGCGAGCTTTTTTTCTTCGTGTGAAAAAAACCTTCATAGGAATGCAAATGTGTACCTAACTTATATGTGAACACACAGGTTTGACAGAACACATACATGTGCCGTCTCATGCGTGACCACTAACTATGTGACGTGTGCCGGAGTTAGAATGCATTGACCGCAAGCTGCATGGGGGCACTGTTGCCACTTCGCACAGCTCCTTCCGTTCTCTTATTCTTTGATAACAATTTCTATTGCTTTCTCTCTTTGTATTTTATTTAAGTACTTCATGGAAATCGTATCTGATATTTTGGGTTTATGTGCATCGACTTTTGTTTCTATATATTTTCAAAAAAATATTCCACTTCTAAAATGTAAGTATTTTTGCCATTATCGACCGAATTCTCAATTATTATTTTGAATGCACTTTTATTTTAATATCTTTCCAATTACTCTACTTACCTACCAAATATTACGTTCATCATCTTCTCAATATACTTGACTACCAATCGCTCGCCACGAATACTCCGCACTGCTGAGCAAATCCCAAAGTTGCGCGAACATGGCGGGCGACTGGACACAATACAAAAATGACTCCACACCACATTAGTTGCTCTGCAGTACCGACCTACCTACCGGGGCACCATGCGTACTGGCAGCACTATCCGTAGCTAGTTCTCCTACTACATATATTCTCGTTGTATTTCTGTTGTTCAACTCTGTTGAGTACCGCGGATTAAAAAAACATATTACTTTGGACTCTGATGCCATGATGCCTCGGTACGGTGACGGCCAGGGCGTAATGCAATAACTTGCCTCGTTCTACTCCGGACGAGAATGCTCAAAGCCTACATAATATGTCACGTAAGCTTTCTAGACATATGTATGACTGATACATTTTTAGGGTTCCGTACCTCAAAAGAGGAAAAAACTTAACCCTTACAGGATCACTCATGTGTCTGTGGCCGTCATAGCTTATTACCCGACTGCGCGACGCAAAGGAGGGTAATTTTGAAATCTTGACACACATATAAAGATTGATGACGCAATCACGGACGTATAGCGTAAATGAATGAATTTCGATCTTGGGGGATTTTTTTTTTTCGTGTGCATCATGTGTCATAGGTACGTTTCAATTAAGAAGGACTCGTTATAAATAATACAAATAGGTACCTTTTTTTTTCTAATTTTAAAATGGCTAGTTTAAAAGAAAATATACAAAAATCAAGCATTCTCTCTTTATCTCCGAAACTGCTGAGTAAAAAAAAAAAATTAAAAAAATTGTAAAATAGGCCTTCTCTTATAGTTTACAGGAAAACCTAAACTAAAATCCTAAGTCGTAAAATTCTCCCGGAAAAAGCAATGGTACAGAACCCTCTCCACGCGATTTAGACTCGCACTGGCCTGGTGTTTGTTTTTTTAAACTGTGAGTGTGAGGTTGGTGGTAGGTGTTAACCGACTGTCGAGAAGCCCAAACGTGACGTGCTCGTGGAGCAGATCCGGAGTAGAAGCGCGAGTGCTGCGAGTGTCGTGCGAGCGCTAACCGCTGTGTTCGCCCCCAAGAAGGGCATCGTGCTGGGCTCGGAGTGCGAGACGCGCGTCGACCAGAACGGGCGCGTGGGCAAGATCGGCTGGGAGGCGCTCTACAACCGCGAGGGCCAGCAGCCGCTCGAGCCGCACATGCTGGAGGGCAAGAAGGCCAGGCCGCTCAAGATCAGGAAGAAGATGTACGAGTTCTTCACCGCGCCCATCACCAAGTTCTGGGCAGACTCCGTGAGTAACGCTACTTTTGTGGCGATCATAACATTAGGGCTGATTTGGAGTCACTCCTTCCCCATTCAGCATTATAACATAATCACACAACGTTAAAAATATTTCATTTACATACTTCTTAAATGCATATTCCTTATGGTTCGTTATAATATTTTGCCATTAAAAGAAGTTTAGGTATATCCTTCTTGAAAGAAACTGTATGAAAATGGCGTCCACCATCGACAGTGCTCGAATGTACGAGTTGGATGCGATATTGTGCGTTCTCACTCGCATGTGAGCGCATACGAGTATTGTCTATGGTGGACACAATTTTCAAGCAGTTTCTTTAATGTCTCAGATAATAACATCACTCGTCACAATGTGTGATACCTGTCCCAGCTCTGGATCAATCAAAATCTGATGGCTGTGATGAACACCGTGAGCGTGGTGGGTTGGGTTGCAGATCGCGTACATGGTGTTCCTGTTCATGTTCACGTACACGGTGCTGGTGCGGATGATCTCGGTGCCGTCGGTGCAGGAGGCCTACGCCATCTGCTACATCCTCACCTTCTGCCTGGAGAAGATCCGCGCCATCCTCTCCTCGGAGCCCGTCGCACTCACGTATGCTCCCTCGTTTATTTTATTTTGTGTGTACGCCTCTTCGTATGTAGGCACGGATGTTGGCCTACTAATTAAAACTAAAGAGCAGTATATGTGAATAGGTATGCTTGGAGGTATAAGGGTATAATACTGGTAGTCTAGTTTCTAGACGTCAGGGGTTAGAGATTCTTTAGAAAACAATTTAAAAGCTGGCTTTCTATCAAACCCGCTGAAGCCCAATGCCAGAACCTACCTATAGGAGTAGTGATACCTCCGCTCCGGTACTGCAGGCACAAGTTCAGCGTGTGGGCGTGGAACATGTGGAACATCTGCGACGCGTCCTTCATCATCCTGTTCGTGGTGGGGCTGATCCTGCGGCTGCGAGTTAGCACCATGGACATCGGCCGCGTCATCTACTGCGTCGACTCTATCTACTGGTACCTGCGCATACTCAACATTCTCGGCGTCAACAAGTACTTGGGTAACTGCTACCTCTCCTATCTCTCATTCGCTCACTCCTTGTCTTGTTGATTTTTTTATGCAACCGGTAGCTGAGTCAGAGGGACTAGATCACATGCTGTGGCAAACCAATATCACCTCAGAGAAGGTGCCATCGCGAAGACTTCACTTTGGAGTGCTGGCTATACTGGACTTGAGGAGAACACAGCCGAGGCTGCTATGTCCAGTACGGTGGTATTAACCCAATCGGCTATAATTTGAGGAATACCACCCAGTAAGGGGTTTGCAGATATTACAAATTATTAGTCACATCTGCAGGTCAGAGGTTCCAGATCAATCGATCAATTATAATGAATAATTTCCATACTTAGTGCTGGAATTGACGCAACAAACCTTTTCCAAATAGCTGTCTTACCCTACTGCGGATTAGTTGATGTGCCTAGTTGGGTGCCTAATGCAGGTTGTGTGTTCAGGTCCGCTGGTGACGATGATGGGTAAGATGGTGAAGAACATGATCTACTTCGTGGTGCTGCTGCTGGTGGTGCTGATGTCCTTCGGCGTGGCGCGGCAAGCCATCCTCTACCCCAACCACGAGGCCAGCTGGTCGCTTGTCAAAGAGGTCAGTTCTTAGTTACCGCGCTAGGTCGAGTCGGTGCCATGGTGCCATACACATTTACCTATATTTTATGGATGTTTGTTTCAATGTCAGCTGCATTAATTTACTATTAATGTAGCTAAAACTCTCATTATTAGGGTTGCGAGACATACCAATTTCATCCCTAGATAGAACTAAATCTTGTTTCATATTTTTAAAACGATAATAGGAGACAATACGGAGGGTACGTCGGGCGTCATACGAGTAGACAGGGCGAGTGACATAGATTGGGATGGCAACCACGCGGAGTCGCGTCGACCATGTCGCGGGGGAGCGGCGATGATGCAGTTAATTTTATGTTAGAAGTGCTATGTATTAATTTTATTAATTACGTTACTGATTTTGAGTCAGAATTGATTTAAAACCAAATATTTCTTTTTAGTCCTAATGTTACTACAGCAGTCCTGTAAGATACAAAATGGGTGCCGGAAACCCTGGTTGCTATTAACATATTAAACCAAACTTGGTACTACGATGATGTAGTGAATCTAATTGCACACCACACCACAGAAGTTGGAGGCACATACTTTGTTTTATTTCACCAGCTTGTATACCTGCTACTCAGTTGGTCACGCATGTACAATAACAATTTGAGCGATTACCACAATGATATACTAACGCTGACGCTGTGCTGTTCTCCGGGATGAATAATATGTGAATGGCGTGTTATTTAAATTTTTGTTTTTTATAGAAAGTGCGACACGTGGCGCCGAACTACCCATAAGGTGTCTAACGACGCCCTCGGATATTCGGTCGTATGCGGTGTTGCGAATGCCATGTCATGCATAAACTCTTCAATAAAATGCAATAGTTTGATTTAGAGGGCGCATTGGATTGCTTGTACCTACTAGTCTTAGTGTGGAGAATGAGCGCATCGGAATGGTTGAATATAATAGAATAGAAACACGTCTTTATTGAACACAATTTAAATAAAAGTACCCAAAGCTGTATATCTACACTGACACTGACAAAGATAACCAAAATGTAGCCAATCGTGTCAGTTTCCATAAAAAAAATCAGGAGTGCACAAAGGCTGACTTACCAGTGCAAGTTATCAGTGCAAGTTATTTTTTCCAGTCAATCTTGTATCTTTTCAAATGATACAAGCTAAACTAAAATGCGAGATGAGTTTAGAGTGTTGTGTGGTGGGTGGGGTGGTCGGCAGGTGTTCTTCCAGCCGTACTTCATGCTGTACGGGGAGGTGTTCGCGGAGCAGATGGCGCCGCCCTGCGGGCTGCCCGACCTCGAGCCCTGCAAGGTCGGCCACTGGGTGCCGCCGGTCGTCATGAGCGTGTACCTCCTCATAGCGAACATCCTGCTCGTGAACCTCCTCATAGCCGTCTTCAATAACATCTTCATCGAAGTTAACGGCATCTCCCACCAGGTGCCCGCCCCCCGCCTCTCTTCCGTCGCTGTCGCGGTGCACTTCACTGTTCTCCTTCGTTGGCTTTCTTATACTAAGCCAAACCACCCAAACTTCTTTCTTGCTTAATTTTACTTCAATTTCTTCACAAACATCCAACAGTTAGTTGTCGAAGGCCTGAACAAGCTGGTTTGATTTTATATTCCAACACTCTCATAATTATGACAGTGTTGGAATATAATATCAAACCAGCAATTTCTTGGAAGTAATATAAAATTTAAAAAAATACGAAAGACCAAAGACGACAGTGCGAGTTGAACGCGAAGCGAATCGGGAGAGCGCAATTGACCAGTGTTTCTTTTTGTTGACGTTATTTTTTCGTTGCTTCTAGATATTTTTCCAACCGTATTTCATGCTGTACGGTGAGGTATTCGCGTCGGAGATCGACCCGGTATGCGGGCAGGACCCCTCGCAGCCCAAGTGCCAGACCGGCCGCTGGATCTCCCCCACCGTGATGAGCATCTACCTGCTCGTCGCCAACATCCTCCTCATTAACCTGCTGATAGCCGTCTTCAACAACATATTCCAGGAAGTCAATTCTGTTTCGCACCAGGTGCTCCTTTTGGTTACTTTTATTTTCGCTTGTTCACTTTATTTTATTATTTATTTGTTTCACTTTTGGGCTTATCTAAGGGTGAAATTAGAGTAGAGCGCTTGCGCGGTTGGACTGCTGCAGGTGTGGATGTTCCAACGGTTCACGGTGGTGATGGAATACGAGCAGAAGCCGGTGCTGCCGCCGCCGCTGATCATCTTCTGCCACCTGTACTCGTTCTGCAAGTGGATGACCCGCACGGTCTCGCACACCGACCGCCAGTACGACAACGGACTCAAACTCTTCCTACTCAAGGACGACATGGAGAGGCTCTACGACTTCGAGGAGGAATGCGTCGAGGGCTACTTCAGGGAGCAGGTTATTGTCACTTTAACTTTGTTTTAACTTAATTTTATTTATATTTGAATTTCACTCAAAATCAACTGACGCATTGCCAGATTGCAGAGAGTTAATGCGTTTAAAATACATTTGTTTATAAGTTTCAATATGTTTTAAGTAATCAGGAAAATGTTCAGACTGATGTACTTAAGTATTTATGTAACAGGAAATAAAGTTGAATCAGTCGACTGAGGAGCGTGTGCGGGGCACGTGGGAGCGTGCCGAGTGGATCACAACAAAGCTAGAAGATCTCTACCAGAAAGTGAACATGCAGATAAGCTCCTCTCAAGTAAGTATCTGCCGCAGCAACACGAGCCGTGCGCACATCGCATAATGTCTCCACGTAACGCAATATGCCTTCACTCACTTCAATAACAGAACGTGGAGTTCCGAGTGCGCAAGCTGGAGGACATGGCGGAGCAGACGATGAGCCACCTGGCGGTGATACACAGGTTCATGGCGACACACCCCTCCCTGGTGACGCGCGGCTCCACCGACACCCTCGGCCCGCCCCCGCCCCCCGCCATGAGCAGCGCCGCCAGGCTCCGCACCGCCAGCGACCGCTCCGAGGTAGCCACCACATTGCTCTAACATTATCTTATATCTCCTATCTCCTACTTGTATGTAACTATCATTATTATGTCTTCACTTTGTGCTTGTCATCGTTAAGCCCATTTGTGCAGTTGTTCATGTAAACACACGTGTTACACACGTAGGTTATGGGTCACTGCCAGCATGTATGCACCTACAACTCTATCGTCTCTTCATAATTTTCTTTCTAACATTATTCTGTGAATTCTTCGCTCCTTTCTAGACACTCCAATTGGAGTCAGAGGTTTCTACTGTCGTTAGGTGCTACAAGGCGCAGCAGCTGCAGGTCACACCTGACGCTGCGACGCCCTCACTTTTGTTGCAAGTATAGTAAACAAGTGGAAGCAAGTAGATTTAGAAGTTAGAAGAGCGTGAGTGTGTGGCGTGGCTTGACTTACGGATGTGTGTGTGTGTGTGGGCGCGGCAGGTGCTGTCGGACAGTGACACGGGGCAGCCGACCCGCTTCATCGTGCGTCCCGTGCAAGAGGAAGACGAACACATCTCCCACCACGGCGACGTAAGCTCATGTCCACTACCCGCTCCGACCTCCACTCTCCCGCTCCGACGACCAATGTCCCCCTCCAACGACCATTCTCCCACTGTAACGACTATACTCTTCCACTTTTCCGTCTCTCCTTCACCCTTCCTTAAGTGGTTCCTTTCCATCGATCCCCTAATAATTTTAACTAAGCAAACGTATTCTTGCTTTCACGATTCCACGTCCCAATATTAAAGTGCTTACAACTGTACCTTGTCGCTTTGTCAAATATCGCATATCGGTGACAAGCAAGACTATTTAAGCCTAGAGGTTGCCTTACCTAATGTCATTCCCACTACTTGTTTGTCTCAGACATTTCATAAACGAATTCCCGGGTAGGTATACTTGGCTCATCTTTCACCATTCCAAGCATGCTAATTGAATGTCTGCATCGTGATTACTAGACAAACTGTTACTATGTTTCTATATTCAATTTGTACTGTCATACTTCGTATCTTTCAATAATATTCCATTGTAACTGAGTAAACTCGAAATTGGCGTCAGAACATTATGTATGTATCATCTTTGCTTGTAAATTTTACGCGGTGAGTTATCTCTAATCAAATCAAAATAAAATATAATATACTATCTTGCAAGGTCGGAATATCCGAATTAAAAATATCGCTCCTGCCGCCTGCCTGATATTGCTCGAGGCTGTATTAGGTTATATTGTTACTTTTCATAGCTCCATTGACTGGTAGGAATATAAGAACTAACAACATTTTATGTGGGTTGTGAAATATGTAAACAGCTCAATAATTTAAATGTAATAATAATTATGGAGTCCTATAACCGCTTTCTGGCTTTCGGACAGAACATAGCAGAACCTATAGGTTGGGTAAAAACCGTCACAAAAATATAAAAAAGTAGGCACCTCATGTACTATCTAGCTAGAAACCGTGTTCAGAGAACAAGCACAACAAGACCCGCACAGGTTGAAAGTATCAGAAAACACGGCAGAGTGGTATAAATAGGCAGAGTGGTCAGATTCTTGACTGTTCATGCGTATGCTGTAAATATTAATGTTCTTGAGCGGTAGTATGGGTTAATTATTTATAAGTTACTATATTATAATAATACTTATAGGGTACTAACAAAACATTGTGACTTGCGAAGTTTGTTTGTCAGTTCTTCTTCGCATTGAATTTAGAACTGGCGGAATTGTCGACAAGTCCAAGCGTAGGTTACCTACCTGTGGATGAAATTATACAATAAACAAACAATAAACACACCTGCAGGTAGACAATTCCACTCCCTAGCGGTGCAGTAGAGGAATTTTGAGAAATTATGGATTCCAAAACACTATGTCGACAACAAAGTGGTGTTAGGATTTTCTAAGACTACCGCTGCGGAGATAGGTTGAATGTCGAGGAATAAGATATGTAAGTTCCTGATAGCGGCGTCCATGGTGGTATCAAATGTACTACAGATACACAACTACTACAGGTTGTAGTGACCCCGCTGGTGTTGTTTGACAGGAGGGGGCGGGCGAGGGTGGACGGGACGGCGACTCGATGTCGTCGTCGTCGCGCGGCGCGTCCGACGGCGACGGCGACGCGGACGAGGCGGCGGACGGGCTCGACGAGACCGTGGTGCCGCGCGTCACGCCGCGCCAGCGCTCCAGCGACTCCAAGGATACCACAGATCCCAGCGACGACAAGAGAGGTACCTACCTGCCGTGCACCAGCAACCACTCACATCCTCACGCACTCAAAACTCCCTCTATTTCAATACAGAAGCGTTAGGAATGGGATTCTACACTGCTATTGGTCGAAATTTTTGGGTTAGTTAGCGTGCCATAGGCGTGTGCTCAAATGGAGGCCGCGTAGAAGCAAACGTAATGCGAGACACCGCCCCGGCTAGGTGGACAGGCGACCTAAAAAAGCTAGCCGGGAGTGGATGGATGAGAAGAGCGGAAGATCGCGCGTGGTGTCGTTTCTTGGGATTATGTCCAGCAGTGGACAGATACGGGCTGATGAATAATTGATTGATTGATTGGTAGACTCACTTTGATGTAATGAAATTATGGGAAATCAAATATAATCGACTGAAGGCGAGTCGTTCTTTCTCGCCGTGCATATAGAATCGGCGGATATACCTAATGTTTTTTAACGTGTCTAACTGTATTACCATTGGTATTACCGATATAAAGCCGTACCGTAAAACTGTAGACTCTTTCCCTTTGAAATATCCTTCCAGCTTTGAAAAATATTCCGCCTTTTCCTTCCAATTCGGAGTAGCCGATACGAGTATGCATGCGGGAAGCACTGCCGCCTACCTCCGACACCAGCGCGGTGTACTGGTGCCGGATGCGGGTCACATGAAGCTGCATGGCTAACTAGAGCTGGCGGTTGCAGGTGGCGTGTCAGGTACGGACGACGCGTTCCTACCGGACGCGCGCGAGGCGGCGGACGAGTTCTTCCACCGCCCCCGCACCATCTCCACCGCCACCCGGCGCACCGCCAACACCAGGCGGTAACGTCCCTTCTCCTACCTCTACAATTACTTGCCGTTCCTAGATCACACACAGTTCACCGATATTCTGATGATGACCCTTAAGAATCCCCAGTATTTGCGGGAAGCCATAAGTATAGTTACCTTGTATTTAGGTACATAATTGATTAGGGAAATTTTATGAGTGTTTCTAACTGGCGATGATACTCCCCTTTGTGTCACAGTGTTTGGACTTACCTATCATGGATTGTTTATTGAACATTACCTCCTGCCACTACTAAAGAAAAAAACTACTCATGTGATGTCTGGAGTTGAGGTATACTTAACTCATTGCTGGTGTGTTTGCCCGTTGCTAATTCCGTAGCCTCAAGCCTCACTGCACCGGACCGGTGACAGTGCACTCTCACTGTGCAGATACAATGAACCGATGAGAGTTGCACGCATACACGGCGCCAAACAGAGGGGAGTGACACTGCCTTAACAATGAGAAGTCACCTGGCGCGGTGATCCAAACGGATCCATGTTGGCGGTCGCCATCTTAAGTACTCTGGGCTCGAATCCTAGTATGTTTTATAGTGTGCAATAACAGTCCCTAATTAGGCGACCATTATTAGTGCAAATCATACATACATACACCCGCTCTGTCATTCATTTGTGCAACTAATAGTGTGTACAGAGAACGATAAATGCATACACATCCACGCACGCAACCCACCTCGGTAGAGTCGAGTGGGAGCCATCTTGTCGCGATCGGGAATGTTAGTGGGTCGACATTGGCTGCGATCATCGCTTTAGATTCTCGCATACTGATCAGCGAGCTAAACATATTAGCTCACTGATACTGATACTGATACTGATACAATAATGGCTAAAACTTTAGTTTTAGCCATTATTGTATCTAAAACATTACTTCACTACATGTTACCATACCATAGACCCAGATCCACACGTGGGCCAACTAAGGCAAATATTTTAGCTTTACTAAATACACGTCTTGCTAGCTTGGCCAACGTGTGAATCTGGCTTAAGAACATTCGATAACATATATTTATAGGTACTTAGTACTTGGTTCTAGTCAATTGGGACGATCGAGCCATCGAGTGTTTCGTTAGATGAAATGGATGCGGAGGCTTGCTATAGTTGTGTCGTCATGGTTTTTATTAAAGTTAGCGAGATACTTTGTATGTACGTCATACGGACACTCGCACCGTGAACCTGAGCTCTGTTGCACATTAACTGTTCCCATTGGGTGCATACCGTGCGGAGGGCTACCTACAATCATATCTACACTAATGCATCCTTCATATTATGTGAAACATAGATTCATCTCTTATATTTTTTTAAATTTAAGTACAGTCTTATAATAACAAACCATTTGGCAAACTATTGGGAATTCTGTGATAATATTATGTTTTACAAATTCTAAAATCGTAATTTTTTTATCAAAATACTTATGTTCGATTTTTTTGCATCATATTAGGAGACGGTTGTTGAAACAGTAAGTCGACAGAAAACATTTATGAATCCGCTACATTAATAGCTTGTACTAGTGGCGTAGCTAATATTGTTTGCAGACCGTACTGTGCCGTACCGTACTGTACAGTACCGTACCGTACCGTACCGTACCGCATTGTACAGTATCGTACCGTACCGTACCGTATTGTACAGTATCGTACCGTACCGTATTGTACAGTACCGTACCGTACCGTATTGTACAGTATCGTACCGTACCGTAGCGCACCACACATAGCACCTGTCTGTACTCACTCTTACTTACTTACGTTACGTTTAATATGCCTACCTCCACTGTCTACTGCCCACTCCCTACTGCCTACACTGTTAGCCTACCCACCCAGTACCCATCGACACCGACGAGTCAAGTCGGTGGACCCTCAGTAATGCACATAGATGCACACCAACTGTTACAGATATCTCACACAAATAAATGCTGTTTCTATATTGTTTGCTTCTGTCCCAACATATTCCACCCAAATTATCCACTCTGCTAATTTGCTAAACCTCCTAAACTAACCTTAACGGTTCAGCTCTCTCGTAGTGTCGCGTCGTACACTTTACTCTGTATGTAGGTCACTATTCTGTGAGTAAGTGCAGTTTTCACTTAATGTAATTTGCCATATCCTGTGTCATACAGTGGACGGAGGGATCGTCCGTTTTACTTTAGGGTACTGGTCACACCGAGACGCGACGCGGTGCACGGATACGCGGCGTGGCGATGCACCTCGCGGCGCTACTTTGCGCAGCGCGTGCTCTCTAGCTACAGACCGCGCGCGAGCTCCGAGGAAGTTTAAGGAATGTTGACGTAATAAGTGCAGGGATTTAGTCGATATTACGTTATCGATATTAATTTTCTCCCTGTTCTCATTGCTCGTGCTTGCAATTTCTTCTTCATCCATATTAAATGTCTATTTGTGCACACAAAATGAAGTCCGGTAATAACTTAAAGAGTAACGAATTAACACGCGATTGACTAATACGCGCGCATATTACGAATACGGCATCGATAAGCGTGCTCCCGCGTCAAGGCCAACACTCGCACCGGGAGCGCGCGGGGTGTGAAGCGACGGTGGGGAGGGGCGCACACCCGCCCGCTTCCCCAGCCCCCGATTCCTCGGAGCTCGCGCGCGGACAGTACTTCAAGCAACTGCGCGCCTGGTCGCGTCGCGTCTCGCGTCGCGTCTCGGTGTGAGCTGACCCTTAGGGGTTAGACCATTAGACCCGATGCTGCTTGGAGCAACGCGTGTTCCCTAAAGTATCAACTCAACGCTGCACTGCGCGGCGTATCGAGCCGTGCTTTGACAAGCATCAGTTCGCTTTCGTGCCCTCATTAAAATTTGTGCCTTTTTGTGTAGCAAACAAATATATTATTGTATCGCTATCTTGAAAAGTGCGCGCCTTGTCGCGTCGTGTCTCAGTGTGAGCTGGCCCTTACTCATCAGCTGTCTGTACTACATACATTTCACATACATAATGTAATGTATGATACAGCTTTCTTCTCATGCACAGTTGCATACACGCTCCGGCTTGCTTGGCGAACAGTGTTGTACTCACACCCTGACCCGACCGCACACCCCTCACCCACACACTAGCTCATTCACTCACTCACTCATTCACTCACTCAACTCACTTCACCGCGTCCCGCCCGCTCATCCATACCAAACGCACGAAACACCTACCTGCCCGACCAAACTGTCTGTTCACACAAAGATGGTTCCGTAGCAATTCGCCACTTGTCCGTCGCACCTTACCTACTAGCCTAACCTCTAGATTATAATTGAAAAAAAAAACATTTCCTATTTTGCATGGAATTAGTCTGTAAGTATTTTGCTTCACTGATTTTGGACTAGAGATGTGTTAATGTGTTACGTACGAGTGTGTAAGTACAGATTTGATTAACGTACAGGCAACAGGTTGTTTGTGTTACTTCACAACTCTAAATACGAATTTGACACTCTTACACTGTAACAAACATGCTAGTATACGCGAATGAGTAAATTTATGTATTAACCTGCGGTGCGTAAGTACGTACTATGTATGTACTAACAGTGATTTAACAATACGTAACTAATAAACTCGATAGGTGCTCGAAACTTTTCATGCATATTAAATAACATTTTCATAAGCCGCAGCGACAAAAAATGCATCAAAGTGCACCGAGAGCAAAGTACTCTTGTACGCTGTCAGCTGTTGAACTAAACATATCCTCAATGTTCAGTGAGAATTTATTTTCGGTACATGTTCTTGAATGGGTCCTACCGTCGAATATGTTTTATGGTGGTAGCAATCCGGCCAATTTGTTCACGCAGTTCTTGTCTGATAGTTGTTAGCGACATGTATTTTACTAAAGTAGTGATCAGCGCTCTCGAATCATGTGGCTTGTGGGAGTGTTAACATTTTATTTTGGAGCAGCCTATATTACCGAAAGCTTGCACTGAAAACGTTGTTGTCAAATATTTTCATATAAATCTTTAGGCACATCACAAATAAACATACTAGGTATAAAATCGTCAGCTTACTGTACATAATTATGTACCTACATATTGTGCAGACTACTTGTTACAGAAATGACTATATTTGTACTTTGTACGTTAAATACATAGCATATCTCTACAACAAACGGCATACAATGTTCAAGCTTTCAGTGCATATAGTTATAGAGCGAGATAGTCATGTGGTAGTTTTTTTTTTTATGTATTCCGGTAAGGGTGGCTGAGTCAGAGGGGTCAAGCTGCACACGCTCCGACCAGACACTATCACCTCCGAGAAGGTAGGTGCCCTAACGGAGACTACGGTTTGGATCGCCGGCTATACTGGACTAGAGGAGAACACAGCCGAGGCT
Organism: Nematopogon swammerdamellus; assembly: GCA_946902875.1. Taxonomy (NCBI): domain Eukaryota; kingdom Metazoa; phylum Arthropoda; class Insecta; order Lepidoptera; family Adelidae; genus Nematopogon; species Nematopogon swammerdamellus. The sequence goes on from OX336350.1 coordinate 21,637,973, forward strand.
GCTATGCGGACATTTTACATCCAGTACGGTGGTAGCAACACAGTCGACTACAATTTGAGCCTACCACCTACTAAGGGGCGAGGGAAGGGACCTGCAGTTTTACACCTGTTCCGCCCGGTGAAGCAGCAGGTGCACGTATATTTTCCGACAGAAAAAACTTATTGGTACCTCACCACCACAACCACACGCCGACCGGATTTGAACCTCAGGCTTCTCGCAAGAGAAGCCGACACGCCCAGACCACTCGGCCACCCGCCGCTTAAAGTTAGTGATAGTTAGCTTAGTTATAATCAACCCTCCTCCCTCCCCTAGTGCCGAAGGCTTCCTCCAGTCTCGACTGCCGGGGGAATTCCACCCCTTACTATTATTTGTAGCCGGACCGTTTGTGTTTACCATTGTATGCCAAGTACAAAGTTATTTATAAAATTTACGAAAGACTTGTAACACACAACTGACGGTTCACGCGGTCGTGCTGCCCACAGCCGACGCCCGTCCCCTTTTGGCCGTTCAATTTGCTATCTAAATAAACAACATGGCGGCAGAATATGCCTACAGTTATTTATTACAATGTGTTGCAAGTCTCGCTAGTCAGCGACTATTGTCTAGCTATACCTATAGAGAACGGAATGCTGTTTCCCCAGTAGTTGAGCTTAGCTGCAAGAGCGATGGAAGCGCTGACATGGCGCCTAGTTCTCTCCGGAGCGAGGCGCGCTGGGCCGACATCGCGGGTGCGCGTGATGCAGCCGACCGCGTCAGGTTTCATAAGTTAAGCGGAGGCTAGCACGCGGCGGGTGTTTGTGCAGGCGGTCGGAGGGAGGGAACGAGTGCGGGATGGGAGGCGGCGGCGTGCACTCCTCCTACCACCTGGCGCCGCGCCGGCAGCACAGCCAGACGCACTCCGAGCCCGACAACTCCGCCGTCGACGCCACTTCCGTGCACTCTATCACCGGTAAGTACCGGCCCGACCTATACTCCCTCTATTGAACTTATTAACTAGATTCAACTTATGTATTTAGAACCTTACTAAATAGATTCAACTTTATGAAAATTGTGGAACAAACTCAGAAAAAACGTCACGTCATCGCATACAAATTATTTGCATGTAAGTAATTGTGCGATGCTGCCTTTGAGTGGGTCGAAGGCTCGAGGGGCAGAGGGGGAGAGGGTGGCCAATGTATTATAACTTCTAACAGCTAGTCTTTGACAGACCTTGAATATCTCTGAAGGTACCATATCTGTACCGTAGCAAAACTCTACACAAAAGTCAATACTGTTATTTAGGAACGGCGTCTCACCGACATACAAACGTTGAGTCCCCGTACGGTAGAGCCGCCTGCATGCTCGACAAATGTATGCCCCAGAGAGCACGCGTCATACATTACAACAGTAGGTGTGGTGCAGGTCGCGTGGAGGATGGCGGCGGCGGCGGGGGGGGCGGGGTGCGCACGCGCGGGGTCGGCGCGGCGCCGCGCTCCCTGCTGCTCGCCATGCACGAGTACACGAGCATCACCGACGAGCTCGAGAACGCGTATGGCCTCTTCTCACCCCCGCACACGCCCAGGTATGTATGCTCTGTCGTGTGGCTTCTACCTCCGCACAACCGCACACTTGTGGAAGATGAGGGAAAACCGTGGAGAGTTGGTCAGCGTCCTCTATCTCTGCGCTGCGCTGTGCAGCTTGGTGTGACCTGGACTACAGCCACATGCTTTGTGTGTTAGGTATCCTATATAGTCAGGCCGACGAAAGATTATCGGAATGGTGATTTAGGAATTTTTGGCGGTCGATAAATGCCATCTCGCGGCGTTGGCGTGAACCTCTTTGCATGCCCAGTGCCATATCGTTGTCGGATGCTGTGGTTAGAGAACTGGTCACTAACCTTTATATCATTGACGACCTTGAATAAGTTGAAGCGTAGAACTTTATGCAAGAGCTCAGGTGAATTAACTACCACACAGGACTTTCAGCAAATTATTAGGAAGAGATAATATCAAACACAATACAATTCTGACAATGTTTAAGATCTACTAGACACAATCTGTTATGGTAACATTGAGATTTGCTCGAGATGATCTTTTGAAGCTAAACTTGAAAGAACCCCTGGATACAAGTATGTGAGTATCCGAGCTACATAAGCTGAGTATAGCAGTTGGGCTTATTGCGGCCACTGCTCACTATTAAACATCAACACACAATACGTATTATGGATAGATAGTACAATGTGCAGTGGATGCTAGGCTAAGAAAAAAATGGTCGAGCATGTTTTGTAGGAGTGCAGTCTACTCGGCAATCAACGAAGGAAGATACACCGTTCTCCATCTTCCGTTGCGGAGGTCTGCAGCCACTCTGTTCGTCTTGTAGCCTTCGCGGAGGACACAGGCTGGCTGGAGTGGCTGGGAATCGAGAGGTTTTGTACAAAGGTCCCCAATCAGGAGGGACTAGTTTGCAGACTTTAGAACCAACCCCAAAACAAAACAACAACAACAACAAATATGTGATGCGGCACGGCAGGACCCCTATTCGGCACCAGCACCTGCTGTCGCCGCAGCGGGCGGGGTCGCCGGGCGGGGGCGGCGCGGGCGCCGGCCCGGGCGTGCGGCGCCGCCACGCCAGCGAGATGTCCAACCCGGAGTTCGCGCTCTACATGGAGAAGGAACACCTGCGCGGCGCCGAGGAGGACGACTACATCATCATGGAGAACCTCATACAGCGCAGGCGAGTACCTATAGCGAGCGTCCATTCTGTAGACACCATCACATACCCTGCTGCCAGACCCGTCGTGTCGCCCAACCGACATGCTGGTGCTTCACTTGGTGAGCCCGGTGGTGCTAGCTGGGCTTTACTCATTCTGGCTACAATGAATTTGTCAGAAAACACAAACTATTTTCATAGCCGCTTCGAGTGTCCTTGTACTGGCCTTGATACTGTAGGTTCCTTCCATTACCTTACTAGGTGGCAGGGTTTAGCCTGCCCGGCTTGGTGCCACAGCACTGAATGAAAGGTCGGTCAAAACGGCTATGTATTTCGGCTGTTTTCCATCCATTTCAGTATGTTCAATGGCCGCACGACCAAAGGAAAGCACTGACATGGCACCTAGTTCACCAAGGTGATATGGGCTGACATCGCGGGTGTTGTAGGTAGGGGATGTTGCCAACAGTGTTAGTTTCCATAAAAAACCTTCAGACGTTCACCCATCTAAAGTCTTAGATGTTCAGCGCCACTGAGCTGAATAATATAAAATAATAAAAAATATATGTAGGAATTCTATTAGTTTTGCAGGAAAGCGCAAGAAACGCGCTTACGGCAAATGTGTGTAACTTAGTGTCAGTAGATCCTAGACGGAGTGTTTGTGCGTAGATACGAGGAGGAGGAGGAGGAAGGTGGGGAGGGCGAGGCGGGAGGGATCAGCATCAGCGTGTGCGTGAACTCGAGCGACGAGACGGTGCGCGCCGGCATCACCCTGCAGCCCGCCCCCTCACCCTCCGCCGCCTCCGCCTCCGCCGGCCTGCTCACCGTCGAGTCCGCTAGAGAGTACCGCCTGCCAAATCAGAGGTACTCATACCTACCTATATCTAGCATCCCTGTCACCGACAGCCCCCTGTGAAGAGGTTGCACGACGGAGGACGGAACAGTGGCGATCGAACGACATCAATGTCTTGGACGTGTGGGAACTGCCTCTGACTGAAGTGTGAAAGCGACCGGGAAGGTGCTCTACTCGGGTGGCTGGAGTAGCACCACCACCTGAGCGTCAACGTAAAACGGACCGGTTTGAGATCTCAGGCGGAGAATGCCCCTAAGAGGCTGGGCAACAAATAACAACAAGATATCTAGCATCTAACCTTGCAGGGTGCTGACTTATTACTAGTATGAAGGCCGGTGTAGACCACAACAGTAAGTTGCAATGTCCCCAATTAATCATTTACCACCGTTAGACAAATATTTGTGTGGCTTTCCTGTTGCGCTGTAATATGAAGCAGATGTAGCACTCCCAGCCTGCGCCATATTTGTGTCGCGATGTGTCGCGGAGCGGTCGGTATTATACTTACAGCCAATTTTACCAAATTCGGCTACATGTAGCTGGCGGTTATATCCTGGCAAATGTATTAGAAACGTTACTATAGGCACTATAGGTAACTTGAACTAGAGGTGACCTTTAATTTCCTTGAATAGTGTTGTTTGATCTATGTCAATAGTAAACGAGACAAACCCATGTAAAATCGAATGAATCAACAACCCTCCTTTCTAAGTGTAAGTATGTTGTGGATAACTGTGGTGCAGGCATTCGCTGCGCAGATCCTCCGCCATCGAGGTGCGGGACCTGCCGTCGCCGATGCAGCCGCTGCTGGGCGCGGGCGTCTGCGACGAAGCCACCGGCTGCACCGACCTGCTGCTCCCGGTTCCGCGCCAGGCCTCCGGTAACCTTCATACACATCCTCCCAGAGAACATGTCGCATTTAGTACTGAAAGCATATTCAAATAGTCAGCCTTCAAAACAGTGGCAACATCTTCTGATTTTATTCCTCTCTTCTCAGTATATCGTCTATTACAATGTAGTGTTAATAGGACCTCTGTTTAGCAAGTTTTTTCCACGGTGTTCAGTTGTCCGTTCTCGGCACTGTGACCATAGGTACATAGCTAGTCAAAGTGTTAACTAGTATCGCTGTGAGTGAGGACCTGTCGGATGGACTGATCTAACTGTTGACGGGCAGGGGAGACGAACGCGTCGAGCGAGATGTCTCTGTCGCACATGGTGAGCGAGAAGCAGCCGGCGCGACCGTCCATCGTGCTGGACTCCTCGCAGCTGCCGCGCCAGCACAGCGCCGAGCGACAGCCGCCCGTCCAGCCGCCGGCCGACCCCCGCCCCGAGACCATGTGCTAACCTCGCGCCGCTCCCGCCCCGACCCGCCCCGCATCCACCTGCACAACTAACTACGAGTACTAACTAGCCCTCACTGCTGTCGGTAGAAGTGGGGATATCTGGTGCACGCAAGTAACAGAGACCTTGTTGTTGTTGGGACTTCCGTGAGACACCCCTCGGGCTCCAGCTCAGTCCTCACGCCCCTGTACTTCTAGGAGAGAAAAGAAGAAACGATGCGTCTGCTAGCGATGATGAATACTGGCTAAGATAGCGGATTCTTAGTTAAACAGACTCGCCAGTATAAAGTCACTTGAAAGGTAGAGTGAGATTATTCACACCCATCTGTCTGTCCACACTGTATAGTGATCTCACCATCTGGCTGAGTGGTGAGCCACTTAGAGCTCCGTTACCAATGTGGAGAATTGGTAGACATGCGAATAATGTAGATCGGTATGTCGGTGCAACACACACTTATATGTGGATGTGGGTTGGATTTCCCACGAGTTAATGACGCTGACGTGAGTCTGTCATTCGAGACCGGTGGATCCCCGGTACACATTGGGTGGTGGTCATATGCACTTCCACGCATATACATAGCTGGTGAAAACAAAAGCCTTTAGGCTAGTACAAAACGCTGAGGCCCTGGGCACAGTTTGCGGTTGGACTCCAGTGGCAGTGATGGCTTCACCCCCGGCTCTCGACTTCGGTCGGGGGTTCCTTCGGGTGGACGGGTGGTGGCTCAGATCGCCTGGGGAAAGGTCGCAGTCTGTGTATTCCCATGGGATTATTTCGGAAAAAACGGTACAGCTATGGGGCCTCGATCTGGCATACATGATCTCTGTACTCGCAAGAGTGCAGGTAGTAGACGTCTGGATTTTGTAACCGGAAGGTTGATATTTCTGGACGTCTATAAACAAAACGTAAATCAATAAACGATAGTAAAGAAGATGTCCACACTGTATAAAACGAATGATGGGAGCATTTAAAAATCTTTACAACTTAGGTACAGTTCCACGGCCTGAATGACTGACTGTTGCAAACGATAGAGGGGAACTGTGGAGCAAATGATAATAGTAAATAGTATTTAAAGTGATGTAGAGGTACTTGTTGCAAGTTTGAACTGCCGGCCGGTCTCGGCTCACGTGAATGTTGGAATAAGGAATTGCGAAAAATTTCTGTATAAGTACATAGGTACTGAAAATATGATAATGAAAGTGAAATAGAACCTACGGAGGGTCTGTTGTATTTTGAATATTAGTTTAAAAGCTGCGTATGACCCTGAAAAAAGGGCGGGATAGCGCGAATGAGAATCGGTGTGAGAACGAAAGGGATAGATGTACTCCATAATTTCATCATAAATCATAAGCCTGAAAAGTGTGGGTACTTACTACTTACTTAATTATTTTATTACGGTAAAATAATTATTATTTTTAAATGTAAAAAAAATAGGAACTTCTTTATACATATTTAAATTAGTTAGCAAAGTTTCATCATCCAATTTAAAGTATTTATTGAATACTAGATGTTTAATTGTACGTTTGGAGGTAACTTTGTATTTTTTTTTATCAAGAATTTTTTTTAGAAATATGTTTTCGCCAACATAATACCCAGCATTGGTTGGTACTCAACTTTACCATATATTTATTTATTACAGAGTGATTGTTGCAGCATTGTTGGTATAAAAGAGGATCGTGCTAGGCAATGTGAGGTGGTACAGACTGTGAGCTGGTGCGAGAACTCTGGCATTCATCCTTAAAAAATTACACATGTTAAAATCTGAAGTTAAAAGAATGCTTTCCTCCCTCAGTGAGCTAATATGTATTCTACTAGAGTATTTGCTCGGGCAACGGGCACGGCTCCACAAGTCCACAGGTCAGTCGATCGCGAGCGGCCGAACTCGTTGCACGCGCCGGCACCGCCTGCTGCGCGCATCGCCCATGCATTCCAATGCACGTGTACCCAACACTGGTTGGCCTTGGCTGGCGTCGTCACAGAACGCTTATCGCCCGCTAGATCCTCTCCCGCTCGCTTCCCGCCCGCTAGCTCCCCTCCCGCTCGCTTCCCGCCCGCTAGCTCCCCTCCCCCTCGCTTCCCGCCCGCTAGCTCCCCTCCCCCTCGCTTCCCGCCCGCTAGCTCCCCTCCCCCTCGCTTCCCGCCCGCTAGCTCCCCTCTACCGCTCGGCTCTGCGCTCCACCTCCCCGCTACCTTACCTCATACCTCAGCTGTTGGGACACAATTTCTCCGTATCTTTCTTCGTAGCGATGCATCTAGTACTTACTAGTAGAATACATATTAGCTCACTGGCTTTCCTATGTTTTTAACCCTGTCGAATTGGCAAAGTTGCCATATTAATTAACAGTGTGGAACATTATCTGATATGACATAAGCTGGCTGGTTGGTGTCTGGTGTCTGGTATGTGGTGTCTGGTGTCTGGCGTGTTGTGTCTGGTGTGTTGTGTTTGTGTGTAGCAAGGGACAGACGTGTATGTGTATAGTTACATAACCTACTTAGAGTTGTGACGAAGTGTCCTCCGCTTCACTAGACAATACCTGCAGCAAGAGATATCCGTACGTAAGTTGTGGAAGCAGCTATAAGCCAAAATAAGGTAATTAAATAAGCCGATTGTATAAATAGGTACAACAGTACGGGTAGTTAAGTAAGATGACCATGTGATACCTAATATTATCTACTTTGATGATATATGTGACGGACGGAATTATCCGTAAATAAATGTAGGTAGAGTACTTATTGGTTTGTCAGACGAGTGTCTATGTAGGTATGTAGGTAGGTGCGCACACTGGACGCTGCTGCAGACAGCGGTAGCTGTTGATTTGAGCACTCAATAATGTATTTATTTTTATTTTTTATTTATTTCTATTAGAAAACGTACAGCCGTTCACAATGTAGATACACTTATTTTTTTTATACCTATCTAGAGTTTGGCCAATTACATGTTTCCCTGATTAGTATTTTTTCATGTTTGCACAGGGCATAAAAATTAAGGCTGTATATCTTTATTCTAACAAAATAAGAAAACGCCATCTGTCTACCTAATAAAAAAAAATTGCTCAATTTTATTAATAAGTAGCAACAAGCGAGCTAGATACTTAGTGATGCGTCTACACAGAGAGAGGGGGCGGGGTGACCGGCAGATGTCGTCGCACGCGCATCTGAGTAGGCTGCGGGGGTAGTGGCAATAGCGGGTTCAAGGTCACGCGCGAGGCTTTTATACCCAATGATATTATATGTTTATTAAAGTGAAATTACAAATTTAAAAATCCCCGACCCTTAAAAAGTAAAATATCATTTCCATTTAGTAACTCGAGGCGTCGAGGGACCGCTCAGTAAATAAAATATGAAAACTGAGTGCTGCGCGCGGTTATTTAATTAGCGGTCAAAATATTTTTTTTATTTTTTAACGGGTCGGGGATTTTTTTTCACATATAATGTTTATACCAATGATAGTAGGTTCGCATGTAGGGTGCATTTTTTTAGAAATGTTTAATTTAAAAAAATGTGGCGGCTGACAAAGATAAAAATGATTGAGTGTTCAACTCAACACTGTATGATGCAACACAATACATAATTATGGGTATATATTGTGTATGTAGATACATTACCAATAGTAGGAAGGTATGTATGCAGAATTAGCTGTCGCGGTGTTGCTGGATACAGTCCTCACTCTTGTTTATCACCTCTACCTGTAACTATAAGAACAATCGTTTTTATAGAAACAGTATGTACCTACCTACTGTGTTCCTGCTAACATATAATATTGCAGTTTTCCTATAACTAGCTGAAAGGAGTTTGGGAGTAGAGTCAGACAGAACGTAATCCAAGCGGTCGCTCGGCTGACACTAATCCGGAGTTCACTAGATGACCTGACAACATATCAAAATCATTGACGTTGAGTCCATTTTAGCTCTGAAGTTTTATCCATAGGTATTTCCAAAATCTATTTGTAGATACGTACATAGTAATTACATTTTTATTCTGAAATTTTCTAAATCACTTTTGGAACTTTAATACGCACTAAATTTTTTTTTTTTTTTTCAAAGTCTTTATACATAATATAAAATACGTAGGTATATGAAAACCGGAGCGCGACAATAAAAGGCTCATCACATCACAACTAAAGTTCTAGGTTGATTTCCAAAATGTTTTTTTATTAAGATAGCAGCCAAGGGTTTATCCTTCTGTGTAAACAGAAAAAGAAAATTGTCTTTTCGCAGTTTTATTTTCACTATTTACTAAAAAACTGCAAATCAGAATTGCACGCCGATTATTCCATTAGATTCAGGAACTCGTTGAGATCGTTATAGGAGATATAACATCAAGTTATCTACTTGAGGTACTGAGTAGTGGCTCTAATTGTACAAATGTGACACTTATTATATCCTTTTCAAATTACTTACATGGGCGCGAAGCCGCAGGAAAAAGCTAGTCTATAATATGAACGTATTCCAGTATCTCATTGACGTTATTTTAAAATTAACTTTATATTATATATAAGGTATTGTCGTTAAACAATGTCCCGCGAGTGTTTCTTTCGCGTACCTCTTCGGGATAATTTAATGTTTTATATTTATTTTTATATTGCAACTTCCTCACATTTTATTGAGACCCCCTTTGCATAATACGTATTTTTATGAAAGAAAAACACTTGAATATGAAATATGTTTGTATATTTGGACATATTTAGTGTATTTATATTTAGGTACAAATATAAATAAAAGTTTATAAGGTTGATGATTATAAAAATGTTACGTTCTAATATTGTAAATCACAATTTGATCACGGATCAACATCTCGAACAGTTGGAATGTGTTGCTCTGCGCTGCGCGGACAATGTGCGCGCGCGCATCACTACGCTAATAGGAGCGCGCAACAATATCAGCATTAGGCAATACATACGATAGATAGGTAAATAAGAGAGACAAACTATAGATAACTCCTACCAGAAGTACCATCGTCAGGACGTGTTCATTTATACCAAAATGTTTATATTACGAATAATTGTGTATATATTAGCTAGACGTGCCCCCCTTTTCGTTGTTTTCATTTAGCGGTACAAATGTATTCGCCGGGCGAGACGGCGACGGCGCGGCAACAACGCGGCAACGCCGTGAACTGATGTTATTTAAAGTTCGAAAACTTTCATATTTTTCAGATTTTCCATTCTCCACTACATCTGATGATTGTGCAAGTTAACAATGAGTGTATTGATGTGAAACATTCCACTTTTGACGTATCCTTAGCTCCATCCAATCCAACTCCAAGTGGAGTAGATAACTATTTCATGCGTGGCCGAGGATTCGTGTATAAAATCCTTCCCAGCAGTAAGGTACACTACAGCTACTGTGTACGTATTATCTTCCTAGTTTTGTGTTTTAGTTTAGTTAGTCAACCTAAACCTCGACATGTTTCACATCAACTGTGTCGGACCCCTCAGGCTTATTCATTTAATAGTCGTAACGTTCGGAGCGGACTGAAGCGACAGCCGGGTGTTGTCGAGGACAATCCTTGTATGATTGAAGTACTTATTGTAATTAGAAATGCAATAATAACGGTAACATTGCCTGTCCGCTTACAACAAATGTATTATTGTAAGAGAATTGTCATGTTGATTGTAAGCAATGATTGTAGGAGTAGTTAAGGAAGATTTTATGTAAAGTAGATAATTTGTAAATAAGTAAACAAAACCAAATGAAGTAAGTGTGTAACGTATGAGCGAGCGAGCGTGCTTGTTAAAGAACCAACAAGATCACAACAATATTATTTAGGTATTTATTCTAATACATATCGCAAATTTTTAACAATATGAATTTGTTTCTGTGCATATATTTATAAACCAATTCTAAATGTATTGTCTCATTCAATGCATTGAGCGCATCACACACACACACACACACACGCGCGCGCGCGGCCAGGCGGAGGCAAATTGTATTACAAACACAATAATAGAATAGAGGAATAGAATAGAATAGCGTTTATTTCCTCTTCACATGAGTAATACAGTACAAGATTTTATAACATGGGCTAGGAGGAAAAGGGAGCCAGCTCAGCTTGTATGCCGCGGCTCCCTCGCGATGAGAGCGCCGCAGCGCTGATCTTCCGCCGCTCCCAACACGCGCAAGCATACACATTGCGAAATAGCGTCAGCTATCATCATTTAAAATAACAATCACTCGCACATAAGACACATTAAAAACGCGAAATACTTTTTCGTTTATAATATGGGTAATACAACACATAGATGCAATTACAAGAGAGAGACGACCCCTCCCTCCTCCTACACCTACTGGCCAATATCAATTACAAGAGAGAGACGACCCCTCCCTCCTCCTACACCTACTGGCCAATATCAATTACAAGAGAGAGACGACCCCTCCCTCCTCCTACACCTACTGGCCAATATCAATTACAAGAGAGAGACGACCCCTCCCTCCTCCTACACCTACTGGCCAATATCAATTACAAGAGAGAGACGACCCCTCCCTCCTCCTACACCTACTGGCCAATATCAATTACAAGAGAGAGACGACCCCTCCCTCCTCCTACACCTACTGGCCAATATCAATTACAAGAGAGAGACGACCCCTCCCTCCTCCTACACCTACTGGCCAATATCAATTACAAGAGAGAGACGACCCCTCCCTCCTCCTACACCTACTGGCCAATATCAATTACAAGAGAGAGACGACCCCTCCCTCCTCCTACACCTACTGGCCAATATCAATTACAAGAGAGAGACGACCCCTCCCTCCTCCTACACCTACTGGCCAATATCAATTACAAGAGAGAGACGACCCCTCCCTCCTACACCTACTGGCCAATATCAATTACAAGAGAGAGACGACCCCTCCCTCCTCCTACACCTACTGGCCAATATCAATTACAAGAGAGAGACGACCCCTCCCTCCTCCTACACCTACTGGCCAATATCAATTACAAGAGAGAGACGACCCCTCCCTCCTCCTACACCTACTGGCCAATATCAATTACAAGAGAGAGACGACCCCTCCCTCCTCCTACACCTACTGGCCAATATCAATTACAAGAGAGAGACGACCCCTCCCTCCTCCTACACCTACTGGCCAATATCAATTACAAGAGAGAGACGACCCCTCCCTCCTCCTACACCTACTGGCCAATATCAATTACAAGAGAGAGACGACCCCTCCCTCCTCCTACACCTACTGGCCAATATCAATTACAAGAGAGAGACGACCCCTCCCTCCTCCTACACCTACTGGCCAATATCAATTACAAGAGAGAGACGACCCCTCCCTCCTCCTACACCTACTGGCCAATATCAATTACAAGAGAGAGACGACCCCTCCCTCCTCCTACACCTACTGGCCAATATCATTTACCAATGTACAATGCACATTGCACACCTAGGTCTGCCAACTCTTTGTTGAGCCTCGCTCGCTTTTGCCCTTGCCTCGGGATAATTATATATTTTTAATTAATGGCGACGTCAGAAAGTAACTTTAGATCAAAGCCGCACGGTACCGGTATAGTTCATCCTCGATATACAGACTTTTGCTTTTTAAAGACATTCTGCAAGTTAGGCTTTTCGCTCAGAATGGCTAAATGCATGTGATATTTGCCCTATGTCAAGTTCAGATTAGCATCATTAATGTTTTTAGGCACGGTTTGGTACAACACCCGTGATGTCAGCCCATAACACCTCGGTGAACTAGGTGCCATGTCAGCTTCCCTTTGGTCGAGGCGGCTACACTGAACTGGACGGAAAACGCGAACTATTTACCTAGCCGTTTCCACCGACTACTTATACGATTATACGATAGAATAAAATGATAGTTTTTTTTATTATGGAAACTGACACGGTTAGCTACATCACCTACAACATCCATGATTTCAGCCCATAACAGCACGTGAACTAGGTGACCGTGACCGCGCCCTGGTGTGCTTAACAACAGTCGAGCCACTGAGGCTGATAAGACATTTCAAGACAAGAATGGTTCAACCGTAACGTTTTGGTAACGTTGGCTTATCTCCGGCGCAGCCGCCTCCGCCTCCGCCTCGCCTTCTCATTGAAAGCGTTAGTGAGCTGGTGTTGACGTGTTCCACACACACACACACAGCACTCTCTAACTAAAACTACTACAGAACAATTTGACACTAAAAACGTAAGGACAATCAAACACTATAGTAATAGTAACACAATGAAACAACCTTACTAAAGTTCTGCTCAAAAATATATAAAATTATTCATTAAAACAGCTAATCTCAAATTAACTTATTTGCCAAATAAAAATATAAGTATTCAATGTCCAAATATTTTTTCGATTATTTTAGGAGAACTCCTAAAATACTATGGTTTGACCAGCACTTTAGTGAGGACATTTATTGAGTGTGTGTGGGCATGCCCTTACGTTACCAATAAGTCAATGTACAGAACAGAGAACAACAGAGAACTCTACCTACAGCATTTCAAATTTTGATAAAATACCTAGTCGGGATGTTTTTTTCAGCCAGCACAGTTTATCGATCTTGAAGACAGATACCGATTAAGTCCTAAAATGTGAATTGATCAATTTTATATAAATAAATATTGTGTGTTATAATTAGATACTATTAGACGAATAGTATGAAATGTGTCCTCGTTACATGTCTGTACAATAAATATTTTGTAAGATTTTGTATTTTCATTCATCGCTCCTAAATTAAGAACCCTGCTATGGCACCTCACTCTGATCGTAAAAGGGTGTGGGAGAACGAGTATGAGGTTGAAAATAAAAAAGTCAGGCTATATTAAAATATAAATATTTATTTTGCACACTTCTCACAGTTAATAAATAACTTATTCAAGATGCAATTACGTGAGAACACATGAGAAAAAGTTGAAAAGTGAACGACGAGTGATTTTTAACAGCGGCAGCGAGTCTAGCTAGAGACAAATAGTGAAAGTGTAGGATCTGTGAACACACTATGCCGTGAGCACACCCACATCCACCCTGATACTGGCGGGCGGTATACTAGACGGCATATAACTGGGACCAGTGCAGTAGCCCATTTTAGGGTAGTTTTGGTTGAGGGCGCGGGATGCGACGGCGGGGAGAGCGCCTCCAGACCGCGTGATTGGTTGGCCAGTCGCCTGCCGCCCTCCGCATCCAAATACACTTCCGTACCTGCGCAAACTGGTCCATCCAAGTTATACGCCGTCAGTAAACTGCTGTTCAGGAATCGGGTGAAGTAGGTATAACGGTCATGATGCTCCGGCTCTGTACTCAACACCCGAAGTGTCACACACTGACATTCAACAGTAAAACAACTTAATAGCTAAGGACAAGAAAGGGCTATGTATGTACATCACATCACACATATAATAGCGACCGAACGCGTGGGTAGGTACGCTCTGGAGATTTCCGTGAACTTCAGAACAAATAACACCTTGCAACTACTGCTCGAAATTATTTTATTATTGCAACGATTTTCAAACGTGACATTCAAATCTCCACATTGGAGAAACATAATGAATATACACTATACTTGACACTTTTGCATTGATACTTAGACAGGATTCACATACTTATTCACATCCCTCTATGCGCTGAACTTATTCCTTTGCTGAGTTATATGTTGTGTTACTGTGATAAAGTTTACTTTAAATGCATCTCTAGTTAGTACTTAGTCATTTATTATGTACAATATTTGTTTTCTTACTTATGTAGCTTCATTAACACTCACCAGTTCTCACACCTGCCTACACACGTTGTTTAGATTTTTTAAACGTTATATATAAGTAAATCTACTTTGCAGAAACCTATAAAGTAGACTTAATAACGTTTGGTAAATCTAAACAACAACAGAAATCTATCCGGGATAGCCGATATAAATACCTAGTCCCAACCTGTTGACCTGATCGCCGGACTGACCCTGTCAGTCCTCCCACCAAGCACCATATATAGTATATAGGTATTGCAGAAACCTACAAGACTTAGTGTATAGTGGTAGCTTCTTCGCCCGCAAACTAATCCGGGACCTTTGTACAAAACCTCGGATCTCCAGGACAGATCAGAGAAGTAGTCAATCGCTACAGGTGTTGGCGAAAACATAGTGCTGGAGCACTCTGCGATGCACGGCGACATCTACCTACAGCCAATACGTCGTCGGCATAATTTGCCATAAGCGCTAAATCTCCGCATAATACAGCGACGACACGGCAGATGCGGCGATCAGCTACCCGTCTTCCATGAATGTCACCAGACGGTTGTCACAGTAGGTTATACATTCACAATATCTAATATGTCCTAAAAATGTGTGTAAAAAGTCGGTATATAAAAATGTATTCCGCAGGTAGGTTCGTATCTTGTAAATGCGAGATTGCGATTGTGAAATACTTAGTATAATGTACCTACTTAGAGTACTTAGAGTTAGATAGCTACATAGGTACTACGAGTGCGGCTGGTGGCTGGTGCGCCGACTAGTTGTAGATGAGTTGTCGGTCCACTTCGAACTTCTTGTGCAAGTGGCGAGGCAGCTCGTCCGCAACGTTGACAGGAATTTTGTCTGAAATACAATTCTAGTGGTTCAAAAGTGCATGCCTATTTCTGATGACAAAGATAGCTACATAGCTAGACTGAAGGTGGGCTCCGCTGATGACATTTGTAGGGTGTGTAAGTATGTAATGCTGACCGTGGTTTGGATTTCAAGTAAAACTGTAGGTCCCTTCCCTTCTTACCTTACTAGGTGGTAGGGTTTAACGCTCCCGGGTTGGTACTACGGCACTGAATGAAAGGTCGGTTGAAACGGTTCAGTTCAGTGTAGCCGGCACGACCGAAGGGAAGGACTGACATTAGATCCAGTTGACCAAGTTCTGTGGTTATGGACTGACATCCCGGGGTTGTAGGTGATGTAGACATCCGTGTCAGTTTCCATCAAATAAAAAAAGAGCATGTGCTCACCGTTGCATCGGTAGACGAGGTTGGACCAGATGATCATCTCCTGGGAGAAGCAGAAGACGCCGAGCTGGCCGCCCTTGAGGGTGCTGTCGAAGATGTTGCCCGAGTCCGCGACGAGCGTCTTGCCCTCGTAGATCTTGAGCCGGATGAGCGCGATGCGCGGCCGGTGCAGCAGCCGCCAGCGGTACGCCGTCTTCTCCTTCCACCCCACGTTCTTCGGGTCCTTCCACAGCAGCTTCACCTGCAAGTGCATCGTTTGCTCGTCTTAACACGTCCACGTGGGCCATTTGGCCCCATTTAAAGTTTCTACTGGACACCGTGCTTGCACATGCTGCTTCCCTGCTTCCCTTTAGTCGCGCCGGCCACACTTTTTTTTATGTAATCCGGTATGGGTGGCTGAGTCGGAGGGGCCAAAGCGCATGCTCCGACCAGCCAATATAACCTCCGAGAAGGTAGGTGGCATACCGGAGACTTCTCTGGATTGCTGGCTATACTGGACTAGAGGAGAACACAACCGAGGATGCTATGCGGCCATCTTACATCCAGTACGTTGGTACCAACCCGGCCGGCTACAATTTGAGCCTACCACCTAGTAAGGTGCAAGGGCAGGGACCTACAGTTTTACACCGGTTCCGAACGGTGAAGCAGCAGGTGTAGGTATGCACGTAAATTTTTTCGTCAGAAAAAACTCATTGGTACACGCCGACCGGATTCGAACCGAGGACCTCTCGCATGAGAAGCCGATGCCCAAATCACTCGGCCACCCGTCGCTTAAAACCACTGAACTGGGAGGAAAATAGGAACTATTTCATAGCCGTTTCGATGATTGATATAGTGGGAGGTTCTAGATGTGCTAGATAGCGGATACCTGGTCAGGAGTGGAGTCAGTGTTCCAGAGGCTGTTGCGCAGGGTCTTGCCGGGGCCGGTGTTGGAGTTGACCAGCTTGAGCTGGATGCCGGGCTCGGCGACGGCGCGGAAGGGCGTGGTCTGCCAGTAGGTCTGCGTGTTCTTCTTCCACATCACCACGTAGAACCGCCGGTTGCTCTGGTAGCTACCACACAACAAGGCTGAGTGGACGCTGTCTTAGTTGAGAGTTGAAGTACACGCTTTTTGTTGAGAGTTGGCTGTTTTTCGGTACGGAATCCTCCGGCAACAAAAATGGGCCTCGATCTCGTCTCGTCTTGTCAAGCGAAGGATTCCGAACAAAAAAAAAGCAAATTTCTTCGAGGCGCGACGATTTGATCAACAATATTAGAAATGTCATCACAATCGATAATTTATTAAGTAGAATAAAATTGGGTGAATCAACTTTTTCTTGTAACGTAAAAACCAGCTGCAAAGTCAAATAAGTGTAAAAGTGTACTTATTACAATTTATTACTTAGTTGAAAATCAATAAATATAAAATACTTAGATTGATAGGCAATTGAAATAAAAGAAGAGAAGTATTTAAAATAAAACATTACCCAATTTTTAGGGGTGACCCAGGGGACAATTTTGCCCCCAGTTTTGTATGGAAAAAAGGGGTTGTCCTCAGGGTAACCAATATTTTTTTTTATTTACTCAAAATAATTTGTGCAGCTTATAGCACATCCGGGAATGCTGGTAACAGGTACGGGCAACACTCCAACCCCTCGCACCTCCCCTCCGCGTCCGGCGCGCACACGCCGCCGCCCCGCGCGTCTGTCTCTTTGAGTTTCGTGTGTGAGCTTGTCAGGCGAGCGTCATTGTTTGTAATTAATTCTGTTCTGTCTGTGTGTTTCTATCAATATACGTTGATTGAGTGCAAAAGAGTGTATTCCTCCTTCGTGTGCCTCATCTTAGTGCTGCTCAGTACTCTCTAACCTAACCAATAACATCAGGACGCTATAAGCTTCTTTCTTATTAATCAATTACTTATCTGGGAGTTGTTGTAACTATTAAAATAAGGTGAAATTATCAAGATAATATCCCGTTTTCAGACAGATACCAAGAACAAGAAAAAGTTGATTCACCCAATTAATTAGTATGTAGAGTAATCAGGTAAATGACAGCACAACACCTACCACCGCATTTAGCAAACCAAGGACAACATAAAACTATCTTAGGGACGTACCACTCAATGCACATTGGCCTGAAACCTTTTGAGGAATTGACAAACCATTTATTCTAAGTATCGACCTATACCTTTCCTACAATCCATCCCGCAGCACTACGACAAGGGCGTACAAGATAGTAACAGAACCAACCTGAATATAAATCCTATATAGTCGTCGTCGATCTGCGAGTCGACGAAGAGTGTGCCCTCGAAGTCGACCCCGCCGAACCTCTCGTAGCCGACCGCGAGGCCGGGGTCCGAGTTGAGCGTCTGCACGATCTCGGCGCCCTCGTTCGCGATCACCCAGTACGGGTCCGTCTGCGAGTCCCCCTCCGGGTCCAGCGCTATCGTCATGTAGTGTCTGCCCAGTCAACAAAGCCATCTTAGATAGAGCGTATGTACCTACATACTCATCTAGGGCCAGTACACATAAGTCAGATTATGGGGTCACCTAACATTTATTTTTCATCATAGAGTCACCATACTATCCATCTTTATGCAGTCTGTGATTGATAGTAGGTATGGATCATTCATAGCTCCACTTTGGGTACACAGTTTATACATTATTGTATCATCCCAATCAATATTTGCAAAAGATCTAATGGAAGAATACGAGTGTATATATATATGTATAAGGTTAGACAGTTCAGTGTAGCCGGCACGATCAAAGGGGGGAAGCACTGACATGGCACCTAGTTCACCCGGTGTTATGGGCTGACATCAGGGATGTTGTAGGTGATGTAGCCAACCACAGAACACCTACTTTGGAATTGGCAGTTATGGCAAAACCACGGCACGTATGAAACTACACGTTGATGTAGCGAACCATGTCAAGCTATCTGTGGTCGCGCACGAAGTTCAGCCGCTTCGCAGAGGAGTTGTGATTATGTTCGTGTAAGTATGTATGTAGGTACTGACCGGAAGTCGGTGGTGTGTATGAGAGAATTGTTGGGGCAGTTGTCGAAGGCGTTGGTGACGTTGTCGCCATCGTCGTCGTCGAAGCAGACGTCGCCGATGCCGTCCACTGCGGTCACCGCACACGTTTACATTACATTATACACATCGAGTAAGTAACAACTGGGTTTTAGTGTGTCAAAAGAGCTAGACATTCAGGCGCAGACAATTGTATTTTTTCATGTTCTACCTACTCTTGATTTCAAGTTTGCTAAACATGCATAAAAATAGTCCACTGTAGAAAATTAATAATTTGTACAATCGATGCGAGCTGCCTATTTGGGCGGTCACTAAAAACGCAGGAATATAGGAACCGTCCCATGGGAGGAGAAGCAGCGAATAGAGGACGTACTGTTGCGGTCCTCCTGCCCCGGGTTGTGTATGAGGGGACAGTTGTCGTCCACGTCGAGGACGCCGTCGTTGTCGTCGTCGGCATCGCAGGCGTCTCCGATGGCGTCCCCGTCCGTGTCTAGCTGGTCGCTGTTCGCTATCTTGACGCAGTTGTCCATGCTGTCCTGGATACCGTCACTGCGAACGAATGAGTCTTGCGTTATCATTACCTATTCATAATTACTTGTTTATGAAATGAGTAGCTTCGATCCAGACCTGGATACAGGTTACATTTTCATGTTGTCCGTCTGCGGCAGCGGTTATCGCATTATTGTTGTGTGTATGTGTGTGTGGGTGGTAACTGGTATCACCTGTCGCGGTCGATGTCGCTGTCGCAGGCGTCGCCGACTCCGTCCCGGTCGGAGTCCTCCTGGCGGGGGTTGCGGTTGCGCCAGCAGTTGTCGCACGCGTCGCCCACGCGGTCCCCGTCCGTGTCCGTCTGTTGCGGGTTGTATTTCAGCGGGCAGTTATCCTGCTCGTTCATTATACCTGCGTACCAGTATTATACGTATTATTGAGCAAATTGCTAAAATTGTCACGTTTGCATAGTCATATAAACATATAGGAACAGCTATCGGGCGTCGCCGCGCTCGGCTACAGTGGGAGAGAGGAGAGGCGGTGGTGTACCGTCGTTGTCCATGTCGGGGTCGCAGGCGTCGCCGAGCCCGTCGCCGTCGGCGTCCTCCTGGGCGGGGTTGTAGACGCGCGGACAGTTGTCGCAGGCGTCCCCGCGCTTGTCCCCGCCGCCCTCGTCCGTGTCCAGCTGCTCCGGGTTATACTTCAGACGGCAGTTGTCCTGTACGCCAATACACATCCATCACCCGTCTAGACTCCATTTCACAGTATAAGTCCAGCCCAGATAAAACAATTATGAAGAAACATCAACGACATGTGGAAACGTTCAAAGCGTCTCGTATGCCGTCGGGGGCCATCAGGATTGCATAGTGGCACATAAGCTAGCAAAATTTGCCGGGTTGGCACCTAATTGGGAATATTGATGGAATCGACTGCGCCTGAGGCTCCGACCTCCAGCTCAGCTACCCATTTCGGATGTATTAAAAATATTGGACTTACAGGCATGTTGGGAACTTTATCACCGTCAGCGTCGGGGTCGCAGGCGTCTCCGAGGCCGTCGGCGTCGACGTCCTCCTGGCCCGAGTTGGAGATGTCGGGGCAGTTGTCGGCGCGGCAGTGCAAGTCTGCGCAAGGCAGCGCCGCGTCCGGCCATCCGTCCAGGTCGTAGTCCGTCCCGCATACTGTGCCGTTACCCGCCCACCCCAACTGCACCCACATTGTGTTGCTCAATTTTCATTTTGCACAATCCTGCAATGTTTTCGCCTTAAAGAAATTCGATCTGGTTTAAACTCAAATTAGGTATAGCAAAGCAGGTTAGATCAATAGTGTTAGAAAGTAAGATGATACGGCACCAATAGATCAATAGTGTAAGAAAGTAAGATGATAGGTACATAAGAAGGCGGTAGTAGGTACTAACGTCGCAGACGCAGCGGTTGCCGTAGCCAAGCGTGTATGTGTGTATGTCAAGCGGCGGGTGGCCGAGTGGTTTGGGCATCGGCTTCTCATGCGGGAGGTCCGAGGTTCGAATCCGGTCGGCGTGTACCAATGAGTTTTTTCTGACGAAAAAATTTACGTGCATACCTACACCCGCTGCTTCACCGTTCGGAACCGGTGTAAAACTGTAGGTCCCTTCCCTTGCCCCTTACTAGGTGGTAGGCTCAAATTGTAGCCGACTGGGTTGGTACCACCGTACTGGATGTAAGATGGCCGCAAGCAACCTCGGTTGTGTTCTCCTCTAGTCCAGTATAGCCAGCAATCCAGGGAAGTCTCCGGTATGGCACCTACCACTCCTGTGGAATCTTGTGGTGGATGACCTCATCAGACGTCTAAACACAGCACTGCCGTCGTTACGAAGAATGCAGTAACTCGATCCAGCTTAGTTTCGAGAAAAACGCGCGCAAAGTTTTTTTGCTTTCTCTAAACTCTCGTGAACATTTTGTATGACTTTTTATTTTTGTATCAAAGAATGTGCAATTAGAATTTATATTAAGTATATTCTGAAGTTATAGTACTTTTCAATATTTAATTAAAAGTCATAATGCGTTTTAGTGAGGGTTTATATTTATCGGTAATACAATCATGCTAAGCTTCTGTGCAGTAAGTAGCACACTTACTGCAGTTAAGTGTAGGAAATATAGTTACTGCAATGATGCATAGTTTGTTCTATATTTATACAATTTAATGAACTAATCAAGAGCGCAGTAAGTATTAACGTTACTGCATTCAAGAATAGATTTTTTCATGTGAGCTCATTTGAAATTCATACTAATAATGTTTAAAGAATTCTACATCAGTAGGAATGCTTGTAAAGGAAGGAAGGTGTGGAACTAAGGCCCATCGGCAGTAGAGGAGGGTGTTAATCGAGGTCGGAACTAGCGAGTGGCCACTCTAAATTTCCCGCGCATGCTTCACGTTTCGGCTCGCATCATGCCCTCGTCAGGTAGTCTGCGTTGACTAGGACGCGGGGAACCACCAGTCCCGCTCTCGACCTCCCTCTCTCTACCTATCCATATTCTGTAGGATGCTTCCAGTGACGTTTTGGAAACTCTCTTCATAATATATGAGCTTAGCGTCGATCTTGGCAGCCCTAGATTCTTGAAGAGACTGTAGAGCGACTTCGCTTGTAGTCCTCTTGCTCCGACTTCCACAGCGAAGAGGTCAGTCTTGAATCCGTTTGTCACAATCCGGTCTACTAAGTTGCAGTACTTGTTAAGTTTGATGTTGTGGTCCTTCGGTATGTTACTTTCCCATGGAACTGTAAGTTCAACAAGTACTACATGCTGTTAGGTCTTAAAGCTGTGGTACAGATTTCCGAAGGAATTTTGTAATGCTTCTCATGTGTGTCCATCAACAATTCCCAATCCTTTGCTGCTCCCAAAATTGAAGAAGGTTTAGTCCTATCTTTGGGCAGCTTTTTGGCTCTAGGCTCCAAGTTGACCTTCTGGAAGCCGCTACTGGTTTGCCCTTTCCTGGTCCGTGCAATTGACAGGTTGATGGCCACTCTGATGATTTGGAGGACTTTATCATGACGGTAGGAATGCTGGCCTCGCTCAAGTAGTATTTTGCATCCGCATAACAAATGTTTGGCCGTGCCTACGGACTCCTTACATGACGGGAATAGTCTATTTGTAGTTTCATCCCATCAGGTTACTCGGGTCGGGGAGAGTAAGCTGGAATGCATTTAGGTAGAACTTAAGCAGCTCAGGGGACCAGTTGTATATTATGGATTTCCACGTCAATGCAGGAGGGATGCAGAAGTCGCCCACTGTTAGCCAATCATTCTGCATTTCTAGATTTAAGGCGTGAAGTTTGAAACCTTGTTCCATGTACTCCTGAGCAAAACCTTTCAGTATTTCTTTATCAGACTTTGCTGTTTCTATGCCCAGTCCAGTTCTATTGGTGAGTGTACCAACTTGGTATGATTTTTAGAAGTCGAGTCTCGAGTCCAGTTCATCTGATAGCGATGTGTTGGGTAAGGCTATCATTGGAGTCTTTGAGTATACATCGTTTGGCTATTCTCGCCTTTTGATAAAACATCGACGGTTTCTTAATGCTCAGTCCAAAGTTATTGTGATATCTGTACAGCGTTGACGAGTCAGCCGGGTGAGCCAGCCAAACCATGACTTCAGTAATCTGGTCACATAAGAGTCTAATTTAGTCAGGTTTTGCTTTGTGAAGTCGTAGACGAGAAATGGCCATGAAAGTTTTGATGTCAGAATGTTATCGTAAATCCATGCCTTTTGAAGTTGTAGAAAGTTTTCTCCTCTTTCTGTTCATTCACACTGGCACACTTGTATATTTGCTTGCGCACGCGCTGCCGCTAACACTGCATTAGGACACCGAATATAATTCCTTAACTACATCGAAATAACTGTCGCATTTACTGCACTGAAGTTTTGTGGTTAATAAAAACTTTTTCACACTTTAACTACACTACAAAGCAATAACTCTTATTACTGTCCTTAAAGCTACTACACCATCTAATTATCTTTATACAATACACTTATTTCACTGCAGTAACTCGTATTACTGCGCTTAAAGCTAGTTTACTAAAAAATTATCTTAATTAAACACACTTATTTACAATGCAGCAAATGTGGTTACTGCATTATTTGATAGTGTATATTTTTTAACACTAGCATTATTTTATGCGTTAGCCAGTTTAACCTGCAGTATGTATATTTGCTGCATTGTTGGATAGTAATTTGCATGTTAAATATGCATTGTATTGTGCCGGACACGACACATCGGTCCGATGCGACGCGGTTACCGCACCCCGCGCCCCTCTGGCGCGGCGTGCGTCCGCGCTCGCCTCGGCCCGCCGCCCTGGCAGTCGATCACACCACGGAGTCAAGTATAGTCGCTTTGAGTCAATAATAATTCTCAGTCGTTTTATTACACGTTTATACACAGCTATCATAGTGTTTCATTTGGACCTTAAACACTAACACCCTACATAGGACACTCGCATATAGTAGCTAAAGTGCCACAACTGGTAAAGGGGGAAATTGATGTGCCGGACACGACACATCGGTCCGATGCGACGCGGTTACCGCACCCCGCGCCCCTCTGGCGCGGCGTGCGTCCGCGCTCGCCTCGGCCCGCCGCCCTGGCAGTCGATCACACCACGGAGTCAAGTATAGTCGCTTTGAGTCAATAATAATTCTCAGTCGTTTTATTACACATTTATACACAGCTATCATAGTGTTTCATTTGGACCTTAAACACTAACACCCTACATAGGACACTCGCATATAGTAGCTAAAGTGCTACAACTGGTGACCTACCGACGTGATTCGCGCGCGAGTTAATTGTGGACATCTAGTGTTTTTAGTGACATTCAGTGTTTTAAGTGACATTTAGTTTGAGTAGAGACTGGGAATCATGAGTAACGACGGAGAGCATGCACACTTAGTGGCGCAAGATGCAACACCGTGTGGGGCGACAGGTGAATTGGCGGCTTTGTCGGTGTCAAGCCGCATTCCAGAGTTTTGGCGGCAACAACCTAAACTGTGGTTCATACAGTTTGAGGCCATCACGGCTTCGCAGAGGCTGAGCGACGACCAACGGTGGCAGACGGTCATCGCAAAATTGCAGCTCCCCGACCTGCAACAGGTGAGCGATCTGCTCACCTCACCTCCGCCAGAGCGCAGGTACGATGCGCTGAAAGCGCGTCTAATCTCCGCAAATGCAGACTCGGAACTCCGGCAGTTTCAAAAACTGCTCGGAGAAATGCAGTTGGGTGACCAACGACCGTCGCAGCTCCTCCGACGTATGCGGGACCTGGCACGAGATAAGGTGAGCGACGACGCCCTTAAATTCTTGTGGGCCGGTCACCTCCCGACGGCTGTACGCGCTGTCCTGGCAGTAAGCGACAAGGAGAGTTTAGAAGACCTAGCCGTCATTGCAGACAGCGTCCTTGAAAACACACGCTGCACTCAGGTGAACGAACTTGCACCTGCACCTGTCGCATCACAGTCATGTGAAATGCAGGCGTCAGTCGCCGCTCTCGCCACACAAATGGCACGCATGTGTGCCGAAATCGCCTCGATACGCGATGAGCAGGCTCAACAGCGACGCCCGCACCGTCCCCGCTCGCGGACACCGGCACACAGGTACAGATCCAGCTCGCGTACAGGTGCATCGGAACAGAAGGCCGGCTGGCTATGCTGGTACCACCATACATTCCGCGAGAAGGCCAACAAATGTGAGCAGCCATGCGCGTGGAAGGACCAGACGAAAATGCAATCGGAAAACTAGACGCAGTGCAGCCTAAGGCGGAGGTCTGCACATTGGAAAATTCCAAACGCCTTTATATAACCGACCGCAACTCGGGCATAAATTTTCTCATAGACTCCGGAGCAGACATCTCGGTACTGAGTAGGAACAAAGGCTCGCCCTCGGATTATGTTTTATACGCGGCAAACGGGTCGGCGATAACCACATACGGTGAGAAGTCACTAACTCTCGATCTCGGACTAAGAAGGCCATACAAATGGAGTTTCGTGGAGGCGAACGTGCGGATGCCTATAATAGGCGCAGATTTCTTGGAGTATCATAACCTGCTCGTGGATCTGAGGAATCGACGTCTAATCGATGGTACAACGGAACTCCACGTGAAAACTACAGCAATATCGTCCGATCAACCGACAATAAAAACCGTCTGCGCCGGCGACCCATTTGGTGAGATAATAGCCTCCTTCCCCAACGTAACAAAGCCGTCCGTTTTCGGAAAGGAAGCCATAAAACACAGCGTCGAGCACTATATTGAGACAAAAGGCCCCCCCGTTCACTGCCGACCTAGACCCCTTGCTCCGGACAAGTACAAAAAAGTTAAACAGGAAATCGAGACAATGCTCGAACTCGGTATTATACAACCCAGTAAGAGTCCGTGGGCTTCGCCGATACATGTGGTCGACAAGAAAAACGGTGACATCAGAATCGTAGGTGATTACCGATTACTCAATGGAAACACGATTTTGGACGCATATCCCACTCCACGATTACATGACTTCACCTACATTTTACACAACAAAAGGGTATTCTCCAAGATTGATCTTAACAAAGCTTACCATCAAATACCGGTTCGTAAAGAAGACATTCCTAAGACAGCGGTAACCACACCTGTCGGCCTGTTTGAATACCGACGCATGTGCTTCGGCCTAAAAAACGCTGGGATGTCTTTCTGCAGGTTTATTCACACCGTTCTACAAGGACTAGATTATGTCTTTGCCTACGTTGACGATATAATAATAGCATCCGAGGACGAGGAAGCACACAAAAAACATCTGCGAGAAGTCTTACGACGCCTCGACGCGCACGGCATTACTTTAAACATGCAGAAGTCAGAATTCAATCGGTCACAGCTGACATTCCTTGGATACTCCGTGTCCCCGGAAGGGATCACTCCGCTACCCGAAAGAGTCTCAGCGTTGAGCAATTACAAAAAACCCACCACGGTTCTCGAGTTACGACGATTCATTGGTGCCATAAATTTCTATCGAGAATGCTTGCCAAACGCTGCAGTTTATTTAGCACCACTCAATAGATATTTGGTGAACTCAAAGAAACGAGACAAAACAATAATACAATGGACACCGGAGGCAGACGTCGCTTTCGAAAATTGTAAAGAGGCAATTAAGAATGCGTGTATGTTGGCGCACCCCGCAGCGGGAGCTCAACTAAGCATAATGACAGATGCCAGCAACACTAGTGTCGGAGCTGTATTGCACCAACATTCATCAAAGGGGAGAGAGCCATTGGGTTTCTTTAGTAAGACGTTGAGTGAGACACAGCGCAAATACAGCACATACGACCGAGAGCTGTTAGGTATCTACATGGCGGTCAAGCACTTCCGTCGGCTCATCGAGGGATCGTTTGTTAAAGTTTATTGCGACCACAAACCTCTAACTTTCGCCTTCAAGAAAAACGAAACAACTAATGATACGCCGAGACGATTACGCCAGCTTGACTACATATCACAATTCGTGTCGAACACATCGCCGGCGAAGACAATCCTGTGGCAGATTTTCTGTCACGCCTCGCCGAAATCAATTGTCCCAGCGCAATAGACTATGAGAAACTGGCACAAGAACAACAAGCAGACGAAGAGCTGAAGGAATTTATTTCACGAGAAAAGTCAACTCTTCGATTAGTTCAGATTCCGGCCATCAAATTGAATGTTTATTGTGACACGACTGGCGGAAAGACAAGGCCGTACCTCACGAAGAACTTTCGCCATCAAGCCTTCACGACCATACATGGTATTTCACATCCAGGCGTAAGAGGAACGCGCAGGCTGATGAAGGAGAAATTCTTTTGGCCCGGCATGCTGAACGACGTCAAGGAGTGGACAAAGTCGTGCCTACCATGCCAGAAGTCGAAGGTATCACGGCATACAAAGTCGCCATTTGGGAAGTATGAACCAAGTGATCGGTTTCAGCACCTGAATGTGGACATGGTTGGTCCACTCATGCCTTCAAATGGATACCGCTACGCAGTGACGATCGAGGACCGAGCAACAAATTGGCCAGAGGCAATCCCCGTCAGCGACATGTCGGCAGAAACTGTCGCGAGGGTTGTCTACGAGCACTGGATTGTCCGTTTCGGCTGCCCCCTACGAATTTCCACAGATCAAGGACGTAACTTCGAGGCAGAGCTGTTTCAGAACCTCGCGAAGTGCATGGGTATTAAAAAAATCAGGACAACCAGCTATCACCCGCAATCGAACGGCCTTATCGAAAATTTTCACCGAAGTATGAAAGCAGCATTAATGGCCCGATCAAACAGCGAGAACTGGGCAGAAGAATTACCATCAGTTTTATATGGTCTGAGAGCAGCTCTTCGAGACGACACATCAATCAGCGCAGCTGAAATGGTTTATGGAACCACTATTAGACTGCCGGGAGAGTTTTTCGAACCTTCACCAACATCGTACACCGTCGACGAGAGCTATGTGGACAAACTTCGCGAACACATAAGCAAAATAGCTTCTGTACCTAAGCGCGAAGCTAGGCAGACGTCAGTTTTTGTGCATCCGGAACTAAGTAGGTGCACACACGTGTTCGTCAGGTGTGATCGCGTGACACGACCTCTCACACCACCTTACGAAGGACCGTTCCCGGTAATAAAAAAGAAAGACAAATATTTTATAGTAAAACTTCCTAACAGGGAAGTCGCAATAACATTGGACAGGCTAAAACCGGCTTTCTTACCCAACGATGAAAGAAACGGTTCACGCGACGCACCTGCCGACTCCGCCCAAGTACCTACAACGAAGCCTAGTCCCACATCTCCTACCCATAATTCAAGTGAGACAGACACTACAATACCATATCACGTGTCTAAGTTCGGTAGAATATGTAAAAAAACTGTTCGTTTTGCAGACCAATAACTTTCGTTTCATTCTCACCCATATCGACGACCAGCTGAGTGCCGGTCAGCGTCCCGGTTTGTCTGTGAACCATAAAAATAGTGAAAGTGCAGTGAAATAAACAAATAACAGGTGTATCTGAGGCGCTAAGCCCCATCCAAACAAAGTGCAATGGTGTGGACAAAAAAATTACCATAAAACTATTACAAACAATAATGATACTCGAACTGTTTATTGCTTGCACCAGAAACATTATGAAAGGACTAATATTACGCTATTTACTTTACACTTCTTACTTTTATGTCGTGATTATAGTTATGTTAATAATGTGTTGCTTAAAATGAGTTCAATTTAAACTTTCTTTGTGTCACATAATCTATTTGAAAGTGATAAATGTGCATGTATTAGTTTTAACAAAGCCGCAATCAATCTTAGAAATCGCAATAACGTTTTGTGAGTTGTATTAGGAAGCATACAAATGTTGGAAAACCCGTCGTTTAACATCCTTCAAGGAAATCTACGACAGATCCGTCAACTTGTTAGAGTATCATTTCATTCGCATCACTTATATTTTATAACAATAGCGCTAATACCTGCTGTTCCAAGATACACTGAATAGTTTGTAATTTAATTTGAACATTTAATAGTTTTAATTTATTGTATAATGTTTAATTTGTAAGATTAGACACAAATATCGCAAGATCGTACGTAGTTATAACTATAACTTATAATAACGCACGTTTCATCAAATGCATTCTTGTTCAAACAATAAACCTCGTTCGTACACACGGGCGTAAAGCACTTATGCTGAAAGATGTAAAGAATTTTACGACAACGGAAGGTTACGCACAAAACTCCATGCCCAACGCTTGTAGTTTTGCCTGATCGCAATGTCGATTTTTCATAATACACTTACTCATTACTTTTACTTAATTAATAATCGTAGTATGCATGCATCTTAACGTAATCAGTAAATTATAGAAGAAATGTATTATATTTTACACAATTATTTTCATACAGCGGTATGGTTTATTGATTTTGTGTAAATTTACACCTCATTCTGTGTTAGTTAGTACTTCGAATTAGTTAAAAAGTTAGTGTAGAAATTTTAATGGTACGTGTTCTCAAATCTATGCCTATGCCTATCTACGATTGTGTTATGTAATAGGTATTAAGCTTAGTCATACTTGTGTGTGAAATTATTGGCGGTGTCTCTCTTTGCAAAACAAAAGGACTCTCGCCTCAGCGGTTTTTACGACCGCATTGGTGAGCACAATCATCTAGGGTCATTGTTAGGATAGTTTTATTGCACCTCTTAAAATTTTTCAAGTGTCTCTTTTGTACGCCATCATTTCTGTGGTTCCTGGCACCCTGTATGTTATTGAAATGTTTTTATCTTTCTCATCGTGTTTATATCTCGTCTTTAAAATGTTTTCTATATTTGTAGTAAGTGGAGGCAGTCGTATAAAAGCAGATAACTGTCACAAGCAATGAACGATTCGTAATTAAAAGTAATTTTGGTAATGTTGTAATGACAAAATTTTTTTCATAAAGGGGGAAATTGATGTGCCGGACACGACACATCGGTCCGATGCGACGCGGTTACCGCACCCCGCGCCCCTCTGGCGCGGCGTGCGTCCGCGCTCGCCTCGGCCCGCCGCCCTGGCAGTCGATCACACCACGGAGTCAAGTATAGTCGCTTTGAGTCAATAATAATTCTCAGTCGTTTTATTACACATTTATACACAGCTATCATAGTGTTTCATTTGGACCTTAAACACTAACACCCTACATAGGACACTCGCATATAGTAGCTAAAGTGCTACAGTATCATAAATATAATGCAGTATACTTCCAACATACTGCACTGAAGAATAGTAAAACACACTTACTGTAGTTAAGTTAAGCAATTTAAGTTTTAATTCCTACTTACTGCACTTCTTACTGTCAAATTTGACGGGATGCGTATTTTTAAAAAAAATATTGAATATACAGAAAGATTCGGTTTTTCACCAGGATTCCGAATATGTATTCAACTCAATATCGTAAAAAACCTCACTTACTGCACTCTTCATAACGACGGCAGCGCAGGGCACTACACGGTAGGATATGCAGACGACCTGACTGTGCTGATTGACGGCAAATTCGAAAGCACCCAATGCAGTTTGATGCAAGATGCCTTCAAAGTCATAGAACGATGGTGCAAAGAGTTCTCGCTTAACGTCAATCCCAATAAGACTGAGCTAGTTCTCTTTACACACAAACGGAAGTTAGGCGACTTAACACTGCCAAAACTCTTCAGCACCCCAATACCCCTGGCAACAGAAGTCAAATACCTGGGCATCACACTTGACAGTAAGCTAAACTGGGCCAAACATCTTAATCTTAAAATAAATAAAGCTCGTATAGCCTTTTGGCAATGTCGCAGACTCATAGGTAAGACATGGGGACTCAACCCTAACATTACGCTGTGGCTATACTCAGCTATAATAAGACCTATGGTAACTTATGGTGCAGTAGTATGGTGGCCCAGGACCAAACTCAGCACAGTTATTAACAAACTCCAAAGTTTCCCGCGTCTAGCGTGCGTTGCGACCACAGGGTGCATGCGCACAACACCCACGGCAGCGATGGAAGCCATGCTGTGCCTTCCGCCTCTTGAACTTTTCATACAACAAGAGGCGGCAGCCGCAGCAATTAGGCTGAACGTCCTAGGACTGTGGAGGGCTAGTACACAAACACCACACACGACCATACTTCAGGAAATCATAAAAAACATCCCCTGATAGAGGCACCGTGTGATAGAATCAGGAAAACACACGTGTTTGACAAACACTACTATGTAGAACTAGCTGAGGAACCTAAGGACTATTCGGGGTCCGAGGTAAGAATATACACCGATGGGTCAAAAACAGGGTCGGGAACAGGGGCAGCAGCTTTCTCACTTGACGTAAACATACATAAGACAATCACTCTAGGTATTCACAACTCAATCTTCCAGGCTGAGTGCATCGGAATAATAGAGGCAGCAGCGGCAGTACGCAACAGAGAAATCACTGGTTACCAGATCAGACTACCTGTCAGACAGCGCATCGGTGCTACAAGCCCTAAACACCGTGACAATCAACTCCGGACTGATACTCCAGTGCCACCAGGCACTAGAGGGTATACAACAAGGTAACCCTACAGTGGATCAGAGGGCACAGCGGCTCCTACGGGAACGATGCGGCGGACGAGCTGGCTAAACGGGGCTCCAGCTGGAGTGCAGAAGGCCCAGAACCGTATGTACCCTTACCAATCAGCCAGTTCAAATATTGGCTACATCAACTTACAAAATCTAAACATGAAAATCTTTGGGCCAACACCAGGGGCTGCAGGCAATCCCGGGAAGCCATTCCCAAACCAGACCTGAGACTCAGGAAGTGCCTGCTAAAGTTCCACAGAGGTCAACTGCGTATGGCGGTAGGACTTCTTACGGGTCATTGCCCACTCAACAGACACTTGTTTACAATAGGTGTCACCGACAGTCCCCTGTGCAGAGGCTGCATGGCGGAGGACGAATCAGCCACCCACGTGCTCCTGGAGTGCCCGGTGGTGGCAGAAGTACGACTGCAGTTTCTTGGGAACGTGGGAACTGCCCATGGAGTGTGGAAGCGTCCAAGAATAGTGCTCCACTTCATGAAAGAGCTCGGGTTGCTGGAGTAACACCACCCGAGCGCCAACGTACAACGGACCGTCTTGAGGTCTCAGTGCGGAGAATGGCCCACCCGCCTTCCCAAGAGGCTGGGCAGCAAACAACAAACAACAACATGGCACCTACCTTCTCGGAGGTGATATTGGCTGGTTAGAGCATGTGCTTTGGCCCCTCCGACTCAGCCACCCATACCGGATTACATAAAAAAAAAAAAAAAGACGGCGTTGTAGCGGCGACACTATCCGAGGTCGCAGCCGTGCCAGTATAGGTAGGTACATAAGAAGGCTGTAGTAGGTACTAACGTCGCAGACGCAGCGGTTGCCGTAGCCGCAGACGGCGCTGTAGCGGCGACACTCCCCGGGGTCGCAGCCGTGCCAGTATAGGTAGGTACATAAGAAGGCTGTAGTAGGTACTAACGTCGCAGACGCAGCGGTTGCCGTAGCCGCAGACGGCGCTGTAGCGGCGACACTCCCCGGGGTCGCGGCCGTGCTAGTATAGGTACATAAGAAGGCGGGAGTAGGTACTAACGTCGCAGACGCAGCGGTTGCCGTAGCCGCAGACGGCGTTGTAGCGG
This sequence comes from Nematopogon swammerdamellus, assembly GCA_946902875.1. Classification (NCBI taxonomy): domain Eukaryota; kingdom Metazoa; phylum Arthropoda; class Insecta; order Lepidoptera; family Adelidae; genus Nematopogon; species Nematopogon swammerdamellus. Next base: position 21,670,398 of record OX336350.1, read on the forward strand.
CGACACTCCCCGGGGTCGCGGCCGTGCTAGTATAGGTACATAAGAAGGCGGGAGTAGGTACTAACGTCGCAGACGCAGCGGTTGCCGTAGCCGCAGACGGCGCTGTAGCGGCGACACTCCCCGGGGTCGCGGCCGTGCTAGTATAGGTACATAAGAAGGCGGGAGTAGGTACTAACGTCGCAGACGCAGCGGTTGCCGTAGCCGCAGACGGCGTTGTAGCGGCGACACTCCCCGGGGTCGCGGCCGTGCTAGTATAGGTACATAAGAAGGCGAGAGTAGGTACTAACGTCGCAGACGCAGCGGTTGCCGTAGCCGCAGACGGCGTTGTAGCGGCGACACTCTCCGGGGTCGCAGCCGTGCCAGTATAGGTAGGTACATAAGAAGGCGGGAGTAGGTACTAACGTCGCAGACGCAGCGGTTGCCGTAGCCGCAGACGGCGTTGTAGCGGCGACACTCCCCGGGGTCGCGGCCGTGCTAGTATAGGTACATAAGAAGGCGAGAGTAGGTACTAACGTCGCAGACGCAGCGGTTGCCGTAGCCGCAGACGGCGTTGTAGCGGCGACACTCTCCGGGGTCGCAGCCGTGCCAGTATAGGTAGGTACATAAGAAGGCGGGAGTAGGTACTAACGTCGCAGACGCAGCGGTTGCCGTAGCCGCAGACGGCGTTGTAGCGGCGACACTCCCCGGGGTCGCGGCCGTGCTAGTATAGGTACATAAGAAGGCGGGAGTAGGTACTAACGTCGCAGACGCAGCGGTTGCCGTAGCCGCAGACGGCGTTGTAGCGGCGACACTCCCTGGGGTCGCGGCCGTGCTAGTATAGGTACATAAGAAGGCGGTAGTAGTTACTAAAGTCGCAGACGCAGCGGTTGCCGTAGCCGCAGACGGCGCTGTAGCGGCGACACTCCCCGGGGTCGCGGCCGTGCTAGTATAGGTACATAAGAAGGCGGGAGTAGGTACTAACGTCGCAGACGCAGCGGTTGCCGTAGCCGCAGACGGCGTTGTAGCGGCGACACTCCCCGGGGTCGCGGCCGTGCTAGTATAGGTACATGAGAAGGCGGGAGTAGGTACTAACGTCGCAGACGCAGCGGTTGCCGTAGCCGCAGACGGCGTTGTAGCGGCGACACTCTCCGGGGTCGCGGCCGTGCCAGTATAGATACATAAGAAGGCGGTAGTAGGTACTAACGTCGCAGACGCAGCGGTTGCCGTAGCCGCAGACGGCGTTGTAGCGGCGACACTCCCCGGGGTCGCAGCCGTGCCAGTATAGGTACATAAGAAGGCGGTAGTAGGTACTAACGTCGCAGACGCAGCGGTTACCGTAGCCGCAGACGGCGTTGTAGCGGCGACACTCCCCGGGGTCGCAGCCGTGCCAGTATAGGTAGGTACATAAGAAGGCGGTAGTAGGTACTAACGTCGCAGACGCAGCGGTTGCCGTAGCCGCAGACGGCGTTGTAGCGGCGACACTATCCGAGGTCGCAGCCGTGCTAGTATAGGTGCATAAGAAGGCGGTAGTAGGTACTAACGTCGCAGACGCAGCGGTTGCCGTAGCCGCAGACGGCGTTGTAGCGGCGATACTATCCGAGGTCGCGGCCGTGCTAGTATAGGTACATAAGAAGGCGGGAGTAGGTACTAACGTCGCAGACGCAGCGGTTGCCGTAGCCGCAGACGGCGTTGTAGCGGCGATACTATCCGAGGTCGCGGCCGTGCTAGTATAGGTACATAAGAAGGCGGTAGTAGGTACTAACGTCGCAGACGCAGCGGTTGCCGTAGCCGCAGACGGCGTTGTAGCGGCGATACTATCCGAGGTCGCGGCCGTGCTAGTATAGGTACATAAGAAGGCGGTAGTAGGTACTAACGTCGCAGACGCAGCGGTTGCCGTAGCCGCAGACGGCGTTGTAGCGGCGATACTATCCGAGGTCGCGGCCGTGCTAGTATAGGTACATAAGAAGGCGGGAGTAGGTACTAACGTCGCAGACGCAGCGGTTGCCGTAGCCGCAGACGGCGTTGTAGCGGCGATACTATCCGAGGTCGCGGCCGTGCCAGTATAGGTACATAAGAAGACGGTAGTAGGTACTAACGTCGCAGACGCAGCGGTTGCCGTAGCCGCAGACGGCGTTGTAGTGGCGATACTATCCGAGGTCGCGGCCGTGCTAGTATAGGTACATAAGAAGGCGGGAGTAGGTACTAACGTCGCAGACGCAGCGGTTGCCGTAGCCGCAGACGGCGTTGTAGCGGCGACACTCGCCGGGGTCGCAGCCGAACTGGTTGAGCGGCGGCCCGATGCACGGCCGCGTCGTGTTCATGAAGAAGTTGCCCATGCAGGGCACGCAGGTGTAGGAACCCTGCCCGAGCCGCACAATCCTCGTTAGTTCGCTGACGGGAATCACCCTCACATGCAAATCTTCCCAGTTCGATGCCTCGCACGACAGCGGTAGGAGTACGGCGAGGTAGTAGTGGAGATAAGCAGTCGCGGGCGAGTGCGAAAGCTTGCATACGTTTGTGCGACTAGCTTTGCTTGCTTTGTAATGTGTGGGGCTGGTACTTTAAAATAATATCCCCACTGCATCTCTCCCCGCGTATGTCGTAAAAGGCGACTAAGGGATATGACTCCCTTCTTATATTACTAGGTGGTAGGGCTTAACCCGCCCGGTTTGGTGCCACCGCACTAAATGAAAGGTCGGTCGAAACGGCTATGTAAATAGTTTGTGTTTTCCGTCCAGTTCAGTGTAGCCGGCACGACCGAAGGGAAGCTCTGACGTGGCACCAAGTTCATCCGGTGTTATGGGCTGACATCACGGATGTTGTAGGTGATGTAGGCAACCGTGTCAGTTCCCATAAAAAAAAAATATTTAAGTAAAGTTCAACGACTGCTTTTGTTTGGTACGTTTAACATGATTTTCGATCAGTTCTAAGTATAGATGAATACCTAATGTAGATGTATTGAAGTGCATGCGTGCGGTACTATAGCTCTGATGGAGCGCACTGACCGGTGTGTTGACGCAGAGCGCGCCGGGCGGGCAGTTGCCGTTGTCGCGGTCGCACTCGTCGACGTCGTTGCAGCGCACTTTGTGCTTGGCGTCAGTGCCGGAGCCCTGCCAGGCCGCGCCAGTGTAGCCGGACGGACAGGCGCTGCAGTGGAAGCCGCCGACCACGTTCGTGCACGACACCAGGTCGTCGCACGGCCGCGACAGGTCGCACTCGTCCATGTCGGTACACCGGTACCCTGTGAGGGCATTACGAGGAGCTTACGAGGAGTTTCTGATCATGAATTGAATGAACTAGCATCAGAGGATATTAGAACATTATAAAAAAAAAAATAGAATAACCTATAGAAAGAAAAGAAACCTTTGGTTATTCGGACGGAGCTTAGCTTTGGCTCCTCTGTCTCAGCAATCCATACCGACGACTGCATAAAATAACGTCAACAATTGCAAAGGTGAGGATACTTGGCGAAGATATTTCCCCATTCCGGTAGAGCCGGCATAATTTAAAATTGACAATAAGAGAGATTGAGCGAGCGTAATTTTTGTTGTCAGTGGGATTGAAGTTTTGCAAACGCTTGAGATAGTGCATGCTCCCGAAGACCTTTCGTTTGACCTCATTAACCTGCACACTCCATGTAAGAGATTACTCGATCATAAGGCCTAAATTTTTAACGCACTTGCTTTAGGGGATAGCTATGCCATTAAAAACAACGGCGGGACGAATCCCCTGTCCAGCTTTGCCAACAATTTTGCTGATCCGATGATTATGACTTGTGTCTTAGCAGGATTAACGAGCAGTCCGAACCGCAGAGCCCAATCGAGTGCAGACTCAAGGTCTATATTCATGAGGGCTACGGCAGTTTGAGTGTCCTCGAGTCGGAAGTGAGCTTAAGAAAGGTGAAAACAAGTTTACCGTCCCAGTGGTATCCCGCAGGGCAGCCGGCGCAGCGGTAGTAGGGTTGCTCCGGTAGCGACTCGCAGCGCTGGTGCGCGGGGCACGGCTGGTGGGTCACGCACACGTCTGTTGGCGTGCACTGGTGGCCGTCGCCGCGGTACCCGCGCGGGCACGGCTCGCACGCGGGCCCGCCGCCCGTCTCCCGGCAACCTTCGCCGACAACATGAACGTCAGAATAAGAGATGCCTGCCTCCTGTTCTGTATCTACTTGTATAGAACCGGCAACCTCTGGACAGCTTTCCCTGCTCATGTAATTTCCTTCTAATTACAATAAAAGGTAACATATCCACTACCCCGGATTTGTTTAGAGGAGCTTTTGTAATGTAGTACCATGTACCATAGCCACCTGTCAGACCGACATTGGCATTCGAAACTTCTGCAACCCGAATGTCCATGGGCATCGTTAGCTGCAAATATTTTGGCAGGGTCACATAACCACCGTAATAAACACGTCAAGAAAAAAAAAATTTCAGCATTCGTTTTCGAGAAATTTAACAAAACATGTCTATGTTCTACATAGACAAAATGTGCCATTAGGTACCTAACAGCTGATTATTCTAGGTTGACTCTCTTGACCTTAGAGCGATTTTTTTTTTACTTAACGTGATTATTACTTTGATTATGTAACACTCCCAAAATATTTGCATGTGATAAAGAGGCACCCTATATACAGGATGGTGTTTTGACCATGCTGTATCAAAAACTAAGTAGATGAGGGTAAATTTTCAGGATATATATTTTAGAAAATGTAGGAGAACTCATTTTGTTCTAATTTCGCCACCGTCCGTTTTTGAAAACGACTTAGTTTTTTATAGGGATTAACCCCCTGAAAGAACCGGCATGGTAAGAAAATTACTCTGTATATAGGCGAACCGGTACCTGTTACACGTCACGCTTAGTAGGTACTGCACCGCAGCGCGGTGCAGTGAAGAGGGTAGTGGTGTGCCTGGTGAGGGAGTAACGCACCTTGGAAGCAAGTGATGTCCCTGCAGGTGATGCGTTGACACTGCTCGCCGTCGCCCGTGTAGCCCTCGGGGCAGCGTCCGCAGCGGTACCCGCCCGCTCCGTCCTCCTGACACTGCACGCCTGCACCCTCATACCAACACAACACCAGTCAATAATCACTCAGTCCATCGTCTATCGTAGCTATCTATTTGTTTGCATTCAGAAGAACCATCTATACCTACTCTGAGACCACGCGGAAGAAAGAGCATTGTCTTTATGAGCGTTAGCTAGCTCCCTTGCACAAACTCTCTCTTAGCTCTCTTGCGCCGATGTTTGCGGCAGCCACGGCTGTGGGGACAGAGTAAGTTTAGCCAGTCAAGTTCAGTCTATCTAACGGTTAGGTGCAACAGTTAATATTTACATCTGTGTGGCTTCCGAGTTTCGAGATGTCTAGATCCACATTCGCGAGACCACTGCTCCATGGTTCGGATTCCATGTAAAAACGTAAGTCAACCGGGTTGACTGGAGGAAATTGCCCAAAGCAATAAGCCCGCCCTTGCCATTCATCAAGTGGCACAAATTTTATTACCCTGGCTACCTCGGAACATTTGCGAAGCCCAACGGATAGAGCGTCTATCGAGCACTAATGATGGCTGATATTACAGGTACGTGGTCTTGGTGCGCTGACGCTAGATTTTCAGCGTTCATTGCAACTGTAAATCTAGCGTCGTCAGGGCTCCGAGGCGTTCGGTACTCACGTCCTCCGAAGCAAGGGTTGCTGGCGCAGGCGCTCTGTGTGACGCAGCGTTGGCCGTCGCCGACCTGCCCAGCGGGGCAGCGCTTGCAGCGGTAGCCGCGCTCCGTGTCCTCGCACCACTCCGCTGCAAGCACGCGTCGCAACACTCTCTCTCACAACCAACACGCGTCGCAACACTCACTCTCACAACCAACACGCCTCGCAACATTCCAACCTAAGTCACCTCACACAAACTGTCAGAAAGATTGTCCCTTATCCCAGTACAGCCAGACCGCCAGGACCTGAAGATGCTAGATACGCGTATGGTGGCAGTTGACACGTACGACTCATCGCTCTGACTGGTAGGTAGTATCGAGATTCCTTACTGCTATCGCTGTGCTACGTTTTCGTGATTTGGGTCTTCCCGACTACATATCATTATTTTGTGGGGGAGATTTATTTTTTTATTGTGATATTTTTGTACACTTAGAGGTAATCCAAGTACTTAATAGTATGTACCTATTACACAATGAACATAGTTTTTGAAATAAATAAATAAAATAAATCCCAATCGGTCCGTCGAGTCCTATGTAGACACGTTATCTTTAGACATAACGTGTCTACATAGGAAAAACAACTGGTCCCGTGTGAACATGTTCACGTGTCGAGCGAGGGTGCTGTCACCGCTGCTTTGCTCCCGTGTATGTTCAGACTTTGAATTAGTGATCATCCGACCATTGAAATTGTCCGTGGTTCGGATTCAACTTGAAACTGTAAGTAAGTCCCTCCCGTAACCTTACTACGAGTATGTATGTACATAATATGTAGATAGGTGGTAGGGCTTAACAAGTCCGGATTGATACAACCGCACTGAACGAAGAACGAAACTGTTATAAAATAGCTCGTGTTTTCCGTCCAGTTCAATGTAGACGGCACGAGCAATTTATTCCTATTTTTGTAACACCACACTATCTCATATAGTGGTATGATCGAAAGGGTTCGAAATTTGCGGTTGAAGAAATGCCACTTTGTAAAAAACTGTCTTCATTCATTAAAAAAAATTCTGATTCACATTTTCGGGTACCCTGTAAATTCCACTGGACTATTAGGCAAAATATATCTATGATCTATCTTCGGGGCAAAAATTCTGCGTATTTTGTCATCAGTTTCATCAAAATCGGTTTAGTAGATCCGGAAATACCTGTCAGTGACCGACAGACGGACGGAGAGACATTCACCAGAGTGATCCCAAATTGCGAAAAAGGACCCTTTTCGCAATTTTGCGACGGGACTCTACAAACTATATTTTAGTGGAGTTTGAGTGGAATCATCAGTCAAAGATTTGAAAATATTATGCAAATACTGTTTCCGGATCTTGATTGAATTAAGGATTAGAATGAGAGTGAGATCTTCTTCGCCGCTCGGGACCGGTGTAAACTGTAGGTCACTTTCCTAGCCCCTTACTAGGTTCTAGGCTCCCCCAGTCCAGTATAGCCAGCGATCCAAAGGGCAGTCTCCAATGTGGTATCTTCGCGGAGGCGATGTTGACTGGTTGGAGCATGTGCCCCCTTACTCAGCCACCCATACCGGGTAAAATAAATTGCATAAAAAACTATGTTGGTTGTAAAAGGTGTGATGTTTGTGTGACTTACGGGGTCGGCAGGGTCTGCGGTCACAGGTGAGGGGTCGGCACTGGATGCCGTCCCCCTCCATGTGGGCGGGGCAGGCCCCGCACTGGAAGCCCTCGCGCGTGTTGGAGCACTGCACGCCTACACATGCACACACACACACACACGCTCTCCATCACTACCTGCTGCAGAGGCACTGCACTCATATCTTGTGTGTCACTATCGCTCTCCTCTCTACGTACCTTCTTCCAGACTTCCTCACTATTTGTTTCAGGCAGATCGATTCTCCGTTCGTTACGAACTGCATAATCATTGCAATTGAACTGGTAGCTTTAAACGAATAATTAAGGAAACGAAGCTTCACATTGTTGTAGCCACACATTACAACACATACCTACACTAACGATATCATCTCCTAATTTGAAAATCCTGTCGACGTTTGAAAGCAGAACCTAAAGAGGTTTTCTGCACATTATTTGTGGGTTGTCATTTCATTATGTGTTTTTGGATCACAAGAGAAGATTGAATTCTCAAAGACGATTCTTGTCTCATACTGTCCTGTGGAGATGACCATTGCGTCCTCCCGGTTATGACGTGCAGTTGTGAAACGTTGGCTCTAACGGTCGCTGTTGTCCAAACGTTGAAAGTTGCCCAGTGAGCAATGGAGCGAGCTATGCTGGGAAATTATATGTCTCATGAGTAAATAATATTTACTCATGCATGATATGGTGCGTAACGAGGCATTCCGCCGACGCACCAGAGTACATAGGACACCTGGTGGTAATACTTCGTCGGAGAGCAACCGTACGTACCGCTGAAGGCCGGGAGGACTGGAGGAAAATTGGAGAGGCAGTGGACGCATACCTACACGCTAACTGACTTGACCTGTGTGCTGCACACCTTTCGTTCCATCATCATCATATTCACCAGCACTTAGATACTCGAGGACAGAGGATCAAAGCTTGTTCCTTGAATGAAATATTGACAGGAATACCCAATAGGGGACGGGGTAATGGCTCCTGAGAATATTTTCGAGTTCCACAGCACACGCGTGCCTCTCTGTAGAGACTAGGACACGAGGTAGACGCGTGGGAGTGGGTTACATTGACTCTACAGAATGCATTATCGAGCAACTTCGCTTTTATAATTACTTATTCAGCATTATTCGTGAATTTATAATATTTGGCGTAGGCAGCGCGAGCGGAACTCGAAAGCATTCCAGACGTGGGTGGCCGAGGTGTTTAGCTCCCGAGCTATCAACTCTATCGGTTAAACAAATAAAACGCCAAATAGTTAGGTACTTTTTTAATAAAAGAATTACAAGGTTACACGCAGTAGGTAAATGCAAGAAGCAATTGATAAAAGCGAGTTGCTTGGCAATGAAGCGAACTAAACTAGTAACTAAGTATATATTGCGTTGGAAGGACTGATCAGTTAGGAGATGCTGATTGTGATCCAAAGAGAGAAGTGATTCTATTGTAATATCCTTTTGTGCTAGCAGCAGAGACAACAGAATGAACTTAAATCTAAGTGGTAACATTAATACAGTTGAGTACACTCGTGAAGATATTGACAACGGAAGAATGTTTAAACATCTGAGTGTACCAATTACTTATATAACACGCTCTACAACAATCGCTAACTCATTCAAACCAAACCGCATGAACCGATTCATAGAATAAATCAGTTCGGACCTAGATAACACAAAATAGTTTTTGTACGTGTACACAATTAAGCCCCATTCCCCCTATCTTATCCCCGAGAAGTCAATGTGACAATACCTCATTTCCTGAAAATTTCGTTCTATTGTGCCGTCCGTCCGTCGCATAACGAATACTCCCGGTGAGTGGCGTCCTTAGAGCAACTCCTCTCTAGCTAGCTAACCTCTCTCTCTCCTAGCCCGGTGGACGTGAGAGTTCGGACTGCGGAGGTGTGCAAGGAGGAGGTAGTGAGTGAGGCTAAGGTGAGTAACCCTGGTAGCAGGAGCCGGCGACGCATCTGGGCGGCGGCGGGGGCGAGGGCGCGACGGGCCGGCAGCACTGGTCCTGCTTCTGCCGCAGCGCCGCGATCTGCTGGTTCTGCGCGGCGATGTCGCCTCGCAGCGCGTCCACAGTCGTGCGCAGCCGGATCAGCTCGCGGATCAGCGCATCTGCACAATACATTCTTTAAGGGTCCGCCCAAATACATGAGCGGCGAACCGAGGGCGAAGGGACAGTTTTTAATAATATTATGACGATGCCTTTTGAACTGACTTTAGCGTCCAGTGCCAAACCGATTTTTGGTGACGACAGCGATAAGGTTAAGGATATCAACCGTTGAAATGAGAATGTGCAAGCGCAAGTCACAGCACAAAGACAGTAGCGACATCTAAGGAACACACAACACAGTGAGCATCGATTAGCGCCTCGTCGGAGCCTCGGAGGCTTTCTACTCGGGTAACGCAGTAGGTACTGACCGTCGCAGCTCTCGAAGCCGCGCGAGGGTTGGTCGCCGCGCTGCGCGTCCTGCTGGTGCTGCGCGATGTAGTTGTTGACGTAGTCGGAGGCTCTCTACTCGGGTAACACAGTAGGTACTGACCGTCGCAGCTCTCGAAGCCGCGCGAGGGTTGGTCGCCGCGCTGCGCGTCCTGCTGGTGCTGCGCGATGTAGTTGTTGACGTAGTCGGAGGCTCTCTACTCGGGTAACGCAGTAGGTACTGACCGTCGCAGCTCTCGAAGCCGCGCGAGGGTTGGTCGCCGCGCTGCGCGTCCTGCTGGTGCTGCGCGATGTAGTTGTTGACGTAGTCGGAGGCTCTCTACTCGGGTAACACAGTAGGTACTGACCGTCGCAGCTCTCGAAGCCGCGCGAGGGTTGGTCGCCGCGCTGCGCGTCCTGCTGGTGCTGCGCGATGTAGTTGTTGACGTAGTCGGAGGCTCTCTACTCGGGTAACGCAGTAGGTACTGACCGTCGCAGCTCTCGAAGCCGCGCGAGGGTTGGTCGCCGCGCTGCGCGTCCTGCTGGTGCTGCGCGATGTAGTTGTTGACGTAGTCGGAGGCTCTCTACTCGGGTAACGCAGTAGGTACTGACCGTCGCAGCTGTCGAAGCCGCGCGAGGGTTGGTCGCCGCGCTGCGCGTCCTGCTGGTACTGCGCGATGTAGTTGTTGACGTAGTCGGAGGCTTTCTACTCGGGTAACGCAGTAGGTACTGACCGTCGCAGCTCTCGAAGCCGCGCGAGGGTTGGTCGCCGCGCTGCGCGTCCTGCTGGTGCTGCGCGATGTAGTTGTTGACGTAGTCGTCGGGCTGCATCGCTCCGTCCCGGTCCTCCCGCTTGTTCCTCCCGTCTTGCATCTCTCTCGACTCGCGCAGCTCCCGCACCTCCACCATGTCCGACTCCATCTGCTTACCCACGTCTTTATTATTAGCTCGCTTTCTCGTCTGTTTATTTGTCTGTTCGGTAGGAATTTTCGATTCGATTTTAAATCGATTCTAAACATCTTCCCGATGTGCTAGAGACTTGAAACTTTAAACGTAGCTCAGAACCTGGATGACAATGCAATATTAACTCGTAATATTAAGGATTATATATGTATATATAAATTAATATATGTATAAAGTTTCTAGTTTGCTCCGTTGTCAGGGCCTCGGTAGTGCCATCTATGAGTTATGATATTCGCATCCCCCGCATGCGACCGAATGTCCATGGGAGGCTCGGGGCGACATGTCGCGCTTTCTATAAAACATCCCATTAAGTACCTGACTCTCCTTCTCGCTGTCTGCTCCGTCCTCCGGTCCCTCCGGTGCGTCCGCTCCGTCCGATGCGTCCGCCGGCGCGTCGCAGCCCAGCGCGTCCAGAGCCGCCTTCTCCGTCGAGTACACCTCTATTGGCGCGTCCTCTTCGTGGTACTGCGAACGTAGACAGCATTTCACATACTCGTAATGTAGTTCATTCATACCCTACGCATACTATAGTGCAACCAGGAAGTTATGATGCGTGGGAAATATGCTAAACTGTCTGCATTCCTAAGAAGGGACGTGAACTTTCGATCGAAAGTTTATCGATAATTTAGGTTATTAAGTCATACAATTTATGACAAACTTTCGACCGAAAGTTCACATCCCTTCTTAGGAATGCAGACAGTTGCGCATATTTCCCACGCATCATATAACTTCCTAGTGGCACTATAGCCCACAAATGTATACCCACAATGTGGCACTCTCTGTCAGTCAATCTGCGTTTTACAATCCACTGGTGGACAGACCTCTCCAAACCTCTGCAATCCTCCCGCCCGGTTTTCAGCGACATGGCACCGCTGTGTACCTCCCACGCGTCGCAGCAGCGTACGTCGTCGTACCACCTGGACTGGAGGGTGGTCGACTCTTTCTACACTCCGTATGATTCCGTTGTCCCGTCACACGGTCGCCTCCCCGCCCGCTAGTGCAGGACACGGCTAGGTACTTCAACGGTCGTCGTTTCGTTTCGAAACTGGCAATACCTACATCCCACAATAATACCTCACAGGAGACATAGATTTATATAGAATGAAACGGGCATAAATGCCATATTGCGTTGCGATCTACCCAACACCTTAATGATGTCACCAAATCCTATAAACAACCCATACCGAGAATATAGGAAGATGAATCAAAAGAAACAAAGTTGGTTCTGAAGTGCAATAATTAATGAAATGTTCATAAACTCAGGATTTCATCTACATTTAGTTAATGTTGAACTTTGCCGGAATGTTGCTCTGCGCACACGAGCGAGGGTCTCCACGAGGAGGAGGGAAGAGTAAATAGAGACGTACCAGCTTGAGGTGGTGGTGCGAGAGGAGCCGGAGGAGGTCGGTGTGCGCGGGCGCGGCGTGCTCGTGCAGCGCGCGGCAGCCGGCGCGCAGCCGCACGCCGCGCGCGCGCACCACCAGCACGAGCGCGCCCGCGTGCGGCCGCCGCACGCCCCACGACACCGCGTGCAGCGCCCCGCCCTCCACGCTCTCCAGCGACACTGCACACCACAACCAGACCGCACGTTTCACGCCTCACTCCATCTCCTCGCCAGCACTGCCAGATGCTCCAAATAAACAACTAATTACATCAAAGGGGGCACTTAGATTTTTCAAGTACTTACACATTTTTCATGAAATATGCGACCGTCCATGGGTGTTGTTGGACACAATATTGGTGGATCGGTGCCACATGTAGCGTTGTCTATAAAATGCAATAGTTACAACAAAAATATGGAATGGTCTTCCGAAGAGTGCATTTCCTAGCTCATCAATCACGGCGGAGTCTTTAGAAGACGTGTCACAATATACAGCACGCGCCGGCTGGTAAGGATGCAGCCGCCAAATCTGTATGATTTTGATTTCGAGGAACAGAAAATATGTAAATGTCTGGCGCTCTCATGAAGCTCGCTGCTAAGGACAGGCTAGGAGACCAACAGAAGTTAAGGGCGTGTCGTGAGACGACACCTAGAATCTTTTGAGAGTCAGTCGGCCAGCGTGTGACGCGTCCACTGCGACACCTCTCAGCGCCGCAGCCGCAGTGGAGTGACAGTGGTACGCGAGTATATAGGTACATCAGCTTAGGTGAAGATTGGAACAGGGTAAGACCCCTTACACACTGCCTGTTTTCCCTCGATACAACTGTGCGGTGGTGCGGATAAATGAACGGAGGGACTATATAGGCGGCGCCTACGTACGCGCTCTCACACGCGAATCTAGTGTCAATTTTAGCCCCTCCATGTTTCATCGCCACCACTGCCTCATTTACAGCCAGCGTGCAGGTGTGCTTTGCCGGTAGAAACAGAGCACAGTTTATCCCCCATCCTATTCTCAGCGGAAACTATTACTTATTCTGTAGTTAGAGTGCCATCTCTAACTAGTATTATCTCATAGGTAAGTTGAGAAATTGTAATAAGACCTACCCTTCTCACTCTTCCTGTTGTAGTAGAGTGCGAGGGAGGAGTGGTCGGGTGCGACGGCGCGGAGGAGTGCCTCCCGCCTGCCGCCCGCCCCCGCCGCCGCCCCGCCGCGCACCACCAGCGCCACCTCACCGCCCCCCTCCCCGGAGAGCCGCGCCGCCGCCGCCGCCTCGCGCACCTCGCTCGTCGCGTCTGCGCAACGCACACATACACACACACACACCAGGCATCAGACACAGCATCAAGAAGAAGGATCACGTACGAGAGTGCGAGGAGTTTGCCAGCGGACAGCTACATACGTCGTCACCCCAACACGTCATCCAAGTGGCCGTGGCGTTGCTATGCCTCCCTCCGCCCACCCACTACTCCCAGCACTGGGTGGCATGGCGACACATGTTATGTTAGACATTATAGTTAGCTGGCGACACCAGCCATCGCATCAGCAACAGCGCAACTTCCTCCCTCTGAGAGAAGGTTCAACAATCTCTTATTATAATGCTAGAAGAGCTCGAATTAGAATAATCCAAAAACTATTTAAAATAAAAATCTATAAACCGCCTTCAAAAATCTATGAAATAAAAAAAAAAACGAACCCTAGAGTTAAAGGCGGTGCTAAAAAGGCTACACAAATCACAAAGGATATCCACTCATGTTTTCTTTCATACATCATTTTTGCTTGCTTTAGCACCGCCTTCAACTCTAGGGTTGGTTTTTTTTTTATTTCATACATTTTTGAAGGCGGTTTGTTATATTTTTATTTTAAATAGCTTTTTAGTTCTACTTTTTTTAGGAAGTCGGTTTTATGTTTTTTAAAACTTTTTTTTATTTCACAGTTTTTTTTTGTAATTTTTTGCTATTAATGTACTCGGCGGAATCACTCGGCCTTCGGCCTCGCGATTCCGTCTCGCTTTCCAATCCGATCTTGACCCAATTAAAATAGGGCCACGTCAGCCGCCAGTGGTGCAGACAATCAACTGTCGCTTTAATAAATTAAGCGCATCTGGCCGGTCGGAAAAAATTTCAAATTTAGAATATTCATGAAAAAAAACAAGGGTCCGAATGTGTATCACAATATCGATTCACGTATTTCAATAAAATGACAGAGAAACTTTCAAAATATTAGGTATTTAATACTTTTTAGTTCTTTTTTTTTTGGAAATCGGTTTCATATTTTTAAAACAGTTTTTATTTAATTCTTTTCAGTAATATTATTAGTAATATTACTTACTAGCTGAGCCCGCGGCTCCGCTCGCGTGAAATTCGTATTTCAAAGAAGACATTAAGTAACTGAGGGCGAGTCCGAAGGCCGAGCTGTGTTCAGGAAGACTACAAACCTTCTCGAAGAAAGTAAGTAATTAAGGGTGAGGCCGAAGGCCGAGCTGCGTTCAGGAAGACTATAAACCTTCTCGAAGAAAGTAAGTAATTAAGGGCGAGGCCGAAGGCCGAGCTGCGTTCAGGAAAACTATAAACCTTCCCGAAGAAAGTAAGTAACAAAGAGCGAGGCCGAAGGCCGAGCTTCGTTCAAGAAGACTATAAACCTTCTTGAAGAAAGTAAGAAACAAAGGGCGAGGCCGAAAGCCGAGCTGCGTTCAGGAAGACCATAAATATTCTCGAAGAAATTACGCAACTGAGGGCGAGACCGAAGGCCGAGCTGCGTTCAGGAAGACGATAAACATTCTCGAAGACAGTAAGTGACTATGGGCGAAGCCGAAGGCCGAGCTGCGTTCAGGAAGAGGATAAACCTTCTCGAAGAAAGTAAGTAACTGAGGGCGAGGCCCAAGGCCGAGCTGCGTTCAGGAAGACCATAAACCTCCTCGAAGAAAGTAAGTAACTGAGGGCGAGGCCGAAGGCCGAGCTGTGTTCAGGAAGACGATAAACCATCTCTAAGAAAGAAAGTAATTAAGGGCGAGGCCGAAGGCCGAGCTGCGTTCAGGAAGAGGATAAACTTTTTCGATGAAAGTAAGTAACAAAGAGCGAGGCCGAAGGCCGAACTGCCTTTAGGAAGACTATAAACCTTCTCGAAGAAAGTAAGTAACTGAGGGTGAGGCCGAAGGCCGAGCTCCGTTTAGGAAGAGGATAAACCATGGGTCAGGCCGAAGGCCGAGCTGCGTTAAGGAAGAGGATTAACCTTCTTGATGTAAGTAAGTAACTATGGGCGAGGCCGAAGGCCGAGCTGTATTCTGGAAGACGATAAACCTTCTCGATTTCTCGATGAAAGTAATGGCGTGTAGATAAACGATAAAACTTCTTAAATAAAGTAAGTAACTAACGGCGAGGCTTCAGGCTAAGCTGCATTCTGGAATACAATAAACCTCCACGAAGAAAGTAAGTAACTAAGGGCGAGGCCACCGTCACACCCCCCCCCCCCCCCCCCCCATTTATTTGTTTTGAGTAGCTATAATTATGATTTTCCTTTAAAAAAAAACGATATTCCCATACAATCTTTAACACTCCGTTTCCTCCACTTATATGTGAAAATCCAACAATCCTGGACCACTTCGTTATTTTATATATGATGAATAGCTATACTTATGAGTTTCAAGTTCCTACCTTTAAGAAACCGATACTCCCATACAAACTTTCGCATCTCCTATTTCACCCCCTTATTGTTTTTTGAGACTATGTCCTTCCTCAGGATGCAATTCATCTCTGTACAAAATTTTATAAACTCCTAAAATCTAATTTTGAAATCATTCCCTATTTTAATCTCCCTCTCCCTCTCCCTCTCCCTCTCCCTCTCCCTCTCCCTCTCCCTCTCCCTCTCCCTCTCCCTCTCCCTCTCCCTCTCCCTCTCCCTCTCCCTCTCCCTCTCCCTCTCCCTCTCCCTCTCCCTCTCCCTCCATCTCCCTGCCTCTCCCTCCCTTCCGTTGAGTCTCGCCATTATCGATGCTTCGAGTAAATATGGCAACCCCAAAGATGGTAAACAGACAGACATACATACAGACAGACAGAAAGCAGACGTTGGATCTTATTAGAGGTAAGGAAGAAAGGAAAGGATAAGGATAAGGGGGATTCAATCGCTCTACCTCCACCTCCCCTCCCGCCCCTCCCTCACCCCCCTCCCTATATGCCTCTACTTATCCCCCCTCCTCCTCCCCCCCCCCCCCCCCCCTTCAGGATATACCGTAATGTCATCGGTTCTTACTCGGGTGAATGATTCCGTGTCCGTTACATACAAATATTGCCAAGTGCTCTCATATTTCACTTCACTGCTAACCTCATAAGCTATTTAGCGTGATAGTAAGTAGCCTATAGTTGATGGGAAGAATCAAGCTATCCGTAGAATTTTGTTTTATTAAAATCGGTCCAGTGGTTCTCGAGTTATAAGCGGACAGACAGACACTCAGACATTCAGACAGAAAGCAGACGTTGGATTTTATTATAGGTAAGGAAGGATACTTATAAAAGAATAATCGAAATCGATTGAAGTGGTACAGAATTATTCGCCATATGTGTCAGACTGCAAATTGCTGAATAAGTCCACATCATAAAAGTTTTGCTGAAGGTAATCACACACTCTTTGGTAATTTATCAAACTGAAAATTGCTGAAATCGACCACATCACAAGTTTTGCTGAAGGTAACCACACACCATAGTATAATGTTGATTTTTCATAAACCGCTCAATCAATTTCGATAAAATTGAAATTGGACCACCTCTGAAGGATGACCTACCAAACAAAAAAATAATTTTCTAAATCGGCCCTCAATTGACGGAGAAATCGTGTAACAAACATAAAAAAAAATTAAAAAAAAAACATACAGTCGAATTGAGAACCTCCTCCTTTTTTGGAAGTCGGTTAAAAATAGCCAACCCAACACGACTTGTATCGTAGACAAGAAGTAATCTGCACTTGGAATCGACTTAAAACAATGTTTCGTCTTCCGCTGTGAACTCAAGCATGGCATCATGTCATCTCTGCCTGCACAGTGGTCGCTTCCCTTGTGACCTCCTCTCTCGAGATCGATTCTTCCTCATTCATTGCTAGTATCACAAGTAAGCATACCTACATATAATGTATTTAGAAGAAAATAACAACAATTTGGATGCAACAATGGCATGACAACAAGTGATGCCATTGTATCAATGACTTGGAGGAAATTTCCTCGAAGATCAATGATAAAAGCTGTAATTGAATCATTAGATAATTCTAATCAATCACACATATTCGAGCACATGGGATCTTCTGTGATCTGTCTACTACTAAGGCGTTCGTTATGGTGTGATGATGATATAAGAGCTGCGCCTTTGTAAAACTAGGTTTGTGATCTGGCTCTCAAGCAGTATTTTTGACATACTGTAGGCGGTGGATATTATCGCGTATTGCCCGTGGTACCACCAGGTTGTATGTGGATAGTTACTAAAATACCTACTTGTAATAATATTTATGAAAAAAAATCTAAGTCTTGCTTTTTTTTATTAATGAAGAACGCTCAATAACAATCGAGATAAAATAAACAGGCTCCCCGTGGTGTCAGCAGGTGTTCCTAGCACTGGCTACATCGCACTCCAAAATATCTTCTATTTGCTCAGAATATGTAGGTACAGTAGATAACTATTTTTAACCGACTTCCAAAAAAGGAGGAGGTTCTCAATTCGTCTGTATGTTTTTTTTTTTTTTATTTTTTTTTTTATTTTTTTTATTTTTTTGTATGTTTGTAACACGATTTCTCCGTCAATTGAGGGCCGATTTAGAAAATTCTTTTTTTGTTAGTTAGGTCATACTTCCGAGGTGGTCCCATTTCAATTTTATCGAAATTGGTTCAGTGGTTTTCGAAAAATCAGCATAATACTATGGTGTGTGGTTACCTTCAGCAAAACTTGTGATGTGGTCGTTTTCGGCAATTTTCAGTTTGATAAATTAGTATGGTGTGTGGTTACCTTCAGCAAAACATTTGTGATGTGGACTTATTCAGCAATTTGCAGTCTGACACATATGGCGAATAATTCTGTACCACTTCAATCGATTTCGATTATTCGATTTCGATTATTCTTTTTTATGTAATATTACTAAAAAGAATGAAATAAAAACTGTTTTAAAAAATATTAAACCGATTTCCAAAAAAAACAAAAAAAAAAAAAACTAAAAAGTATTAAATACCTAATATTTTGAAATTTTCTCTGTCCTGTTGAAATACATGAATCGATATACTAGTGATACATATTCGGACCCTTGTTTCATGAATATTCTAAATTTGAAATTTTTTATCTTTTCCGACCGGCGCTTAATTTATTATGGTACCTGGCCAGTACCTACTGTACCGAGTACCATCGAGCTGGTTTGATGATGGAGACAGAAGGTGGCCATAGGAACTCCTAAACTACACATGATAAACCCATCGTGTTTGAGCTCGTTGCATTTGTCTTCACGAGAAATTTACTTTAGACCTAAAAGATTCTCAATTCGACGGTATGTTTTCTTTTTTTGGATGTTTGTTACGCGATTACTCCGTCAATTGTGGGCCGATTTTGAAAATTCTTTTTTTTTTATTTGAAAGGGGATAACCCTGAGGTTTTTGAAGTGAAAACTTCTTTAGCGGCTCTTGGCACTTTTTTAGGTGGGTAAAAATGTATAACTCGCGACATCGCGTCAGCGTCATTTTTAAAATGAAACCTTAAGTCATTGCGTTAAGGGTTAAGTTAGAGTGGCACGGGATCTGCCGGCACTCCCGGAGTGCAACTGTTAAGTAGGGTTCCGTAACACGTTTATGTCTGTCCATTCTACTAAGTTCTGCAAAATGAATGTAGGGTTCCGTAATATATGCATGTCTATCCGTTCTACTAAATTTTACAATTTTCAACCAAGGTCCTCCGACGGTTATTTTATAATAAAAGTAGGCTTCCGTAACACGTTTATGTCTGTCCATTCTACTAAGTTCTGCAACATCACCTACAACGTCCGTGATGTCAGCCCATAACACCAGTGCCATGTCAGTGCTTCCCCCTTTGATCGTGCTGACTACACTGAACTGGTCGGAAAACACAAACTATTTACATAGCCGTTTCGACCGACGTTTAATTCAGTGCGGTGGTACCAACCCGGGAAGGTTAAACCCTACCACCAAGTAAGATTACGAGGGAAGGGACTTACAGTTTTACGAGGAATCCGAACCTTGGTCAGCCTCCAACGGTCAGCGGTCACCCATCTAAGTACTGACCGCACCCAGCGTTGCTTAAAATTCAATAGCGACAGTTGACTGTCTGCACCACTGAGCTATCGAAGCTGACGTGGTCCTATTTTAATTGGGTCAAGATCGGATTGGAAAGCGAGGCGGAATCGCGAGGCCGAAGGCCGAGCGATTCCGCCGAGTACATTAATAGCAAAAAATTACTAAAAAAAACTGTGAAATAAAAAAAAAGTTTTAAAAAACATAAAACCGACTTCTTAAAAAAAGTAAAACTAAAAAACTATTTAAAATAAAAATATAAAAACCGCCTTCAAAAATATATGAAATAAAAACCTAAAAAAAAAAACGAACCCTAGAGTTGAAGGCGGTGCTAAAGCAAGCAAAAATGATGCATGAAAGAAAACATGAGCGGATGATAATATCCTTTGTGATTTGTGTAGCCTTTTTAGCACCGCCTTGAACTCTAGGGTTCGTTTTTTTTTTTAGGTTTTTATTTCATATATTTTTGAAGGCGGTTTTTATATTTTTATTTTAAATAGTTTTTTAGTTTTACTTTTTTTAAGAAGTCGGTTTTATGTTTTTTAAAACTTTTTTTTTTTAGAGGACGCGTTTGTGACGTGACTAATAGTGGCTGAAGTTCTCAGGACAGAGTTGGTCAGATAGAGCGGTCGGTCGGCATGGCTGAATCACGGTGAGCGTCGCGGTATGTCTAAATTTGGCCTCGGAGACAATATACAATCGCTTGTGTGTCGCCGGCAAGGCGCAGGTTAGTTGTTTATGCTACGAGTTTCGAATTTGTCTTACATGGACGAGGCTTTGATTGTTTTATGTAATCTGACACGTTGGCTGCATCAACCTTGATCAGCCTATAACACCTCGGTGAATAGGTGCTATGTCAGTGCTTCCCTTTGGATAGATAAGACAGTTAGGGGACCGTGTGGGGCCGGTACTTTAAAAGAATAGCCCCGCTGCATCTCTACCCGTGTATGTCGTAAAAGGCGACTAAGGGATATGACTCCCTTCTTATATTACTAGGTGGTAGGGTTTAACCCGCCCGAGTTGGTACCACCGCACTGAATGAAAGGTCGGTCAAAACGGCTATGTAAATAGTTTGTGTTTTCCGTCCAGTTCAGTGTAGCCGCCAGGACCGAGGGGAAGCACTGACGTGGCACCAAGTTATGGGCTGACATCACGGATGTTGTAGGTGATGTAGCCAACCGTGTCAGTTTCTATAAAAATAAAAAAAACCAGCATGAACACGAGCTGCTGCTGGAGCCACCGACGCACCGACCCACCGGTCACTATACTCTGTCCATAAGTCTGCCAATCGCGACCAGCTGCACAGTCTTCTTAAGCTGCATCCACACGTTGGCCAAGTAAGGCAAACATTTCAGTTCTACCTCATTCTAACTAAACTAAAACGTTTGCCTTGCTTAGCCAACGTGTGGTTCCGGCTGTATGCATTTGGGTGTTGGCAACAAACACAGATCAGACAAGTCATGACTAGATGGGCCATGAGGCACTATGTGCACACAGCGATCGCATATCAACATTTAGAGCCAACGACAGCGCGTTAAAATATTCTCGAAAATATCGACTTAGTATTCTGCCATAGAGCCTAGTTTACATTAGTACAGTTAGCGGTAAAGTGGACT
Organism: Nematopogon swammerdamellus; assembly: GCA_946902875.1. Taxonomy (NCBI): domain Eukaryota; kingdom Metazoa; phylum Arthropoda; class Insecta; order Lepidoptera; family Adelidae; genus Nematopogon; species Nematopogon swammerdamellus. The sequence goes on from OX336350.1 coordinate 21,691,324, forward strand.
ACGTACTATTTTGCCCTACTAACTCTACTGTTTCGGTAGAGTAGCCGTCCACACGCAAAAGTAGGGTGGTAGAGTAGAGTAGGCAGTGTAAGATTTAAAATCACTACAATGAGCATCGCCCGCCGTCGTTCTGCAGTTAGAAACTCTTTAATAAATCTTTCTGGTGTTTTGCTGGGGGAAATTACTTTAGCTCTCGAAGAAGAACAGAACAAAAGGAAACGAATATGGACTCGAGGTTGAATCAAAAGAAGAGAAACGCGAGGAGCGTCTGCACTACTATTGAGAGAACTCGCTGAATAAACAATACATTAATGGGTAGTACCTAGGTTGGTTCCCGAAACAAATTGCCGGCGCGCACGCAGGTGCGCGAGGGCGAGCTGTGTTGTCGGCGCTGGGCACGGCGAGCTACTATTTAGTCAAAACGTGTCCACACGCGGTAGAGTAGAGTAGGCGGGCGGTGGGGGGAAAAAGTAGTAGACCTACTCTACCACCGCGCTATCCACTCTACTCTACCAAATTCTAGTACTCTACACTACTGATTGCGTCTACATTGGTAGAGTGAGGGGGCTATTTAGTACTCGCCCTACTAACTCTACCGCTAACTCTACTAGTGTGAACTAGGCTTAAGGGTCAGTCAGCTATACGCGTGATCCCATCCAGCATAATCTGGCGGGAGGGCAACAAGTTGCGTTCCGCGCCTGCGCTCATGAGACGAACTTTCCAATTAGTGAATAGTGGTGGATGATACCTACGTTGATCGTGCTAATTTTTGGTGAGAGATGGATGATTGAAGACTAAGACATGACTTCATCGACCACAAGCAACGGTTAACACGTCGAGAACGCACTATACATCATTATAATGTTGGTAGGTACCTAGTACAACAGACAGTAATCGTTAGCTAGCAGCACTAACGCTGACTTGCTGACATAAGGCAAATAAGTATTGTTGTTACTCATGTAATTGTTGTGTCTGTATCGGAGATGTGCATAGCTAGTCTAGTCTAGCTAGTCTAGTATCTAGTACCGCTGACTGACGTAAGCGAGCGATTCGATTATTTTTGAGTTTTATCGCCATTCTAATCTAATTTTATCTAAAGATCTGGCAAGGTAGGTACCTACCTACGGGACGTTTCATGAAGTTTCTTAGAAAATTCTGTTCGACTCCAGTTGGAAGCGGAGATGCTGGTTTTTTACGTAACCAACAAACTGAACAGTGATTCTAGACGACTCCAGAAGATGGGATGAGGTATGTTTGTGCGAATAAAATCGAGAATAAAATACTAAGTGGAATTAACGACAGTTGATGCACCAGCGAAGTAACGGTTGCAATCGCAGTAAAAAATATCTTTACGGTTCATAACGAGGCGCGAGTGCGGCCGCGGAGACGGGCCGCGGACATATATGGCCTTCCTGATCCAGAGGGCATTCCTGACCCAATAGCGGACCCGCCACACACACACACACACACAGCTCAGATTGTTGACGGATGCCATGTGCACACCACTTAGCGCAATCAAAAACACAATAAAGTTATTTTTATATTTTTACGTTCAAAACGTTATCTATTATTTGATTAATACTCTTATATAGAAACATCTGCACCTATACATGCAAACATAATTAGAGATGAAAAGTTGTGAAAGAAAAATTTAGCCCGTACCTCCCAGATACATAACGTACCTTGGTACGTTCCGAACCACTTACTGTAGCTATATGAATGTAGAGTTTCCTATCATTGAGTATACATAAGGCTAATTTTAAGAATGCAATGTGTTATTTATATGTTATGCTGTGTCCTGCTTGCAGAAAACCAAATAAATAACTAATCTATTACATGTCTCAAGGTTCAACTGACCAACCAACGGAGCTCTACAAACCAACTGATACCTACCTACCCTACCTACTTGCATGTGTGTGTAGGTAGTGCAATCTATAAAATATCCCAACATTACTTAGATAGAACAGTGATTGTTCTCTTGGTAGAGTCGAGCACGGAGGGTCAGGGCGGCGGCGCGGCGGCGGCGGGCGGCAGAGCATTTGAAGCACTGCGGTGAGCACCAATGTGCATAATGATTAGTATTAGAGGTCTTCATTCGTACGAGTAAGTATTTGCTCTGACATTTGCACCGACCGACCGCGACCGCGACATGCAGATGAACATTCGAAAATGATATAGACGGTGTAAAACCGTAGGGCTCTTTTTCCCTTGCCCCTTACTAGGTGGCAGGCTCAAATTGTAGCCGAAAGCCTCGGCTATGTTCTCCTCTAGTCCAGAATAGCCAGCAATCCAGGGAAGTCTCCGGTATGGCACCTACCTTCTCGGAGGTGATATTGGCTGGTCGGAGCATGCGCTTTGGCCCCTCGGACTCAGCCACCCATACCGGATTACATAAAGAAAATGTGGATACGTGTTGTAAGCAGTGAGTGAGTGGTGAGAAAATGGAGCTAGCTATAGGTTTGAGAAGGACTCGCCGACCGATCTCTACATAAGCACGCACACAGGTACATGTTAAATACTGTTTTATGGTATAAGTAGGATTGAGTTGATTGAGAACGCGTGGGTGACTCGTAGCAGTTTTAAGTTATAGGCAAGTTCAGCATAAATAGTCGTGTACTCGGTCGGTACGGTACCTACTCTAGCAGAGGTTCATCAACGAGGCTATAAAATGATCCAGTTTAATCGCTCACTCGCAAGGACTCCATAAAACAGAGCAGCTCGGTTAGGTAGAGGGTAGAGGTACCTACCCGGCGCGGGCGGTGCGGTGACGACACTAGTAGGCACATTACGAGCAGATGGTAAAGCGTGAGATTGCGACTGCGGCGGACATTCAAGTGTCAAGTGAATCGAGAAGTGATGAGCTTCACAGTCACACACAGCCACCTCACCTACCTAAACTCGCACTGTTTGTAGCTGTTGAACAGATGTGTGCACCGATGTGTGTGCCCAACCAAGTAAGTATCCACCTCGCCCGCCCCCGCCCGCCTTCCCACAAATACCTACAACTAAGAGTAGTAACAGTACAACTCTTTGGAATTAAAAACATTAAACACTGAAAGGCCTAGCTAAGACAACTGTCAGATTTAAAAAAATAATTAACCGACTTTCTTTTGTTTTTTTTTTCTCGTAAAAGTTGTTCTGTTTCAGCAGGACGGGCGGCGGCGACGACGACGACGCTGGTCCGCAGTTGCAACGGCCGACATTCACGATGCTGGCTTTGACTTGAACATCCTCCAGACATCACCGGAGCTCGCCTCTAGTTAGTGATTTATATTTACATATTCTCGAGGCTGAAGAAATATCTCAGAGGTCGGAAATGTGAATATGTTGAAGCAGTGTCGTCGCCGCGCGCGGTGCAGGAAATTTTAGTTTTTAGGTGCTCAGGACAATGACGCATCATGGCTCAGGATGAAGAGTTTTTACTTTCGAGCGACTGTACGGAGAAAGGAATTATTGTGATCGTCCAAAATTTCGAAGTTGAGATTTCGATTGATTTGGGCTATAAATCTGTCAACGATCCCAAAAAAGTGGTTTTGAAAAACATGTATGTGTGTGTGTGTGAGGGTGTGTATGTGTGTGTGTGTGTCCGTTCAGCGACCTTGCGCATCAACCGCTCAACCGAATTCATTCAAAATTCGTATTTATGTGTGTACCGTGTGGGGTCGGTACTTAAAAAGAATAGCCCCACTGCATCTCTCCCCGTCGCATGTCGTAAAAGTCGACTAAGGGATAAGAAAATTCAGCTTCGGTAGCTCAGTGGCGCGGTTGGTTAGTCAACTGTTATTAAGCAACGCTGAGCGCGGTCAGTGATTGGATGGGTGACCGCTCGACCGTTGGAGGCTGACCGTGGTTCGGATTCCACGTTAAACTGTAGGTTCCTTCCCTTCTTACCTTACTAGGTGGTAGGGTTTATCCCGGCCGGGTTGGTACCACCGCACTGAACGAAACGTCGGTCGAAACGGCTATGTAAATAGTTCGTGTTTTCCGTCCAGTTTAGTGTAGCCGACATGAAATGAAGGGAAGCACTGACATGGCACCTAGTTCACCCTGTGTTATGGGCTGACATCACGGATGTTGTAGGTGATGTAGCCAACCGTGTCAGGATCCATAAAAAAAAAAAAAAAAAAAAAAAATAGTAGTTTGAAACGATTATCTAGGGGTAACTTTTTTTTTATTCGAAAAAATAAGGGTTGCCAGCTACCCTTATTTTTGTATAATTGTATGTAATTGTGTGTAAATGTAAAAATTTGTATATGGCAATGTGTCCAGCGACGTTGCGCCTCAACCGCTCAACCGATTTCTATTAAAATTCATATTTAGTAGTTTGAAACGATTATCTAGGGGTACTTTTTTAGTTTTTTTTTATTCGAAAAAATAAGGGTAGCTGTCATACAAATGATTTCGATAAGGCCGATTTTCTCAAAAATGGCTCTAACGATTTTTATTATATTTTCCACATAGAAACCCTATTACTAGTCTAAAAGGATGCCGTTATCTGTTTTTCCAGGAAAACTCAAAAAAACGTTGCTGCCATACAAACGAAGGTTTCTTACTGACGCAATGGACTGATACTTTTTGAATATCCGCCCTTATATGTTGCGAGCGCCTAACTAATTCAACGGAACTGTCCTGTCAGTACATTTTGAATTTCGAACATAAAAACGTTCAGTTCGCCAAACAAGCGAGAAAGTCAGTGGGGTATTACCCACGGTATTACCCTACCATTTATTTAGGAAGGGAATTTTACGTTTAGAAAAACGATATATCAAGCGTGTTATCCTAAAAGGTGATCATGTTGAAAAATGAAATATCATTTAATAAAAGTTTACTGCAATATAATAATTCTGTTATATTAGGCGTTTATGAGCAGTGCAAGTGCAATATTTTTTCTCTAATCTTGTAATATTCTATATCTAAAACATATAAAAATAAATAAAAAAACATACACAACGTCAGGTCAGGCCTGTCTGACAATGGGGTAGGCAGGAACGACGATGTGGCACGAAGCCATACCTAGACAGAACAGAAAATTTTCTACCCAGCACTTAATAAATATTATTAAATATAGCTTTTGCCCGCGGCTCCGCTCGCGTGAAAGTCGTATTTAAAAAGAAGAAAGTAAGTAAGCCCGCTACCGTATCTTTATTTCGGCGCGCGGAACAATTTGGTTTGTATGAGAGCCACATCTTAGCGTGACCGGAACTGAATTTTAGCCTATCCTGTGTCACGTATAGTTAAATATGTTGGTACTAAGTTTCATCGAATTCAGATTCGATCGGTTTAAGAGTTATTGAGGAACATACATACAGAAAATATTTCTAAAAATCGTCAATTAAGTTTTAGTATTCATACATAGAGTCTACAAACGCAATATCTCATAAAACAAAGTACCTAATTTACTCCGTGACCACCCCTTACAGATTTATTATTAGTATTGATTGATATTGATTGACTGATACACTCGCTGTTAGGTATTCCCGGATTATATTCAGATTCAGTCCCCCACAGGCTAACAGGCAAAGAGCAGTCTACAAAATATTAAAAATCGTAAAAAAGTGTTGCATCTACGACTTTGCTGAAAAATTAATACTATCAAATTATTATCTATCGGAAATTTTATATAAGTAATATCTTAAATATTGGTTTTCATTTTCGGCAAAGACTTAAAACAATATGTGTATGCAATATTTTGTCTGCATTTTGTAGTAAGTAGTAGTTTTGCATTCAAATTAACGCCACGATCAAATTGCATTATTTTTATGGAAAGCGCGACATGGGGCATCTACAAGGGACCATCCCTTGTAGATGATTTATATATACCCCTTACAGATTTATATTATTGATGATGGTACCTACCCAAACATTATTTATATGCCGGATCATTATCGGAGAAAATCAACACTTTCGAGCAAGACACATCATCATATATAAATATATAATATATATTTACGTTTTTAATTTTAGCTGTTATCTCAAGTTTTGAGCTTAGACTCAACGACCTAATAAACTCAAGCATCTCGCTGGCCAAATATGGCACCTTGTCTTGTGTTAGTAACTACACAAGTTGCCATGACGCAGTGACGCACGGCAGATGTAGGTAGGTAGGAGCCTACAATACCACGTTGATTGACCATTGCATGCTGCAGTCTCTTACCTTTTGATTGTATGCACAAATATAACCAAGTAGGTACTTGTAATAACTGGCCATCTGTGCCGACCTGGTTCGCTCCGTAGCGTGGTGGGTGAGTACGGAAAGTGGCCATATTTGGGATAACGCGATAACCTACTGGCGTCGTCTGGACGAACATGTCGAAACGGACGGATCGCCTCCGCGCCTCCGCGCCGCGCGTTGTGTCGTCGAGATGACGAATTGCTCAGTGCTCACTCACGTTGTACGAGCGAATAAAATTTTCAAACAATCATTAACAGGAAAAAGTTTTTAAACGAAACTTAGAGCCATGTAATATATTTTTGAAATTGCCTTAACAATACCTATAGAATGATAAGATATTCTATTTATATAAAAAAAAATGGTTAACGTTGGGTGCACCAACCAACTTAACCTGTATTACATATTGTATTTGCGTAATTCATATTAAATAAAACAGTTTATAATAAGTCAATATATTTTCATTACATTGAAATCCTTTTTCATTTGTTCAAATCATTTTTGAAAAAATGAGGACAAATTTGGTCTGAGGGCATGTTTTCACGAGCTGATTGAAAGCTATCACAGCCTCATCTAGTCCCATAAATGTCTAACCTCTCATCAAATCTTAGATTTTTGGGAAAATTCAGAAATCACACGGTGCGAGGATGGGTTGCGAGCGCCACCTTTTCAGAAGCCAAAATGACTGTCTTGTTCGCAGTGTGGGCCGAACATTATTTCTCTATGGGGCCGAAACATTGTCATAGTGCAAGAGGGAGGATGCGACTTCTTGGTCGTTTTCCCCTAACTTTTTTAAAAACACTGGGCAAAAAAATGGTGATGTAACACCATTTGTTTTCTTGATAGATACATAGTCTTTTGTTCTTCAAGTGGGATCGTGCAGACAGGACCCTGGGAGAAAAAAAAACGCTATATTTTTTTTGCCCACGCTTCTCGCCTGCGTCCATTTTGTTGGTTTGCTGTCGCCTTCGAACACCCACACAGAAGTTTGTTGCCTTCTTTCCAAATTATAACAATAAATCCATATTTCATCTCCAGTCACAATGTCATAATAGCATTTTTTTCCACCAATCAACTTGAGCCCGTTTTTGTTCTGTGGGGTGAGTTCATGAGGAATCCAGCGACAAAAAAGCTTTCAAACTTTTAAATGTTGATGCAATTTTTTGGTTATTTCACTGATACCAATCCCCAAATATCTTTGGATTTTTTTTTTTTTTTTTTTTTATTGAAACTGACACGGTTGGCTACATCACCTACAACATCCGTGATGTCAGCCCATAACACCGGGTTGAACTTGGTGCCACGTCAGCGCTTCCCTTCAGTCGTGCCGGATTTCCTCTTAAGCATCGATACATCAGCTTTCTTCAATTAGTCGCCTGTTTTCCTCATTGATCGCAGTTGAGGGCCGACCTTCACGAATCTCATCGTGGAGAGACACACGGCCATGATCAAATACAGCGTACCAACGCCTTACTTACGGTGTTCAAATGAGGTGCTTCTCTCCCAAAAGCATTTTGAAGGCGAGCAGTGAAAGCTTTCGGACAAAGTGAACTTTTAAAATTATAAAAAATCATGGCCCTAAAATATTTTCGCGTTAAATTCATTTTTGGTACAGAAGACGAACTTCAACTTGTGATAAAAAACTATAATTGACAAGCAATTTCTCGCCAAAACGTATTTTAAAAATAAATTAGTTTTAATGTTTTTATAAATAGAACATTCGAAATTCAAACATTTATGCGCGACCAGGAGCGCAGAACTTTCAGTGTGCGTGCTTACTTATATGAATAAATAATGCAGCTAATTAAAATTGGAAAGGGATATTATGTAGGTACCTGTGTATGTACAACGGATTATAGATATACCTACTAGCAAGTACTAGCAAGTACTAGCAAGTAGCAACCCGTAGCACTCGCACGCACGTCGCGCGAGATGAGAGGAGTGAACGAGGTGAGACGAACCGATAAGATGTGGTTCAACAAAACGTGCTTCACTCAATATGTGTCAAGGACACAATCATCTACTGATTATTCCTGTTGAATTTAGCCGAAACACTTTGTGGTCAAGTAACTACTTAATACTTATATAACCGGGCAGGGCTAGGTTTATAAGGTTTTGTAAAGTGAGAATATGAAGGTAGGTAGGTATTGCGTGTGTGAGTTATATCGCCCAGTTGAAAACGTTTCAATGCTCAGTTTGATTAACAGCTTTAGGTTAATTTTGTCTATTAGGTCATGTATGTCGGTGAGTGAGTAAGGCCAACTCCTTCCTACGGAACATCTTTATGTACGCAGAGTCGGACGTGGGTAATACTTAGCAACAGTTTCCCGGTGTGCCCAAATCTGACAAAAGCTATAGATATACTTAGCTAGAGGTAGGTGCCATGTTGTATATACGACGCTGATACCCTGCTACTTATAAGTTATATGTAATATTAAACTGTATAGTTTTTTTATTAATAAAAAACCGGACAAGTGCGAGTTGGACTCGCGCACAGAGGATTCCGTAGTGCAATAAATTGAGAATAGGTTCCGTACCACTGCCGGCCGGTTTTGGTTATAATATGTTGTATTATTTTAGAGTTTGCACTATAATCACACCAAGTTTGACGTTTGTTGTATGTATTACCGTTTTATGATAGAGCTATAACAAAAGTAGTTTTTTTACTGCGTTGTATCAGGATAGGGTTTCGTAACTTTAGAGTTCGAAAGGGGTCCATATTTGAAGACGAAACCTCTGTAACGTTTTTCCAGATTCGGTCATTTTATAGTACTTTAAATATTGACGTTACAAAGTAATAAGTGGGTAATGAACGAGGCAAAGCAAATGACCGCAGCGCGCGGTCACACCAGCCAGCAGCAGCATCACATCACAGCGAGCGGCGCGGCGGCGGAGGCGGGATGATCTCATTATTATCAAATGTTTCTCTAAGTATCTACTTATTAGCTATTTATTTATTACGTAATTACTTTACTTATAGATATTTAGTTGTCACGTGTTTATCTATAGTTCAGCGCTCGAGGCGCGCAGGCGCGAGATGTTCCTCGAGCTAGCTTGTTTGTTTCATGAAAATGTTGCATGTTAATATATAAATAAGTACATAGACTATACTTACGAGTATATCTAAAAGCGATTCTCTTAATATTATAACACATTTTCAGTTTCTCTATGTTTTTTTTACATAAAAACCGGCCAAGTGCGAGTCGGACTCGCGTACCGAGGTTTTCCGCACCACAAAGAAGACGTGAAAAAAATACGTTCCTTGTAAGGAGGGGGGGGGGGGGGGGGGAGGGGAGGGGGGTTCCCATTTTTTACTTTTTCTATTATTATTAATATTTGTTGGTATATCCGCCATAATAACACATATTCTTTGAAAATTTCAACTGGCTACCTATTACGCTTCCAAAGATACAGCCATCGGACAGACGGACGGACGGACAAACAGAGAGACAGACGGACGGACGGACAAACAGAGAGACAGGCGGCGTAGGCCAGTAATATACTTCCTTAAGGATCTAAAAAATAATGTTAAAAGAGTTGCTAAAAGTTATTCCGTTTTAGGTAGGTACCTACCTATTTACATGAACAACCTAACATCGCTCTCACAATACACTCAAATTTGGATGAGGCTTTTCCTTAGCTGAGCATTAAGTATGACAAGAGTAATGTTTTCAGATTTGAAACAACTTACTAAAAAATGAAGAGATCAGTCCAACCAAATGAAATACATACATTACAGGGTGTTCGGCACAGGAATAATTTGCAAGAGTCTAAACATTATCAATGGAGAATTGAACAAAGTGCCCGCGCGACCGGTACATGTTCTAAATTTGAAAATGCTCCCGAAAACGCTCTCAATACGGGAAGCGACCACCGATAAGTGCCCGTATTGTCGTTCTGTTCTGTCTCTGTCCCTAATTTTGACCTCATAGTGAATTATTTGTATGACATGTGGTATACCGTTGGAAAGGGCGTGAACTAGCGAACTTTTTAAAAGAAAATGAAGCTATCAATTGCTGTCAGTTTTTTTTTTAATGGATTAAGAAATTAAGATTCTGTTATATTTTTACTCGTTCTCGGAACTTTGGGAGGTCATAAGACCTTTTAATTTCATGGTATTAACTTCATCAAATAATATTTCTTCTAGAACAAGGATACGTCGTAAAATTCAATAAATTTTATTTCGTGCTAATACAATCATAAACAAAAAAGTTACAAGGGTTTAAAGCTGGGATTTTGGTAATTTTCAAAAATAAAGAAAAAAGAAATCGTATCTCGTGACATCTGACAAAAGGTAACATGGGTCAAAACGTTGGAAATGACCCCACTTGCCTACAAAAAATTTTTGTCGGTCGATGTGCCGAACACGCTGTATAGGCTGTTGCATATCGTTAACATGAATTGCATGATTTCTCAATAGCTGCTGCAAGACAAGTAACGAGGGCATAATAAGGATTGCGAACAGTTTACGAGTGCGTGCGCTGCTCGAGGTGCGTGGGCAGCGCTGTGGGCTCCCACCAAGTCACTCTACTTCACACCGACCCACCGACCGTGGTGCCCGCCCGCCCACGCGCCTCCACCGCGCCGCCCCCTCCCCCGCACGCAGGACACTTCCCAATTCCAAATAACAACTATTCAAATGAGGTCCTGTGTTGCCATATGCAGAAAACTAAACGACAAACTGCCAACATTGTTATTGCTGGAATATCATCTTCTCTACATTATATAAAATGCAACGTTTGCCGTCTGTTTATAATATGTATGTTCGCTTACAGCTCAAGAACGGCTCAGCCTGTTTACTTGCGGTTTGTACCTCTGTACTTACTTGCTTTTTTATTTTACTGTATAATGTTCTTTATTCAAGAAAATATTTAAAAAATTGCTTATCAACCAACCACTGTACAATGAAATTAATTGGTACATATTTACGAATGTTTCGCGACAAGCTTTTTGAAAACAAATCGAAAACCTAAACTTATATTTTTCGTTTTAGTATCAACATGGCTGAAATAAAAGCTTGTTTTTAAACGGTTTTTTTATTTATTATTTTTAATCGATTAAACAAAATAGGATTTCATTTAACTGTGACATGGTTAGGTATAACCCGCTGCACCGCGTGGTGGCAGTCCATTACACCATCCACCTGTGGGGATCAGGTGCCATGTCGGTGGTGTTCTAATCGCGAAAGCTATACACTTACGGAAAATTTGCCGCTGCGAACGGTCTTCATTCAGTAGGGTGGTACCGATCCGGGTGGGTTTTACTCAACTACCATTTACAATTTAAAAATGAACAAATGTTTGTCTTTTTATTAATGTTTGTCTACTTATATTATGTATAGTTATGTACAGGTTGTTTGTAATTGATGTGATGTTTTATTTTTGTTTCTAATTGTGTGCTGTACATATTATGTGTTGTTTGTGTACAGATATGGGTTTGTACCTGAATTAAACGTTTATTTAGTTTAATTTAATTTATGCACATGTTATTATGCTAATAAATAAATAAATAAATAAATAAATGCTTATGCGCAACGATTCGAGAACAAAAATAATTTAAACTCAGAATGAGCCAGCGCGGTTCATGCTACATGCCACTACTCCCAGGAGGTGATCAATCTATCCGTTCAAGCAACACATAATAACTAGAGACAAACATAGAAACATGTCACCGCGACTAATGTATTACCACCACCTACCTACCTATATTACTTTACGTCTATTTATTTTCTTACTAATAGGCATATACCTATCTATACAGGCTGTCCTCAGTAAAGTAGGTACGAGTATGATAAGGCCTCCAAATGTATGGAGAATATAACAACAATATATATTACTTCCAAATAAAAAGTCGGTTTCACGTATACACATTCACATTTCAGTATGTACTCCACCCGCACCTTACTGCTCACTGCTTACTGCTCACAGCGGGCGGGCGCGGGCGGGCGGGTACCTACACCTACATAGCGTGCAGTTCTGTTGGCGTCGCTCGCGTCGCATCATTTAGTTAGTTTTTACCCGACGACTGCGAGAAGCAAAAAGGAGGATAATGTTTTTCGAATGTATGTATGTATGTCTATTTTTATGGCACGAACGGCTTGATGGATTTTAACATAGTTAATATACGGGTGCTTCGGGATAGGGTTTCGTAACTTCAGGGTTCGAAAGATTCGGTCATTTTATAGTACTTTTTTATTAAACCCGCTTCATCAAGCTTTGGTGGACGGCTAACGTCCGCCTTTATAAAACAAAAAGAAAATCACTAACTCATAGATAGAAATGGTTATGTTGCACATAACTAAGTAGTAGAATTGAACTGCATGTAGGTAAATTCCAAATACTGAAAATTCAATGACATCGCATGAAAAAGGGGACTGGACCTAGACAGCACTTTTGCCAAATCTCCCCAGACTCACTGTCCATCGAGTTTTTATTATAATTTCCAATTTTTGTATGAAAAAAAAATACGGAATCTCGATTTGAGTGATTGATAAGGATTTATTTCTTGTAATAATGAGTACTTTCTATTCCTTAAGTTGCTCAAGCCTATCCTGAAACAGCCTGTATAGTGTCGTTAAATTCTTCTTAATTGTGGAATAAAATAAAATAGGCTATAAAAATGTGAAAATTCATAATGGCGGCCGTTAGGCGCCATCTTGTAAAACTTTGAAAATAGTTTTTCTTCAAAGCCCTTCAAGTGAGGTATCATTGTAGAGAGCTCGAAAAGGCGATTAAAAATAAAAAAATATATAAAACCGGGCACCTAGTTGGATTCGAATAGACAGATAGCTCTACAACAGCATTTTCTAGTGATCTTCATTATTTAGCAGTTGGGTTAAAATTTTTTTTTACCTTTCGGAACCAACTGAAACCCGCCCGAATATAAAGATCGCTGTTGTGTAGGTACTTACCACAGAGCATCAAATACCTACCGCGGGCGCCCCCGCGCATTTCATGCTCTGTGGTACTTACGTACTTACTCATATCTTGTTTTGTATTTGATGCGTTGCGCGTGTGTGTGCTGCGGTGTGAGAGCGCCGCGCCGCACACCGCAGCACGCTTGTCATAGTTCTACGAATTTATGCTCTAACAAATAACTCAATCATAATTCTAGAATATGTTGTTTGGAATTGAGACTGCACTCGAACTTGTCATAATTATATCCGGTTCAATTACACCCGAAGAAGAAGCGACAAGAAACTTCGCAGGTATTTTTTTTATAAATATTACAACAAGTAAGTACTTTAAACACAGCTTGAGAGCAAGATTAAGAGTTTTACCAGGCCTCACGCACTCTATGTACTTGCGCGCGCTAACTACCTACCGCCCGACGGGCCGGCGGCGGTCTATTTCAGTGGAAATTCGTTAGCCGCGCGAAGTATACATAGACGCTCGCCCACGCAACTGCGCGCAGCTGCAAAGCAATAACCACTTTACACTCGATCGTTAAGGTACATTTTCGCACGCAGCGATTGGCGACGTGAAGCAGTAGGCTATTAAAGCTCGAAGGTAGGAACATTTTCTATGGAGTGATTTATCTGTTACGAAGTAACTATTAAGTAATCTGTGGTTTTACTGAGAGTTCTGACTACCAAGACTTATTAATTATGTGTATCGGGTGTAAATATGTCAATACCTACGTCTAGGTGCATATTATGGGGGCGGCAGAATATACGTTTCCGAGAAATCCGACGGGAAAACAATTTGTCTAGGTGGGACCGGCGCGGCGGCGGCCGGTTGGTCCTGTTTCACGAGTCGACGTTATCCGTAGTCACGTTCGGGATATTTGGTTGTGATTCCAGCATTCAGGAAGCGGATTCTGTGTCGACTCGACAGTCTCCAGAAGATATTTATATCGGCCTAGCTATTTGTGTGGTCATTAGCGGACGTTCCCGCCCGCCCGCCACTATACTGACAGCGCGCGCGCCGACATCTCGCGCGCGTTGAGAAATAACCGCGGAACATAAACTTAACCCAGAAACCGCTTTCCAACTCTGACCGCTTTGCTTCGGTAAGTAGCTTATCTGCACTCATTTCGACCTCGCTACATATATTTGGCCTAAAATCATATCTGCAACATGTAGAGATACTAAATAATAAAATAATAAATATTTTATAAAGTAGGTAGTAGTGTAGGCATGCGGCTCTCTATTGGCACCCGTACAGGCACAATTGGAGAACAAGTAATGTTTAGCTCTTAGGTTAACATATTTAATATGTATTTGTAATGTGGCACTAGCTGGCTCAAATAAAGAGATAAATAAAAAATATAATAAAAATTACAAGTGAGTAGCTATGTATTATCAGAATAGGTAGAACGTTAGGTGCGGCACGGTAGAAACTCACCCGGGTCCGCGGTGAGGGAGTGCGCAGCCGCCGCCGCCAGCGCCACCAGCACCACCAGCGCGGCCAGCACCAGCGCCAGCGCGCACCGCCCGCCCATCCTCGCTCTCTACTCTCTACTCTCTACCTACAACAACACACTCACTCACTACAATAACATCTTATGAAAAGCAGCGCAAGGCTTGCTGTGCCGCACGCACTGCCGAGCGAGCGACCAACGTTGCTGTTGTCAGTTATAGTTTTAATATAACCTGACATTATATTTGACGCACAAGGGTCCGCCTCCTAGAGGTCCGTTCTTGCGGCCGCTAAGTATGATCATCAGGGAGTGACGGTCGGCGGCGGCGGCGGCGGCGGCCGGCAACCGGGCGTGCCATTCATTGTTTACTGTTTGGTTTGGGTTCTGCTTTGCCAATGATAAGCTGCTGTATTCGCACACATATGCGAATATAATGTCATGCGTGGAGTAAGTGTACGTGGTATGGAACAGTATACAAGGTAATATGAGGTGTTTGCTCTCGTAGCGGTGATGCATGGAACAGGTTATCAATAAGTGGTAGGTGTATTATTTCTTCGTGCTTTTATTTATCTCTAATATCTTTGTTATTGATCTTTTTTGGTAACTTGACCAATACTTGTGCGTCACTAACGTAGGCATTGCTTCACAAATATGGTGAATTTTATACACATTCGTGTATATCTTTGTAGATATCGCCTATCCTCATACTTACTACTTGTGAAATATACGTCGCTAGTTACATACCTAAATTAGTTTAAATTATTTACTCTCTTTTAAGTACTACTGTACTGTACACATGTTTGTAGCTGTTTGTGTTTCCTGAATAAATAAATAAATAATGGTTTGCCTGCCACACCGCATCTAGGTGCCATACTACACCCACGATGTTAGCGCATTTGGTACTTCTTGGTGCACTAGGTGCCATGCCAGAGATTCTGTTTATGGTACCGGCCGGCTACACTGGACTGGACGGAAAACACGATAATCATAACAGTTTCGAACAACGCCAAATCCGCCCTGCCGCTCAGCGAAGTGGCATGCCAGCTAATTAGCGAGTATTAGGTAAGACGCGTCTCCTGCGAATCTGCGAAAAACATCGAAACATTGGGGCGTGGCACATTTGTATGAAAACAAATGTTTCTTGTGTTAATGTTTCGAAAAAACATGCGCAGGAGACGCGGCTTTAGAGAGCGGCCCATGCTTGTCCAAGAAAAGTTCAAAGTTTCAGTATACACACCGCCGCGCCGCCGTCGCCGCCCGGCCGGTCGGTACATACACAGCTGTTCCACCCAGCACGCGCTAGCCGCGCTACAGGAAATCTCTGAGGAACGATGGAACGATGCTTCTCAAAGGGTGAAAACGTGAAAGCAGCGCCGAGTGTGTTGGAGACAGGTAGGCTGATTGTGAATGAGGATATCTCTTGGGGGGGTATCTTTGGAGACATGTTTGGAGATGATTGTGGTGGCTGGTGGGTGAAGGTGGGCGGGCAGGGCATGCGATGTGCATGTATTGCACCTAGGTAGGGGGCGCCTGCCCAGTTACGAACGTTGGTCAATATTAACAGAACAAATTGAAGGAAAAACATTAAAGCTGGGGAAAACTACCCCAAAAAACCCACATGCACGCGCACGCACCCTCACACACACACCCTCACTCTATCCATAATTCTTGGTCGCCAATAGGTTAACAAAATCTAATCGCAAGAATAACACAGGGAAGCTAAGCGAGGTACTTTATATATAACGTAGTTTGCAAAATGGGAAATGTGGAGCTTCCAGACAACAATCTTATCATAGAAGTCAGAGAGCTAGAGAAGTACAAACTTTACTGCAAGGCAAAGTCAGCTAGGAATTCCAAAAGCGTCCGCTTGTTGCGGTTGGCTCTTTCCGAATTCCTAATCCCCGCCAGCTGTGATTAGTTCATGCACATGCACCCCACCCGCACCCGCTCCCGCTCCCGCTGCCATTACTTCAGCCTACCCGCTCGTTTTATTTTTGCAATTAGATATAGGTAGGTAGCAATGTAAAATTGAAATTAGTTTATGCTGGTTTTTTAAATGTTACAAAATGCTTACTCACCCGGTAATATAGGTAATGTAATACTTTCTATAATTAATTATAACTTGGCTCCAAAATTATAATGTGCTAGCGTTGCCGCCGTCAGCTCTCGGCTCTCGCGTGCGAGCGCCGCCGGTCTAGCGTCTCGGTCGGATCAGCTCGCGTAGGCGGTAAGTAGGGAGCGGCGGCGCGTGCGCCGGCGACCGACCGACTGCGTCTTTCTTTGTGTCCGTCCGTCCTCCCGCTGAGACACTCCCGCGCACCTCACTCCCTCCCTACTCCCGTCTCGTCGCTCACCTCGCACACACTGCAGTGTAGGTCGCGCGCGACCGAACGAACCCCAGTATAAGTTACTCTATGACGCGACCCAAGCGTAGGTATAATACCGCACCGCACGCATCCCAATTCCCACCACACCACTCAGGCCAACCGCCCCAAGCATGTGATTACTTATATTGGGGCGGGTTTCCAAAACGTACACTTCTTAAAAAAAATACAGGAGCATAAAGGACCACAAAACACTGCTATTAGAAAAGACTTAGCCTGCGGAAATCAAAACTGGGGCCAAAAATAAACAAATAAACCGACTTTCTCCGAAACTACTCATTTCCGCAGAATAAAAATTACATCTTTAGAATCGTACAAGCCTAAATTACACGCCATTCACACCAACTACTCTAGCTAGTTGAAAGAAAGGTACGTATTGGAAACCCCAGCCCTTATATTCGTTTGAGGTTGGAATCGGCTTCCTCACGGAGTAGGTACGTCGACACCAACTGGGGGCGTTAGTGCTGGGCATTGTCCTGCGCACGTGGTATTAAGTGAAAATGAATTAACACAGATGAGATACTAACTACGTCCTCCGTGGGTTGCTTTACTTACCTTGTGCCCTATCGTGAAACATGTGAATTCGATCCCCTTTTACCGATTTCGCTCTAACTGACTTGAACGTAAACATCACTTTTTCCAGAGTGATGTGAACGAAAGCGAGGAATTCAGACACGTGTCCAGTAAGAATGTTCAGTTCGGTCGCGTAGCGCGCGCCACCGCGCGCGCGAATGTATAGTATACTACAAATGTATAGCATACAAATGTATACTACAAATGTATATCTACTACAAATGTAGTCCCTAGACAAATATAAAGAAGGAAACGTAATAGAATAGAAAATAGTTTATTGCAAACCAATCAATATCAAATACATAGATAATAATATATTATAAGATCACGCAGACAGAACAGACGAAGCAATTAAAAGCAAAAAGAACAATAGCGCCCAAAGGCGGATTTATAGTTTGTCGTGAATCGTGATATCTTTCAGTCAACCTAAGCTATAAATACCTAAGTATGTAGTTGCAATAATGTGACCTATGATTGAGATTTGGTTGGTGTGTGAAGAGAACTCTTGTAAAGGTAAATAAGTAAAATAAAAACTAGCGTTTATATTTAAAATATTATGTATAATCTAGTAAAAGTAGTCAACAAATATTTACATTGAAACAATATAAGAAATGCAAAAATATATAAAATATTGATAGTAGGTATGTACACAGTATGGACACAAAACTGCTGGCCTTTTGTATGAAGCACGATGTAGGGAAGGTATGAAGCAAAACTAACTTGTAAATAAATTGTGCCGTGTCCAGACAGAGCGCAGCTGTTGTCTATGGCCACACAAAAACGTTATTATAACTACACAGAAACTAAATATTATATTAAAATGAATTTATTTCTTTCCGGCCCTTGCCGCAATACACATTATTACAACAGACAACTAGTTTAATGGCTCAGTCCCATTGTCTTCAATGGAAACTGGTCGGAATGATTTATAGCTAGAGGGCTCAGGACAGTTTAACTTTACTATAATTCACCCACTTATACACAATAACACAAGCACATTTTACCTATATGCAAGTAAGTAGGAATATTGAAGGTTTGGAATGAACAGCAAGTCATTCCAGTTATTGTATGTGATGTGACTAGTGATGCAAAGGCCGTCAATTACCGACGTTGACCAAACGGAAAATTTCCAAAAAATGGAAAACGTCCGTCAATGACCGGTCATTGACGGCTCTTATGCGACGCCGCAAGCTCGGCACGACGACGCCGCGCGACGCCTTCCATAAGGAGTGAGCCAGGCGTTCTTGACGCGCCGCGCGTGTGCAGAAGGGTGGATCTTCTTTCAAATTTTTATTAGTTTTTCTTGATATAATGTAGGTACCTACCTAGGTGATTAAATAAAAAACTATAAAAGAAATCGTAATATTCTATGTTGAAAAAAATAGAGCGGGCTACACTCCAATAACTTATATATATATATATATATATATATATAATCAATCATACCTACCCTACCTACCTCGGACTTTTTCCAGCGCTAACAGGGTAGGTAGCAATCACTAACAACATACCTATAACACGGAAATTCACTCGTGAGCATGCATGAGTGCGGTGCGAATAGTCTACCCTACACGTATTTCTATAAGGAAACATCGACATCTATTTTTAAGGAAATATTAAATTAAATTTATTATAAAACTAACCTAACCAAACCAACCCAACCACCCGAAAGGACTTGCAATGGAATACTCTAGACTAGTGTTGTAAATTGACCGTCAATGACCAAAAAGTCCCGTCAATGACCACTAAAAGAGCGGTCAATGACCGTCAACGTCCTAAAAAGTCGTCGTCTCGGCGTCGTCGAGCGACGTTGACCGTTGTCATCAAGACGTTGTCCGCTACCGACGCCGAAATTGAAACGTTGCCGCACTGCTGCTTGGGCAACATCCATCGACAACTTCTGAGAACAAAATACGTTGTGGAGTCGCAATATTTTAGCGCGCGTATATAAATATAAAATAAGTGTGCTGTATGTAGTTGTATCATTTCATTATTATACTCAACATAGATTAATGTGAATATAAAATTACTTAATAAATACAAATAGCTAGTGTTATAAAATAAAACTTTTATTAAACAAGACATAACTATTTTTTAAAGTTAATGTTAGGAAGTGTAAATATCTACTTTGCAGTATTATAAAATGCCCACCTAATAAAATTAATTAACCTTTTAACTAAGAACCTGCACTAATAGTATGCAATATACTGGATAAGACAGGTGATTTAAATGCTCATAGCATATAATAAATAATTATTAAATGAAAACTATTTGAAATCAGAAAAACAAAACTACTCGTAGGTACCTTGGAGCAAAATTTTTATTTTAAATTGTATCTAGCAACTCCATGGATGACCAACTCTCATTCCATTTTCGTGTTCGTTTGAGCGAGCGAGCGGCGCCGCGTCCATGACGCGAACCGTTCAGACGGACAAGTTGACATGCAAGCAAGTGTGCAAGTTACGTGCAGCATGCATGTTACATTATCTTGTTTGATACTTGCATACAATGCGGCCAGCAACATTTTGAATTTTTCCTATCATATCATATCACATTTGAACATCATTTTTTCTTCATTTCACTACCGCAATGGAAAATTCATAAGCAGATAAGTATTGGTGAGTAACGAATGTACTTAAAACTAAAAAACATTCTAAATATTGCAAGCGTAATAAATAAGATCGACGAAGCAATAAACAATATTTTGATAGCAGTCCAGCAAGATAGCTTTCTACTTGCCTTCTCTGTACACTGGTTGGTATTATGCCAGCAGAACATGCCAGTGGAATGTTTCCTCAGCGTTGTCGACCGCGCGCGCCGCCGCCGCACGCACGCGACGACGACGTTGCCGTTTCGCGTCGACACGTGAGACGTGACGTCGCTCGCACTCACTCGGTCGGACTTAAGTAGCCGTTTGCTGCGCACGCACGCTTAGCATTTGCATTGCACCATTTGCACCACGTGTTAGTCAGCGACTTGTTAGTTGTGTGTGTGTATTCTGTTAGTTCGAAAAAATGCCTGCTTTTGGAGGCGCGGGAGCTGCGCGCGAATCTGCCGCGCGCCGCCTCCGCTCCCCCGCGCCCATCTCCGCGCCGCGCCGCTCCTTCCGTCCATTTACAATAATATAGTTCTGTTAATTTTTTAAACAATTTGTCGCCATCGCCAACGATTTGCTTTTAACCCTAACTATACTCATTTGTTTCACTCGTTTGCAATTATTACAGGTAAAAGAGAGACAGCGCACAGCGTACTGCGTGGCGTGATAGCGCGTCGCGCGCCGTCTGTGCGCCGCGCAGCTGCCTACCTACTTAGCTCATGTGTTGCTTGCATGCGTTGCGTCCAATACAGTGCGTAAATAAGTAGGTAAACATCGACATTTTCGTCGTCGTTCAAGGTCGTACGTTGCACACACACGCACGCGCGATGTGTGTTGTGCAGCGCAATATAGTAGGTACCTACCTATAAACGTTGGTTACCTACAACTACGATTCAAATAATCAACCTACCTACACTAAATAAAAGGAGATAGGTACAAAGTTTACGCCGCCACTCTGTTCAATTGTCAATCTAGAGTCTAGAGCGAGGTCTAGAGTATTCCATTGCAAGGTCCTTTCGGGTTGGGTTGGTTAGGTTAGTTTTATAATAAATTTAATTTAATATTTCCTTATAGAAATACGTGTAGGGTAGACTATTCGCACCGCACTCATGCATGCCCACGAGTGAATTTCCGTGTTATAGGTATGTTGTTAGTGATTGAGTGCTACCTACCCTGTTAGCGCTGGAAAAAGTCCGAGGTAGGTAGGGTAGGTATGATTGATTATATATATATATATAAGTTATTGGAGTGTAGCCCGCTCTATTTTTTTCAACATAGAATATTACGATTTCTTTTATAGTTTTTTATTTAATCACCTAGGTAGGTACCTACATTATATCAAGAAAAACTAATAAAAATTTAAAAGAAGATCCACCCTTCTGCACTCGCGCGGCGCGTCAAGAACGCCTGGCTCACTCCTTATGGAAGGCGTCGCGCGGCGTCGTCGTGCCGAGCTTGCGGCGTCGCATAAGAGCCGTCAATGACCGGTCATTGACGGACGTTTTCCATTTTTTGGAAGTTTTCCATTTGGTCAACGTCGGTAATTGACGGCCTTTGCATCACTACTCTAGACTCTAGATTGACAATTGAACAGAGTGGCGGCGTAAACTTTGTACCTATCTCCTTTTATTTAGTGTAGGTAGGTTGATTATTCGAATCGTAGTTGTAGGTAACCAACATTTGTAGGTAGGTACCTACTATATTGCGCTGCACGCACAACACACATCGCGCGTGCGTGTGTGTGCAACGTGCGACCTTAAACGACGACGAAAATGTCGATGTTTACCTACTTATTTACGCACTGTATTGGACGCAAACGCAACGCATGCAAGCAACACATGAGCTAAGTAGGTAGGCAGCTGCGCGGCGCACAGACATCAAAGGGCCGCCGCCCCGGCGGCGTCGCTTTGATGTCTGTGCTGCACCGGCCGCGCGCGCGACGCGCTATCACGCCACGCAGTACGCTGTGCGCTGTCTCTCTTTTACCTGTAATAATTGCAAACGAGTGAAACAAATGAATATAGTTAGGGTTAAAAGCAAATCGTTGGCGATAGCGACAAATTGTTTAAAAAATGAACTATATTAATATATTATTGTAAATAATAAGGACGGAAGGAGCGGCGCGGCGCGGAGATAGGCGCGGGGGAGCGGAGGCGGCGCGCGGCAGATTCGAGCGCAGATCCCGCGCCGCCCCCCCCCCCCCCGCGCCCACCTCTGCGCCGCGCCGCCGCGCAGCTCCATCCTTATTAATTTTATAATAATTATTTTCTTGGAAACCATTACGAATAGATGCATAGTTTCTTGGCAAAAGTTGTTTATAATACTGCGAAAATTTATTTTCTCGTTTTCTCTTAAAGTTAAAACAGAAACAAACAAAAAATTTCACATAGTAAAAGTAGGTATGTAACGTTATTTTAAAAACACTATATTAAAAGTTTGATAATTAATTAGTTTTAACACTAATAGATCAATACACAATTAAACACTTATTTATCTATTTCCCTTTGATTTTTACAGATTATTTAGGGCAACCTACTTTATTAGCAAACGTAAAAGTAGGTATGTAACGTTATTTTAAAAACACTCCATATTAAAAGTTTGCTAATTAATTAGTTTTTTTAATTAATTATCGTATTCTGTTAGTTCGAAAAAATGCCTGCTTTTTGCCTCCAAAAGCAGGCATTTTTTCGAACTAACAGAATACACACACACAACTAACAAGTCGCTGACTAACACGTGGTGCAAATGGTGCAATGCAAATGCTAAGCGTGCGTGCGCAGCAAACGGCTACTGAAGTCCGACCGAGTGAGTGCGAGCGACGTCACGTCTCACGTGTCGACGCGAAACGGCAACGTCGTCGTCGCGTGCGTGCGGCGGCGGCGCGCGCGGTCGACAACGCCGAGGAAACATTCCACTGGCATGTTCTGCTGGCATAATACCTACCAGTGGACAGAGAAGGCAAGTAGAAAGCTATCTTGCTGGACTGCTATCAAAATATTGTTTATTGCTTCGTCGATCTTATTTATTACGCTTACAATATTTAGAATGTTTTTTAGTTTTAAGTACATTCGTTACTCACCAATACTTATCTGCTTATGAAATTTCCATTGCGGTAGTGCAATGAAGACAAAATGATGTTCAAATGTGATATGATATGATAGGAAAAATTCAAAATGTTGCTGGCCGCATTGTATGCAAGTATCAAACAAGATAATGTAACATGCATGCTGCACGTAACTTGCACACTTGCTTGCATGTCAACTTGTCCGTCTGAACGGTTCGCGTCATGGACGCCGCTCGCTCGCTCAAACGAACACGAAAATGGAATGAGAGTTGGTCATCCATGGAGTTGCTAGATACAATTTAAAATAAAAATTTTGCTCCAAGGTACCTACGAGTAGTTTTGTTTTTCTGATTTCAAATAGTTTTCATTTAATAATTATTTATTATATGCTATGAGGATTTAAATCACCTGTCTTATCCAGTATATTGCATACTATTAGTGTAGGTTCTTAGTTAAAAGGTTAATTAATTTTATTAGGTGGGCATTTTATAATACTGCAAAGTAAATATTTACACTTCCTAACATTAACTTAAAAAAATAGTTACAAGTCTTGTTTAATTAAAGTTTTATTTTATAACACTACCTATTTGTATTTCTTATGTAATTTTATATTCACATTAATCTATGTTGAGTATAATAATGAAATGATACAACTACATACAGCACATTTATTTTATATTTATATACGCGCGCTAAAATATTGCGACTCCACAACGTATTTTGTTCTCAGAAGTTGTCGATGGACGTTGCCCGAGCAGCAGTGCGGCAACGTTTCAATTTCGGCGTCGGTAGCGGACAACGTCTTGATGACAACGGTCAACGTCGCTCGACGACGCCGAGGCGACGACTTTTTAGGACGTTGACGGTCATTGACCGCTCTTTTAGTGGTCATTGACGGGACTTTTTGGTCATTGACGGTCAATTTACAACACTAGATGTGACACAGTCAGCTACATCACCCGCGCGATGTCAGCGTTGGACACTGTCTGGAGGCCTCGATAGCTCAGTTGGTAGAGCCTTGGACGTGCAATCCAAAGGTTGCGGGTTCGATTTCCGCTTCAGATTATCTGGTACTGGTTGAAATGTTTCTTTCGCCATTTTGTGCAGTTGTACTTTCCGAAGCGGCTGCAGATCCGCTCTCGGCTCGACGGCTGTAGGAACAGGCGACTATTGTTCCGACGGCGTATGTTCGGCAGCGAGGACAGTGAGGGCGAGGCCGTGTTGCCGCGAGGCGAGCGGCTGTCTGAAGAGCTGCGCGTGTTGCCAGGCCGCGTCCCCGGAGCCGCCCGACAGTGTCGCGCGCAACACCACGCACCGGCAAACTGTCCGCACCACCGTCGGCTGGCCCTCCTCTTCATCTGAGCAAACATATATTACATACATACATAAAAATTTACGTGCATACCTACACCTGCTGCTTCACCGTTCGGAACCGGTGTTAAACTGTAGGTCCCTTCCCTTGTTTTCCTTACAAGGTGGTAGGCTCAAATTGTAGCCGACTGGGTTGCTACCACCGTACTGGATGTAAGATGGCCGCATAGCAGCCTCGGCTGTGTTCTCCTCTAGTCCAGTATAGCCAGCAATCCAGGCAAGTCTCCGGTATGGCACCTACCTTCTCGGAGGTGATATTGGCTGTTCGGAGAGCATGCGCTTTAGCCCCTCCAACTCAGCCACCCATACCGGATTACATAAAAAAAAACATACATACCACACGCTGCATCCCGACAATCTCGGTAAGTAGAGTAATCGCGTGTTGTGATGGAACAACTCTGGTAAATTACAGCACAACACCGACCACCACAATTTCGCAAAGTATCCGGACAAGGTAACTATCAAGCAGCAAATAAGGCACAAAGACTTACCAAGGACCGTGCCAAGGTGAGAAGCGGTTAGCCTGTCGTCCTTTAGCACGGCATCTCATCCATAACCCTTAGTCGCATTTTACGGTATACGCGGGGAGAGGTGCAGCGGGGCTATTCTTATTAAGTACCCACCCTACCTAGGTACATATGAATGAGTCTTGTCAACTTGTGTGTCGCCGTGTTGCAGTCAGACGGGTGAGTTACAGGAAGAAGGTGTGGATCTAAGCTTGCGATGGCCTCACCGAACATATCCGGGCCCATCGGCAGTAGAGGAGGGTATTAATCGAGGCCGGGACTAGCGAGTGGCCACTCTAAATTTCCCGCGCATGCTTCACGTTTCGGCTCGCTTCAAGCCCTCGTCAGCTAGTCTGCGTTGACTAGGACGCGGGGAAACCACCAGTCCCGCTCTCGACCTCCCTCTCTCTACCTATCCATATTCTGTAGGATGCTTCCAGTGACGTTTTCGAAGCTCTCTCCATATATGAGCTTAGCGTCGATCTTGGGAGCCCTAGATTCTTGAAGAGACTGTAGAGCGACTTCGCTGGTAGTCCTCTTGCTCCGACTTCCACAGCGAAGAGATCAGTCTTGAATCCGTTTCTCACAATCCGGTCTACTAAGTTGCAGTACTTGTTAAGTTTGATGTTGTGGTCCTTCGGTATGTTATTTTCCCATGGAACTGTAAGTTCAACAAGTACTACATGCTTTGTCGCTTTTGAGAATATGAGTATATCCGGTCTTAATGCTGTGGTACAGATTTCCGAAGGCATTTGGTAATGCTTCTCATGTGTGTCCATCAACAATTCCCAATCCTTTGCTGCTCCCAAAATTGAAGAAGGTTTAGTCCTATCTTTGGGCAGCTTATTGGCTCCAGGTTTCACAAAGTTGACCTTCTGGAAGCCGCTACTGGTTTGCCCTTTCCTGGTCCGTGCAATTGACAGGTTGATGGCCTCTCTGATGATTTGGAGGACTTTATCATGACGGTAGGAATACTGGCCTCGCTCAAGTAGTATTTTGCATCCGCATAACAAATGTTTGGCCGTGCCTACGAACTCCTTACATGACGGGCATAGTTTATTTGTAGATTTCCCCCATCTAACTAGGTTACTCGGGTCGGGGAGAGTAAGCTGGAATGCATTTAAGTAGAACTTAAGCAGCTCAGGGGACCAGTTGTATATTATGGATTTCCACTTCAATGCAGGAGGGATGCAGAAGTCACCCACTGTTAGCCAATCATTCTGCATTTCTAGGTTTAAGGCGTGAAGTTTGAAGCCTTGTTCCATGTCCTCCTGAGCAAAACCTTTCAGTATTTCTTTATCAGACTTTGCTGTTTCTATGCCCAATCCAGATCTATTGGTGCGTGTACCAACTTGGAATGATTTGTAGAAGTCGAGTCTCGATTCCAGTTCATCTGATAGTGATGTGTTGGGTAAGGCTTGAATAGCGCTATCATTGGAGTCTTTGAGTATACATCGTTTGGCTATTCTCGCCTTTTGATAAAATATCGACGGTTTCTTAATGTTCAGTCCAAAGTTATTGTGAGATCTGTATAGCGTTGACGAGTCAGCCGGGTGAGCCAGTCCAAACCATGATTTCAGGAATCTGGTCACATACGAGTCTAATTTAGTCAGGTTTTGCTTTGTGAAGTCGTAGACGAGAAATGGCCATGAAAGTTTTGATGTCAGGTAGTTATCGTAAATCCATGCCTTTTGTGTACCCAGGAGGGGAAGATTGTCAGTTTGGCGGAGGCTCTCTTCGAAAAGTTGGACAATATCATCAGTAGGATGCTCCTTTCCTCTGCTGGTGATCCTTTTGCCCAAGAATTTAAAAGGAGCTTCATCAGCCACGGTTGCGATTGGTTTTCCGGCTACTGTCAGACCTGGATTGCTCGAGGTAAACTTTGAACCTTTCCTGGTTAAGCTCAAACAGTAGCACTTCGCTGGTTTTATCTTCATCCCTTTGGTCCATTCACAATAGTCATCCACCACCTTAAGAAGCGCCTGATTTTGTTTTGGATTGCGGGTTAACAGCGTAATATCATCCGCAAATGCCAGGATGGCCGCCATATATGTGTCTCCATATTTGAACCTGTATCCCCATTTCTTTTCTTTTACGACAAGCGTATCAATTAGAATGTTGATAACAATGTTAAATGTGACAGGAGAGAGGCAGCAACCCTGGAAAAGTCCTATGCCGTAACGAATTTCCGGTGTCTTCTCCGTTTCGCCTTTTACTTGTATTACAAAGGAAAGTTTTTTGTAGTAGGAGGCTATTATATTACAGATCAGAGGTGGCACATTATACCACTCTAGCGCCTTTAATAGTAACTCATGGCGCACCGAACCGAAGGCGTTTTCAAAGTCTAACCACGTGGCAGTTAATTGTCTCTCATTCTTCCTTGCATCTCTAAGACATTCAGTCAGCAAAGAATTATGTTCGAGGCACCCTGCAACTCTTGGGAGAAAACCTTTCTGGTACTTCTTCGGTAAGTAGTCGTTGGTACACATGTGTTTGAGTAGTCTGGCCTGTATAATGGAGAAGAATATTTTCGAAATTGTGTTCGTAAGGGCTATAGGTCTAATATCCTTGGGATCAGTAACTTCTTTCTTTTTTGGTAGAAGAACAAACACGGCTTTACCAAGACAGTCTGGCACTTCTCTGTTCGTCCAAATTCTTTTGTAGATGTTCAACATGTGTTTCCGCACTGATGGACATTTTTTGTATATGATGTATGGTATGCCATCGGGTCCCGGGGCGGAACTATTTGGTTTCCTTTTTATGTGGTATTCCAGCTCTTCCATCGTCGGTGAATCAGCATCAAATGCTAGAGCAGGTTCTTTGGGTTTTGGAGCTGGTGGATCCCTGTAAGTTATATCTGCCTCCGGGGTGGTATATGTGGATTTAAAGTAGTTGAACATCTCGTCCGTACTTAACCTAATTGTACCCTGCTGTTCCTTAAAAGCTTTTTTGGCGAAGTAAAAGGGGTTCTTCTCGAAAGCTGCTATATTCTGAGCCTTTCGAAATTCTTTGCCAGCAACCGTAATTTGCTCAGATACTTTCTGGATGAGTTTTAGGATAGATCTCATCGCTCTGGCTAATTGGTGGCATAGATTTCTGTCTCCTGAGGCTTTAGCCTTCCTTAGCTGCTTTATCAACTCTCTCTTCCTTTTCCTAAGCTTTGCTTTGAAAGTGTTTTCTCTTTCCATTGGGTTGTGGTGATAGCGAACAGGGTACAATTCGGAGAAGTAATTGTAAATTGTTCCCTGGAAGTCATACAGCTGATCTTCGGGACTCTGCCTGCAGCCTGGGAGGTCAAGTCTTTCGGCTAGGCATCGATCATGTTGCTTCCAAGTGGTCTCGGATATGCTCGGTAAGCTTAGTCGGTCTCTGGGCGAAAATGCTTCATGGTGAAAGGAAGGTTGCGCAACACTTTGTGACTTGTGAGGTTGTACTCTGTCAATAGTGTCAGGTGGAGAACTTACAGGCGCTTTCTGCCCTGCTTCACTGTCGCTATGTTTCTCCTTCACGTGCTTTTCTAGCCAGATTTTTCGCTTATATTGTTTCCCACACTTCGAGCATTTCAAGTCCATATTCATGCCAAGGTTGTCAGAGATATCGATCGGTGAGCGGTTCATCCTCCCTCCCTCTCGGACCGCTCTGAGGGTATTTACTCTTTTGACTGTCGTAGCTTTTATTTCCTGGCGCGGCTTGCTAGGCCTAACGCCCGTCTGTCTCTCCAGCGTCACCAGTCTTTCCCGGTCGTCAAATGGACTTTCCCATTCGTCAACGGTCTTTCCCGGTCGCCAGCTGTCTTTCCAGCGTCATCCCGTCTCTCCGGGCTGTCTTGTTTCGAAGGTGTGGATCTAAGCTTGCGATGGCCTCACCGAACATATCCGGGCCCATCGGCAGTAGAGGAGGGTATTAATCGAGGCCGGGACTAGCGAGTGGCCACTCTAAATTTCCCGCGCATGCTTCACGTTTCGGCTCGCTTCAAGCCCTCGTCAGCTAGTCTGCGTTGACTAGGACGCGGGGAAACCACCAGTCCCGCTCTCGACCTCCCTCTCTCTACCTATCCATATTCTGTAGGATGCTTCCAGTGACGTTTTCGAAGCTCTCTCCATATATGAGCTTAGCGTCGATCTTGGGAGCCCTAGATTCTTGAAGAGACTGTAGAGCGACTTCGCTGGTAGTCCTCTTGCTCCGACTTCCACAGCGAAGAGATCAGTCTTGAATCCGTTTCTCACAATCCGGTCTACTAAGTTGCAGTACTTGTACAGTGTCAAGTCACTAGCAACGTAACCTCGTACATACTCGTATAGAGAGTACCTAAGTAATGCTCCAGGGGCATAATGCGACGAATTTTGGCATATTTTCAAATCTAACTACTTACCATTAATTTATTTTATTTTATGTGGAAACCACATACATAGTTACAAACAATCATAGGGAAGGTGTGGATCTAAGCTTACGATGGCTTCACCGAACATATCCGGGCCCATCGGCAGTAGAGGAGGGTATTAATCGAGGCCGGGACTAGCGAGTGGCCACTCTAAATTTCCCGCACATGCTTCACGTTTCGGCTCGCTTCAAGCCCTCGTCAGCTAGTCTGCGTTGACTAGGACGCGGGGAAATACCAGTCCCGCTCTCGACCACCCTCTCTCTACCTATTCATATTCTGTAGGATGCTTCCAGTGACGTTTTCAAAGCTCTCTCCATGTATGAGCTTAGCGTCGATCTTGGCAGCCCTAGATTCTTGAAGAGACTGTAGAGCGACTTTGCTGGTAGTCCACTTGCTCCGACTTCCACAGCAAAGAGATCAGTCTTGAATCCGTTTCTCACAATCCGGTCTACTAAGTTGCAGTACTTGTTAAGTCTGATGTTGTGTTCCGTCGGTATGTTGCTTCCCATGGAACTGAAGAAGGTTTAGTCCAATCTTTGGGCAGCTTTTTGGCTCCAGGTTTCACAAAGTTGACCTTCTGGAAGCCGCCACTGGTTTGCCCTTTTCTTTTGAGGGTGTGGACCTGAGCTTGCGATGTCTACACCCAACATATCCGGGCCCATCGGCAGTAGAGGAGAGTGTTAATCGAGGTCGGGACTGGCGAGTGGCCACTCTAAATTTCCCGCGCATGCTTCACGTTTCGGCTCGCTTCAAGCCCTCGTCAGCTAGTCTGCGTTGACTAGGACGCGGGGAAACCACCAGTCCCGCTCTCGACCTCCCTCTCTCTACCTATCCATATTCTGTAGGATGCTTCCAGTGACGTTTTCGAAGCTCTCTCCATATATGAGCTTAGCGTCGATCTTGGGAGCCCTAGATTCTTGAAGAGACTGTAGAGCGACTTCGCTGGTAGTCCCCTTGCTCCGACTTCCACAGCGAAGAGATCAGTCTTGAATCCGTTTCTCACAATCCGGTCT
Organism: Nematopogon swammerdamellus; assembly: GCA_946902875.1. NCBI lineage: Eukaryota > Metazoa > Arthropoda > Insecta > Lepidoptera > Adelidae > Nematopogon > Nematopogon swammerdamellus. The sequence goes on from OX336350.1 coordinate 21,721,742, forward strand.
ACTAAGTTGCAGTACTTGTTAAGTTTGATGTTGTGGTCCTTCGGTATGTTACTTTCCCATGGAACTGTAAGTTCAACAAGTACTACATGCTTTGTCGCTTTTGAGAATATGAGTATATCCGGTCTTAATGCTGTGGTACAGATTTCCGAAGGCATTTGGTAATGCTTCTCATGTGTGTCCATCAACAATTCCCAATCCTTTGCTGCTCCCAAAATTGAAGAAGGTTTAGTCCTATCTTTGGGCAGCTTATTGGCTCCAGGTTTCACAAAGTTGACCTTCTGGAAGCCGCTACTGGTTTGCCCTTTCCTGGTCCGTGCAATTGACAGGTTGATGGCCTCTCTGATGATTTGGAGGACTTTATCATGACGGTAGGAATACTGGCCTCGCTCAAGTAGTATTTTGCATCCGCATAACAAATGTTTGGCCGTGCCTACGAACTCCTTACATGACGGGCATAGTCTATTTGTAGATTTCCCCCATCTAACTAGGTTACTCGGGTCGGGGAGAGTAAGCTGGAATGCATTTAAGTAGAACTTAAGCAGCTCAGGGGACCAGTTGTATATTATGGATTTCCACTTCAATGCAGGAGGGATGCAGAAGTCACCCACTGTTAGCCAATCATTCTGCATTTCTAGGTTTAAGGCGTGAAGTTTGAAGCCTTGTTCCATGTCCTCCTGAGCAAAACCTTTCAGTATTTCTTTATCAGACTTTGCTGTTTCTATGCCCAATCCAGATCTATTGGTGCGTGTACCAACTTGGAATGATTTGTAGAAGTCGAGTCTCGATTCCAGTTCATCTGATAGTGATGTGTTGGGTAAGGCTTGAATAGCGCTATCATTGGAGTCTTTGAGTATACATCGTTTGGCTATTCTCGCCTTTTGATAAAATATCGACGGTTTCTTAATGTTCAGTCCAAAGTTATTGTGAGATCTGTATAGCGTTGACGAGTCAGCCGGGTGAGCCAGTCCAAACCATGATTTCAGGAATCTGGTCACATACGAGTCTAATTTAGTCAGGTTTTGCTTTGTGAAGTCGTAGACGAGAAATGGCCATGAAAGTTTTGATGTCAGGTAGTTATCGTAAATCCATGCCTTTTGTGTACCCAGGAGGGGAAGATTGTCAGTTTGGCGGAGGCTCTCTTCGTTGGAGTTGGACAATATCATCAGTAGGATGCTCCTTTCCTCTGCTGGTGATCCTTTTGCCCAAGAATTTAAAAGGAGCTTCATCAGCCACGGTTGCGATTGGTTTTCCGGCTACTGTCAAACCTGGATTGCTCGAGGTAAACTTTGAACCTTTCCTGGTTAAGCTCAAACAGTAGCACTTCGCTGGTTTTATCTTCATCCCTTTGGTCCATTCACAATAGTCATCCACCACCTTAAGAAGCGACTGATTTTGTTTTGGATTGCGGGTTAACAGCGTAATATCATCCGCAAATGCCAGGATGGCCGCCATATATGTGTCTCCATATTTGAACCTGTATCCCCATTTCTTTTCTTTTACGACAAGCGTATCAATTAGAATGTTGATAACAATGTTAAATGTGACAGGAGAGAGGCAGCAACCCTGGAAAAGTCCTATGCCGTAACGAATTTCCGGTGTCTTCTCCGTTTCGCCTTTTACTTGTATTACAAAGGAAAGTTTTTTGTAGTAGGAGGCTATTATATTACAGATCAGAGGTGGCACATTATACCACTCTAGCGCCTTTAATAGTAACTCATGGCGCACCGAACCGAAGGCGTTTTCAAAGTCTAACCACGTGGCAGTTAATTGTCTCTCATTCTTCCTTGCATCTCTAAGACATTCAGTCAGCAAAGAATTATGTTCGAGGCACCCTGCAACTCTTGGGAGAAAACCTTTTTGGTACTTCTTCGGTAAGTAGTCGTTGGTACACATGTGTTTGAGTAGTCTGGCCTGTATAATGGAGAAGAATATTTTCGAAATTGTGTTCGTAAGGGCTATAGGTCTAATATCCTTGGGATCAGTAACTTCTTTCTTTTTTGGTAGAAGAACAAACACGGCTTTACCAAGACAGTCTGGCACTTCTCTGTTCGTCCAAATTCTTTTGTAGATGTTCAACATGTGTTTCCGCACTGATGGACATTTTTTGTATATGATGTATGGTATGCCATCGGGTCCCGGGGCGGAACTATTTGGTTTCCTTTTTATGTGGTATTCCAGCTCTTCCATCGTCGGTGAATCAGCATCAAATGCTAGAGCAGGTTCTTTGGGTTTTGGAGCTGGTGGATCCCTGTAAGTTATATCTGCCTCCGGGGTGGTATATGTGGATTTAAAGTAGTTGAACATCTCGTCTGTACTTAACCTAATTGTACCCTGCTGTTCCTTAAAAGCTTTATAAACTGGAGTTAGACGTATCAGCCTGGGGCGCCGGTCTAAAATAATATACTTTCATTTTTTTATTATAATGATATTATATCTACATTAAATAGATGCAAAGTTGAAAATAAAGAGAAAAATATGTCCCGCCCGACTACAACTCGAACCTGGAACTCTGGCACGAGACACCAACGCATTACAAATTTCGCCACCAGGTCGATGTTGTCTCTCAAAATTTCCAACAGTTGCAACTTCTACAGTAGACACTGTCAAGACTGCCATAGTTCCAGGTTCGAATCCTTGTCAGGATAAATAAGCAAATACTAATAATACTAAAGTTTTTTCAAATGCAAACAAAATTAATAATTATGATATAATTAACTCCCGTCATTGATTTTATGCTGCCGTCTAGTCCTGTATGCAGTATGCCCTGTACTCGTATGTAGATAAAAATGTACAATACGATTGTTATGAAGTGGTATTGGGAAATGTATAGTGGTGTATGGTAAATGATGACATTTTCAGAAAAACATTCCTAATTTTCTAATTTAATATTTTCCGTACCGCTGAAAGTCGGGAGGGCTGGACGAAAGTTGGAGAGGCTATGTCCAGCAGTGGACGCTTACACGTTGACTGACTGACTGACTAACATTTCTAATTGAGATGTAACGTGATTAACCCGCGGATGTAGAGTTACCGGGGAGCGGTGTGAACGGCTGGTCGTCCGCGGAGAGAGTCCAGCGCACGGCGGCACCGTGGAACTCGTGCGCCGCGCGCCGCACGCGCACCTCCGCTATCCGCACCCCCGCCTCCGCCTCCACGCGCCAACTCACCTCGCCGGCCTGCGTGCCGTCTGCACATACAATATATTATATATATTATCTTTCTTCGTGTTTGTAACCTAACCCCGCCTAAACGGCTGGACCGATTTGGATGAAAAGTGTGAATATTTGAGTGCACCGAGCATACTACGGGAGACGCAACGCTACTGCGTTTGTATCGGAGCACGGCTAGCCAAAAATCCCTACTACTACGAAAATCGAAATCGCAATTTAATCTTTTATGACGTGACTTGTCTATCTCCGTTACCCATATCGCGCCCTGCGATATGGAGAGAGACAGAGCGAGCAAGGCCAGCGACAGGTTTGTTATCGCTGGCTTGGCTCGGGTATCTGGTAGTAAGAGCCGACCGTCCGACCAATCGGAAGCCTTGCTTGACGGCAACTTGACGGGATCACTACGAATGCCAGTCTGACGGACGATGATGGTGCGGTATATTTGTGAATTTTGAAATTGTTATTTGTAATATTATTTCAAATAGTTTTTACTGAACGAATATTATTGTTTGAATCCAAAAAAAATATTGAAAAATTAAACCAGACTGTTGTTCTAATATTTTTGAAAAGTTGTACTAATAATCAGTGATAGGAATAAGTAGGGCTTATTTACCTAAACTTCGAGGAACAGAGTAAAAGATTGGAGTCTTCCTTAAAACAATATTTTTTTCCGGTTTAATAATATTCATGGTGTTTTAATCTCGCTATTTAAAAAAAGTGGCCGCCATTTTAAACTTTTTAGTTACTGGACCGATTGCTTTCAAAATCGATATCTGGGCGTATGTGTGGGCTCTGAATACGAATCTGTAGTCAAAATTAAAAAAAAGTGGCCGCCATTTTGAACTTTTTAGTTACTGGACCGATTGCTTTCAAAATCGATATCTGGGTGTCTGTGTGGGCTCTGAATACGAATCTGTAGTCAAAATTAAAAAAAAGTGGCCGCCATTTTGAACTTTTTAGTTACTGGACCGATTGCTTTCAAAATCGATATCTGGGTGTCTGTGTGGGCTCTGAATACGAATCTGTAGTAAAAATTAAAAAAAGTGGCCGCCATTTTGAACTTTTTAGTTACTGTACCGATTGCTTTCAAAATCGATATCTGGGTGTATGTGTGGGCTCTGAATACGAATCTGTAGTAAAAATTAAAAAAAGTGGCCGCCATTTTGAACTTTTTAGTTACTGTACCGATTGCTTTCAAAATCGATATCTGGGTGTATGTGTGGGCTCTGAATACGAATCTGTAGTAAAAATTAAAAAAAGTGGCCGCCATTTTGAACTTTTTAGTTACTGGACCGATTGCTTTCAAAATCGATATCTGGGTGTATGTGTGGGCTCTGAATACGAATCTGTAGTAAAAATTAAAAAAAGTGGCCGCCATTTTGAACTTTTTAGTTACTGTACCGATTGCTTTCAAAATCGATATCTGGGTGTATGTGTGGGCTCTGAATACGAATCTGTAGTAAAAATTAAAAAAAGTGGCCGCCATTTTGAACTTTTTAGTTACTGGACCGATTGCTTTCAAAATCGATATCTGGGTGTATGTGTGGGCTCTGAATACGAATCTGTAGTCAAAATTTAAAAAAAGTGGCCGCCATTTTGAACTTTTTAGTTACTGGACCGATTGCTTTCAAAATCGATATCTGGGTGTCTGTGTGGGCTCTGAATACGAATCCGTTGTCAAAATGTAAAAAAGTGGCCGCCATTTTGAACTTTTTAGTTACTAGACCGATTGCTTTCAAAATCGATATCTGGGTGTATGTGTGGGCTCTGAATACGAATCTGTAGTAAAAATTTAAAAAATCGGCCCCGTAACTAAAAAGTTCAAAATGGCGGTCACTTTTTAAAATTTTGACAACGGATTCGTATTCAGAGCCCACACGGACACCCAGATATCGATTTTGAAAGCAATCGGTCCAGTAACTAAAAAGTTCAAAATGGCGGCCACTTTTTTTGAATTTTGACAACGGATTCGTATTCAGAGCCCACACAGACACTTTTATTATAAAATAACCGTCGGAGGACCTTGGTTGAAAATTGTAAAATTTAGTAGAACGGACAGACATGCATTTGTTACGGAACCCTACATTCATTTTGAAATAAATGTTAAATTTTGTAGAACGGACAGACATGCATTTGTTACGGAACCCTACATTCATTTTGCAGAACTTATTAGTAGAATGGACAGACATAAACGTGTTACGGAACCCTACTTTTATTATAAAATAACCGTCGGAGGACCTTGGTTGAAAATTGTAAAATTTAGTAGAATGGACAGACATGCATTTGTTACGGAACCCTACATTCATTTTGAAATAAATGTTAAATTTTGTAGAACGGACAGACATGCATTTGTTACGGAACCCTACATTCATTTTGCAGAACTTAGTAGAATGGACAGACATAAACCTGTTACCGAACCCTACTTAACAGTTGCACTCCAGGTGTGCTGGCAGATCCCGTGCCACTCTAACTTAACCCTTAATGCAATGACTTAATGCATTTTAAAAATGACGCTGACGCGATGTCGCGATTTCGAGTTATAAATTTTATACCCACCTAAAAAAGTGCCAAGCACCGCTAAAGAAATTTTCACTTAAAAAAAAAAACAAACAAACAAATATACTTTCGCATTTATGATAAACAACATGATAGCAAACAAATAAACAAACAAATATACTTTCGCATTTATGATAAACAACATCGCATTTATTATAAACAACATCCCCGTAAACAATAATTGATTTCAAATTTCTTTTCAGTCTGTCAAATTTGCCTATCATGTGTACGCGCCCGGTATGGCGCGCAGTCGTGCTCCTAACTCGCGGAATTATTGTATTTTTCACGTTTTCAGCGTTGTATTATCATTAAAATGACAATGAATGAAAGGTTACGCCATCTTTTGTTATTCCTGATGATCTTGAGCTCTTTCGACACGTACGAACTGCACAACTCGTCATTTTGCGTAGTGCACATATACGTGTTCTTTGTCCCCAAGTCACATGTGCACTGACGTTCGATCCCGCAGACTATTATATTGTAAGAGCATAATGCACTAAGACGCGGCTAATTTTCCCATATAATAGCGCTCGACGGTTGCCACTCCCATAGTATGCTCGGTGTTTGAGTGGTTACCTGGATGGTTTGAAAATACAATTGAACCCGGTAGATGGCCTCGTGATAAGTCCACCCGGACGAAGTCGTGGGCACAGCTAGTATATTATATTGTTCTATTTTATATGTGGAAATTAGAATGGGCTAGCCAAATGTTGGCTAAAACCCCAAACAAGAATACAGATAACTAGTACAAGTAATTACAATACAGGTAGGTCTAGAATTTAGCTAGGCCAGGGTCAGGGCTACCTAGTCCAGCTGAACTAGACCTATTTATTAACTACTTGGGTACTACAGATTTACAAGGGATCCAAACTGTTAAAATACTCATGTTCCTGACAAATTGCAAACAAACTCAGAACAAGTAGTACGCTCTGATAGAGGACTGCATCCGCACAAAACAGAGGTGACATTTTTAAAATAACAGGTCAGAGTCACAATAGTGCAGCAGTAATTTTGTAGGTCACCAGCATCTCGCTCACCGATTCTCGCCAGATACACCATCTGCCAGTCCTTCTCCACCTTCCTGCGAATGTTGTTGCAACTCCACGCGCCCGCTCGCCACGCGCGCGCGCGCTCCGCCCCCGCGACGTACTCGTCCGCGACCGGATAGTAGGTGATGGTGTGCGCGCCCGGCGCGCGCACTCTCCACACGTGCCCCGCCCCCGCACCCAGCTCCCCCCTCACCTGCCGCCACTCCTCCGCGCCGGACGTTCTGCCCGCACTCTCGTAGTCGCTCGGTTTCCTCTCAACACAAACACATCCACCCTGTACACAGAGCACTGCAACTTGGGAAGTGTCGATGAGCCACGAAACAAGCGAAAATAGTCAAGTACTCTCAACTAGTGAGTAGATCAGATAGTCAGAAATTGGGTCAAGAAGGAATTATTTGCAGTGGAAGGGGACTACCTGCAAAATGAATGTATAATAGGTTTGCCTAGATCGGCACAGACCTACACGGAAAGAGCTTCGCGGGTCGCACAAGAAACCTCATACGGAATTTGGATGAGTAGAAAGGGGGAGGTCGACCACTAGACTATTCTGCCCCCCGTCCTTGACGAGGGCTCGACGCGACCCTCAATGTTTAGCGCACTGTAAGAAAGCAGTATCAAGAAAAGCAAGTACAAGAAAGCAGAGTGGCCAATCCCTGGTCTTGTGCTCGATTGAAATCTTGAATGCTTGAATACTTGCAATGGGCCCGGATGTGTTCGGTGAAGCTGTTCCGGTTGAGTGCTGAGTTCGTCGCCTACTAAAACTCCAAATGTTTCGAACGGGAGAGTAATGTAAGTGCGAGTGAATGGAGTTACTTCTCGAGCATGAGGTGGACTAGCTCGCGGAGCGTGCGCAGGTGCAGGAAGCGCACGCGCGCGGGCGAGAGCCGCAGGCGGGTGTGGCGCTCCGCGCGCAGCGCCAGCAGCACGCGCGTCAGCTCCGCCTCGCCGCAGCGCCGCCGGCGCGCGCGCACCTCCGCGTGCTGCCCCGAGTATCTGCACACGCACACGTTCACATCACACCCACTCTACTTGTCATTTTTAGGGTTCCGTATCCGGTACGGGACCCTATTACTAAGCCTACGCCGTCTGTCTGTCCGTCCGTCCGTCTGTCTGTCCGAGGGCTGCATCTCTTGAACCGTAATAGGTAGCCCGTTGAAATTTTCACAGAATATATGTTATTATGGCTGATATAACAACAAATAATAAAAATAAGAAAAGGTAAAAAATTCACGGGGTTCCCATAGAAGAAACCAAAAAGTGTATGCTCGCGCGCCATCTACCAAATAGAGAGTGAAGCATTAACTAATCATGATATTTAACTAATATGAAGCATTTCATAACACTTCACAGATGGCGTGAGTGGCGCTAACCATGACATGGCGATACGGGACCCTCGGTGCGCGAGTTCGACTCGCACTTGGCCGGTTTTTTATGTAACCTCTCTTGGTTGCATACATCACCCCGGGTGTCAACCCTCGGTGATGAAAGTGCCACATCAGTGCTTTCAATATATATAGAGAGAGATAGAGAGAGAGCGACGGTAGATACCTCCATGTGACGTCCTGCACGTCGTCGCGCGAGTAAGCCAGCACGTACTCAAGCCGCTTGCCCCAGCCGTGCTCGTACATGAGTGGAGTGTCCACGACGCCCTCGCACGGATCCACGTGCACCCAGCGCCCTCCGCACGCATCGTACACCTGCACAAACACCATGTAATACTCCGCTAGACTAGCCTCTAGCCAGGCACAGGAATCCTACAGCGCACACCAATTTTTGTCTCCTTTTCAGTTCGATAAGTTTTTTTTTATGTCATCCGGTATGGGTGGCTGAGTCGGAGGGGCGCATGCTCCGACCAGCCAATATCACTTCCGAGAAGGTAGGTGCCATACCGGAGACTTCCCTAGATTGCTGACTATACTGAACTAGAGGAGAACACACCGAGGCTGCTATGCGGCCATCTTACATCCAGTACGGTGGTACCAACCCAGTCGGCTACAATTTGAGCCTACCAGCTAGTAAGGGGCAAGGGAAGGGATCTACAGTTTTACACCGGTTCCGAACAGTGAAGCAGCAGGTGTAGGTATACGTGCATACCTTTAATTTTTTCATCAGAACTCATTGGTACACGCCGACCGGATTCGAACCTAGGACCTCTCGCATGAGAAGCCGATGCCCAAACCACTCGGCCACCCGCTGCTAAGGTAAGTGCATTAACCTCATGAGCAGGCTCCAATTCCTTGGAACATAGTAGGTTCCTAAATTAGTCTCCATGCACGGTGGCACACTCGATTCATGTCTCATACCATAGGCCAGAAATTCAAGTGTGTCCTCGGGCTTAGCGTTGAGAAAATATGGTGATCCTAGGTTAGGTGGTCACGTGACTCACCTCGCACCAGACGTGGTCGGTGGTGTCGACGACGTAGCGAGTGTCGTAGCCGAGCGAGCGGCAGATGAGCGCGAAGCAGTTGGCCCACTCGCCGCAGCGGCCGGCGCGCGTGCGCAGCAAGCGGCCCGGGTCGTTGTAGCGCACGAACTCCGTGCGCTCCCCGCACGTCTCACAGCGGTACCTCTGCAACATCACAACACGCCACACGTGAGATGCAAACACTATTAGTGGATCACATAAAAGAGAGGTCAGTTTGACGTGCAACTGGATGTAAGATGGCCGCATAGCAGCCTCGGCTGTGTTCTTCTCTAGTTCAGTCATAGCCAGCAATACAAAGGCAAGTCTCTGGTATGGAACCTACCTTCTCGGAGGTGATATTGGCTAGCATGGCATTGGAGCATGTGCTTTGGCCACTCTGACTCAGCCACCCAAATCAGATTACATATATACCAACTTCTTTCGATAAATATAGAGTATCGATACATATCAACATACAACAGGGGACGTGGCAGCAGGTGACGTCGTGTATCAGTTGCAAAATATCCGATAGAAGTTTTTCATTGACTCGTATGTACTCCGTATCTCACCTCGACTCGGCAAGTGTCGCCGTGGACGGTTGTCAGTCGATTGTCGAGGTGGACGGTGGCGGCGGCGGCGCAGACGCGGCAAGGGGGCCGGTCCACCCAGCGGAAGAAGGACTCCTTGTACCAGGCCACCAGCTCCGCCAGCAGCGCCATCTCGAACGCACCCTCCGACCCTCCTGACCCTGCACAACTTCATTCTGTTCATCATTCATCTACATTGAAATAGCAATAGACGTAAACTTCCACTGGGTCCGCGCAGACTAGATTATGTCGGCGGTGAAGGGTTAAACGGTAACTACAGTGATAGATAGATAGGGCACCTCGCTTGATGGCGCGTTGCTGCTCGCGAGTGGCGTGCAAGGCGCGCGCCTGTAGGGTGAGGAGGGGAACGCACGCGCGCGCCTCCGCCTGCAGTAGCGCGTCCTCGTACACCAGCACCCGTGCGAACGCACTCTCCACACTCCGCACGAACGCGTTCCCTGTGTCCTTCACCGACAAACCATAACCAACAATTAGGATTTGTATGACAGTGCTGTGAATGTTGCCAAAGTAGTTCTGTTTAATTATGCTATTCTAATGTGTATTTCTCTATTTCCTCTAATTTATTAGTCTTATGAAGATTAATGTTTTTCTCCTTTTAATATTTTTAAAATAATAACCTTTCATTTAAGTTTCATATTTACTACCTACATAATGAACTCTTTAATCCTTTCCCAGGTAGATAGATCTGTTAATACAAACAAAGGTGCATTTTTGTTGAAACATTGGTAGGTACATTAGATGTCGACAGACCATTATGGTCATAATAACTATAGAAAACTGTAAAGAATTAATATAAAAAGGTAAGGTACCAGTACAGAGGAGGTGGAGGGCTGCGCGGGCAGTGTCTTCCTTTCGGCGCCGCGGCTGGGCGTGCTCTCCGCGCCCAGGAACTGTAGCTTCTTGCTGAGAGCATCCCGTGCGGCTCGCAGCTCCCGCCGGTCGCACTCCGCCGGCAGCGTCAAGCCGCCCCTCTCCTGCTGGCAGTGCACCGGTACAGAGTCCACAACAGTGAGGTATCCTAGATTATGCAATTATTTTAAATGGACTAATCTTCTAAAACTGTTAGCTGACCACTTCTGGGTTGCCGATGAGAAGAATGCAATACTCTGCCCACGCTGACTGCTGACTGCACCTCGCTCACATGTTTAATATTGTCTAGCCTAATCAGTAAATGAGTCCACGTTCAGTGACAGCGGCAATCTTGACGCGCGGTCTAGTAGTACAATAAACAATTTTGGCACTTCCTATTGCAAGTTTAGATTATAAAACACTAACTGCAAATTATGCTGCTTAAATTAAAATTATTCTGCTTAAAGAGGTCGAGAGACAAATTCAACTGGGTTTGGGCTGCCTTTGGAAAGTTAAAATTTGCCTTGAGGTATGACTTTCCGCAAAATATGACCAGTGTGTCCTCCCGACGTGCGGGTGTGAAGCATGGACTCTGACAGTCACTGTTGTCCAACGGTTGAAAATAGCCCAGCGAGCAATGGAGCGAGCTATGCCAGGAATATTGCTACGTGATTTGGTGCATAACGAGGCAATCCGCCGACGCGCCAAAATAGTCAATATTGGACACCGGGTGGCTAAGCTCAAGTGGCAGTGGGCTGGGCACGTCAGCCAAAGAGACAGCGACCGTTGGAGGAACCGTGTCCTACATTGACGACCGTGGACAGGAAAACAGAGTGTGGGAAAACCACCCACCAGGTGGGGCGACAACCAAAGTAAGTCAGCGGAGAGCAGTGTGGCTGCGTGCCGCTGACGGTCGGAAGGACTGGAGGAGAATTGGAAAGGTGTATGTCCTGCAATGGACGCTTATGCGCTAACTGACTGGAAATGAACATCTAAGGACTAGATTTAGTTTGCAAATAAAAAAAGAACACAACTTAGGTTCTGATTGTAAACATTAGCTCTTACAAACATTTGATAACTTCAGAACATTAGAAGAAAATTAATGGTTTGTTCATCGTCTCTCATTTATCTGTAAGGGTTCAATGCTAGTTCACACTCTAATAATAGCTATTATTGTGGGTAGGTATTTCTGAATAAATAAAATATATTCACTCTACCGGAACAAATCCCACAAACTCGAGGTACTCCACGACACCTTCCACTGCCATCGCCTCGTCTAATGCTTGCACACTTTGTATGTGAATGTTGAAGGGCGCGGAGGCGTGCAGGGCGGCGGTCGCGAGGTGGAGCAGCGCGCGCAGCAGCCGCTCGTACGCGGGCGAGAACCGCGCCCTCTGCTCCAACACCGCGAGCCGCGCCGCGTGCACCATACCTGTGCACAACAACCAAACATTACCTATATATAGAGCGGACATTGGCAACATATTCATACAAAAACTGTGATCTCAAAAGTCAATAACGTTATCAATGATATTTTAGGAAAGATAGGTTATCTATATGACATTCAGTGCTCACACATGGCACGTCCTTGAAAAGTTGAGAGGAAGAACTATTAAGTGATGCGCCGACTCGAATAGTCTTACTCCAATTATTAGAATTAGTGCAGAATCTCATTACACACGACGGCATTTTCGATGTGTTAGCGACTCGTGGTTAGCGGTCCAAACGCGTGCGTAGTTGGTGAGCGACTAAGTTTAGACAGGACTGTGGTCTTGTATTGAATGTGCCGCTTGGGAGCTCAGATAACCTATCTACCTCCTTTTAACTTATAATATCATTGAACGTCATCTATAACTTCACATACGAGCGACTCAAACTCATGTCACGCTAGTAATGAGCGATTTATTAGGTGCCTATCTAGCATTGATGTTTATTTTTAAGTTACTTAGTAACAAATTTATAGGATTACGATTTTGTTCTTATTGTCCAATGTCCGGTCTACTCTATGTGTCCAGTCTAATAGTTAGGTTAGGTTAGGTTTACCTATTGTTATTCTAACTACAAATTATTAGCACAACTCTAATTACAACAACACTAACTAACTAAATCAGTAGAGTAAGAGTAGAGTAAATAAATATACTCCTGGCGTTAGATTTTATGAAGAATCTGCATAGAAATACTTACTTATATAATTTTTGCTGCAACTATTTTCTTATTTTTCACCAGGACAATACAGTCAGTACTATAAAGCTTATTTGAAAACAGTACACTACTAAATCTTCTTATTTGAATGTTTGCAACCAATAATTGGCCACCAAATTGATTGACTTCGTAGGACCTCAAATTATGTTTCCTGTTTCCTAAAATGTCAATTATAATTTTTAAAGAAAAAGAAAATACCAATAACCTTTTCAAATTTCAATTTGCAAATTTTGCAAAGCAAGAAAAGTCATCCACCCACAGATTACTAACAGTGTTGCCAACTCAAAATTTGAAATTCTCCTAGATTGACTTCGAAAATCTCCTAAAAATCTCCTAGAAAATTTTCGTCCTCCTAAAAAATTCTCCTGTTATTCAAATTATAAAAATTTCACCACATTTTTAGTGTTCCTTATACGTACGGGACCATATTACTAAGCCTAGGCCGTCTGTCCGTCCGTCTGTTTGTCTTACCTGTAAAGATCTGTATCTTTTGCACCCTGAAAACCGGTCAAGTGCGAGTCGAACTCGCGCACCGAGGGTTCTCTGTCAGTCAGTCAAGTAAGTCAGCTTGTAAGCTTCTACTGCTGGACATACGCCTTCAATTTTCCTCCAGTCTCTCGGCCTTCAGCGGTACGGACCACTGCTTTCCACCGACATACTTCATGTCGGCGTCCCACCTGACGGGTGGTCTTCCACACTCCGTTTTCCTGTCCACGGCCGCCAATGTAGTACATGGTTACTCCAACGGTCGTCGTCCATTCGGCTAACGTGCCCAGCCCACTGCCATTTTAGCTTATCCACCTGGTTTCCAATATCGATGACTTTGGTGCGTCGGCGGATTGCCTCATTCATTAGTCATTACGCGCCATTTCGCTTAGCTATACTCCCAGGCCAGCCCAGCATGGCTAGTTCCAACGCTCGCTGGGCAACTTTGGTAAACTCCCATAGTCAGAGCTCACGTTTCACACCCGTACGTCATAAACGGTAGGACGCACTGGTCATAATATATACAGGTTAGACCTCGGGGCGAATTTTAAATTTCCGAGGCAGCCCTACTCTGTTGAATTCCTCCCTCGACCTTAAATACCTCGAACTTAAGGAGACCATAGAGACTACCAAGCAGTATTTAACCGAAATATACGTACATACTATTCCTTCAATCTGTTCCATCACTTCTCCGCTCCAATAATGATTTCTCATACCGTCATAACCACGATTGCCATTCTAACCACCACGTAATTCGTCTGTTTTAATTTGTTTTTTTTTTTTTAGTTTTTAACCACACCAAGTTTGACACTTGTACGTATTACCGTTTTTACGTTAAAGCAAAACCATACATACCATTTGTTTTTTTAAACGTTTCTTGTATGGGGAAGCCCTTAATTTGTATTTTTTTTTCTTATTATTTGACAGGATGTCCGCCAATAATAAATAACACATGATCTGTGAAAATCACAACCAGCTACCTTTTACGGTACAAAAGATACAGCCGTAGGCTTAGTAATACTACTGATTATTACAAAGAATACATGTAAATAACATTGATTGATAACAAAATGTTCGTTCGGCTAGGCCCGCCCAGTAGTCGGCTGTTCGGTCGATCAATGCACGCACACACTCACAGAGTGTCACATTTTCCTATATGAAGAGCAGGAAGGGGAACCTTGCTCTTATCAAAAGACAAATCCTATCGTATATTGTGTGACTTGAGAAGATGGTTGGTCGATTCACATACCGTTTGTCACCGTACATATCGACATATTTGTTTGTTACCTTTGAGGAAATATTATATAGAGCCAGCGCTCCGAAGAAATATAGCTGCTAAATATGTTCGAGCGGCTGAGGTATGGGGTAAGGTAGCGGGGAGGCGGAGCGCAGAGCCGAGCGGAAGAGGGGAGCGCGCACGGGGCGGGAAGCGTGTGGGAGACGGGCTGGCGGCCGGTATTGTGGGCTCGCGCGGGGCGGGAAGCTTGCGGGAGAGAGGCAAGGGGTAGGGAGAACGATTGCACTCCTGCGTCGTCTGTGTATGTGTGCATATTGTCTTTTCATTCTAACAATTCATCTCCAGATTCGCCATCGCACCTTCGCATCAATGCAGATGTGTAAATGTATTAGTTTAAAGTAGGCGAGGCGCGATCGCAGCAGGCAGGCGACGACTGCGCGCTACCGCCTCTCGCGCTCGACTAAGAGACTTGATGATCGTGAACCGCAACTAGGTGGAACATGTGAGCTAGCCGAGTGATCGATCTAGTACGTAATATATCTTTGTTTGTTACTAGTAAATATATGTTTCTCACTCCTAAATCTTCTCCTGTAATGATTTTCTTTCTCCTAGATTTTCTCCTACTCTCCTGACAGGCAGAAACTTCTCCTAACACCGCTGAAATTCTCCTGAATCTAGGAGAAAATCTCCTAAGATGGCAACACTGATTACTAATAGCATGCTGATAAGAGAAGTCAGTCATGCATGATTGCGGTGCGACACCTGAAAGACACTGCCGCGCCCAGATCCTTTCGTGAATACTTCAGCAGACTTCGGCTCGAAGGAAAGTGGTAGAAGTTTTGATGGCCAGTCACAAGATGATTAATCTTTCTACTGGAAAAAGAAATTACTGATCTTTAATCTATGTACTACGATTATTCCACGTCATCACGTAAAACTATCGTCCGTAAACGGACTTTACAGACAACCAATTTTTTTTATTATGTTTTTAAATAAAAAAATAGGTGGTTGACTTATATAGCCTAATCGATTCAGTTTCATAACAGTATCAAAAAAGTCTGCATTACCATTATGATGTAACACGTGTAAGTTAGTAAAAAATCAAATTCTTTCTATTCCGTAATAATAAAACTAAAATTTTGGTTTTTCACAATTTCTGAGAGAAAGAGGTCTATGTGTTGGAAGACTTTTTTGTTCCTGGCATGAAACTGAAACGATCAAGATTGTTTTTTTTACGATTTAACATTAAAAAAAAAATTTTTGTAATAAAAATAATTCTTTGTTCTTCAAAAGTGATCTATTCCCGAATTCCCGATAAAGAACCCCTCCTTAGCGTACTACTACATAGGGCACACTAAAAGTTTCCGGAATTGGCCACTTACACAAACAATATTTAAAAAGTAATTACAACATTTGAAAATGGAACTCTTTGGCTGTAGAATGCAGTTTGTTTCATCTGACTGTCAATTGTTTTTCCATTGTGGCGCCATTTTAAAAATTGCGTGTCTACATTAACATAAATTTAACCCGGGAAAATTTTCGTAGTATGATTTTCTACGATTTTAAGTGTAATTTGACAGCTCATCAGAGCCTCGCTCGGCTTCAATCTGCTTTTGGCGATGAAGCACCATGCAAGACGACTATTTATTGCTGGTTTGCAGAATTCAAGCGCGGTCGTGTCAATCTCAGTGACGAATCTCGCGATGGTCGCCCGTTCACCGCTGTGAACAACAAAAACATCGATGCTGTGCGCCGTATGATCGAAACAGACAGGCATGTGACCTACCATGAGATTCGGGCATCCTTAGACATAGGCATGAGTCAAATACAATCAATCCTACACAAACATTTGGGTGTGAGAAAGCTGTGCTCGCGGTGGATCCCACACAATTTGACCAAAGCTCAAAAAACGCACCGCGTCACTTGGTGCAATGCCATGCTTACCAGATTCAACAAAGGCGCTTCAAATTTGGTGTGGGAAATAGTAACAGGTGACGGCACCTTGTGACTTTTTTCTGTTCCCAAAAATTAAGAACCAATTACGCGGTCAACGATTTTCATCACCAGAAGAGGCTGTCGAAGAATATGAAAAACACGTTTCTGAGGTCACCACGGAGGAGTGGCACAAAAGTTTTCAAAATTGGTTTAATCGTATGAAAAAGTGCATTTACGCAAAGGGAGAATATTTTGAGAAACAATAAATTCATTTTTGACCTTTAATAGTAT
Organism: Nematopogon swammerdamellus; assembly: GCA_946902875.1. Lineage (NCBI taxonomy): Eukaryota > Metazoa > Arthropoda > Insecta > Lepidoptera > Adelidae > Nematopogon > Nematopogon swammerdamellus. The sequence goes on from OX336350.1 coordinate 21,738,529, forward strand.
TTTATTCTTATTAATTCCGGAAACTTTTAGTGTGCCCCACGTAACTAATTTTGAAAGACCTTATATATTAACTAACCATAACCTAATATTGTGGCGGCGCATGTCGTTTTTGTTACCTACATTTCGTTTCGAGCCGAGTGTTCACGAAAGGAGCCCCAATGTCTTTCAGGTGTCGTTTCCGTCATGGATGCTTGACGTGCGGACGTGCGTTGACATTTTGAAATGACGTTAATTAGCTAGTTGTGTCTCTGTCTAATTATATGAACTAGACAGAGACATAACTAGTCAGCGTCACCGACGTTGACGGTAGGCGATACGACACCTGCAAGACTTTAATTAATCCCTGGAATCCTTCAATCCTGCAAACCTACCCCGGGAACCAACAGAAGGCGATATTCGTTTGGCTGTTTATGTATTTCGTTAGCTCAGTGGTAAGCGTGTAGGGTTTTGTATTTTGGGTGCGTGGGTTCGAACCCCACAATTTTTTTGACGTGATAACTTCTTATAAATTGATGAACACCGGCTGCACGCACGAATATTGCGTCACGTTCCATCTGAGCCTGTGTGTGCAAGCGAGAGCGCGTAACAAGCGATAGAGAGGCACAATCGGCCCAAGCGTCGGCTTGTAAAAGTACCAGGGCCGCAGAAATTAAAACGAGGTTACTCGTACCATAATATCTGACCGGTCGGAAAATATTTCAAATTTAGAATATTCATGAAACAAGGGTTGTATGACGTTATCACGTAAAACTATCGTCCGTAAACCGACTTTACAGACTACCAATTTTTTGACGTGATGATGTCACGTCTTATAAATTGATGAACACCGGCTGCACGCACGAAGAAGTGTAACGTTCCATCTAAACCTGTGTGTGCAAGCGAGAGCGCGATAGAGACCTGTGTGTGCAAGCGAGAGCGCGATAGAGAGGCATATACAATAGTAGAAAATACAAAATATATTTCTCCGTCTTTTGCGAGCCTCGAGGCTCGAACCCGCGGTCCCTGCCACCATCACTGACCAGACGTGTTATCCACGCAGGCTATCGACCGTGTACTTATCGCTGCAAATTTTCTCAACAGTATGTATGTGAATTTCATGGAGCGACATCTAGCGTCAACATCTAGCGTCAATATTAAATTAAATACTTCAGCCAGCGGTATACTTGATTTAGCAGTTAGGTAATTGTTGCAACGTTGAACATGTAGATGGCGTTATGTTGGTTTTTTATATATAAATTAAACAAAAATTAATAGTCGTTATTTTCTCATATTTTTTATTAGGTATTATCACATCTTTATCATGTACTTAAATTAATTTTACATGGTAAATATCCGCCGGAACTGATTTACTTTATGACATCATCACGTAAAACTATCGTCCGTAAACCAACTTTACAGACAACCAATTTTTTTGTTTATTTTAATTTTTTATGCAATTTTACGGTGTTTAAATTGCTTAAGCGTGTCTACTTTTTTTTGTAACCACCTAGAAGCTTTATTTTCGGAAATACAAACGTAACAAAAACGTCATGCACCGCCTCAACATTATTGGTTATTTTTATTTTAAACCACCAAAACACCACTTATTTATCACTTGCCGAAGAACCAAACGAGGGATTGAACAAAGTCTTTCAGGAGGCGGACCGGACGGTAGGACCAAAGAATATATAATACGTTAGAGAATGTCTGAGTGTAATGTGTGGCTCAGTGGTAAGCGTGTAGGGTTTGTACTTTTTGACCATGGGTTCGAATCCCACAAAATCTTTTTTCTGTTTTTTTCTTTTATATGTTAGGGTGTTTAAATTTTTTTAGGGTGTTTAGTTTTTTTTATAACCACGTAAAAGCTTTATTTTCGGAAATACAAACGTAACAAAAACGACATGCACCGCCTCAACATTAGGTTAGGGTTAATATATAGAAGATGCGTCGCGTAGCGACGCGTCGCGTAGCGACGCATCTTCTATCTAATAACCCTGTTTTTTTTAAACCACCAAAACATCATTTATTTATCACTTGCCGAAGAACCAAACGAAGGTTTGCAGGATTAAGGTTTCGAGGGATTGGATAAAGTCTTTCAGGTGGCGCACCGCTAAGTGAGTGCCTGCCTTTTTTTTTCATTCGTCTCCTCCCGAAACAGGCTAAACTCATTAGAGTATTGCCACGTTCGCCCGGCCGACTTCGGTGAAGCCGTTCCAGTCGTCGTGCAAATAGTTCGGTAGGTATTGATAGTAGGCAATAAAAGAGTAGGTACCTTACCGAAACATAGTTATTTTTATTTAGTACTACAATAGTTCAGTAGATTATATTTATCCGTGAAGCGGATTACAACATTGTACAGTCTACAATAGTTCAGTAGATTATATTTATCCGTGAAGCGGATTACAACATTGTACAGTCTACAATAGTTCAGTAGATTATATTTATCCGTGAAGCGGATTCAACATTGTACAGTCTACAATAGTTCAGTAGATTATATTTATCCGTGAAGCGGATTCAACATTGTACAGTACTACAATAGTTCAGTAGAATTAGTCTTGATCCGAGATTCTTACATCGCAGTTACATAATTTACTTATCTTATAGGTAGTCGTAGCTCCGGAAGCGAGAAGCGAGTAGGGGGAGGGGGAAGAAAACTAGAAGTCCCGGAGAGAGCGTAGGTTAGCAGGGAGTGGTCGCTTGTAGGCCGTGAGAGTGGCTCGGCCGCCAGTCGCACTCGGAGTAGACATCGGTCAGGGGTCAGGTAGGCCAGACTCGGGCGAGAGCGATCAGGAGGGTAGCCGCAGTCAGCATTGCGGGATCGGATCGAATCGGCCCCACGCCTTCAGCGAGGCGGCGGGAGTGAGGGTTAGCGTGACTTGCTCGCCCAAGCCAAGCTCACCCTTTCCGATCAGGCTTGCTCAGCCAAGCTCGCCAGCCCCGATCAAGCTCCCACTGCAATGTTGGTTACAAGACCAGCATTAGCAGGGTGATATTATAAATTTAAGCATGTAAAGCGAGGTGGTTTAAGCGTTAGAGCGCAATACACAAGCACCAATATTCACATCATAAGCAGTAAGCATAATTTAATTTAGCATCGAATAGCGAAATAAACACAATATAATTAAGACACAGTAGCAGTAGATAGCATCGGCAAATATAGTGCGGCGCGGCCCTCCTACATGCTCAGGGCCCGGCACGCACGCCTTTCACATCAAGCAATTTTTCAAACACAACCAATACAGATTACAGAGAATAGGTAAATTTATTCATTATAAAAAAAGAAAGAATAAAGTGAGTAAGGTGACCTTGAGAATATTATCTTTTGGAAATAAATTTTATACCTGAAAGTATTACTTGTTTTTTTTTCTCTTTACTTTCCATTCACTAGAATTAAAATGTTAGTGAGAGTTCGGCTTTTCAGGTTCACCTATATGGCTTAGTGGCCCGGCTACTACCTCCGCTCTCATGAACATACACATTAAAAATTATTGGTAGCAATTCTCAATTTCTCAATAGAATGTGTTCTTTTCTTTTCAAAGTCACAATATGGCCGCGCCAAAAATACATGCAGTTCTCACTAATGGCGACGGCCCTGCCACAAGGTACAAATAACTAATTTCTACCATTCCTTAGTAGGTGGGGAACACAAGAACATTATGTACGGCAAGTACAGCCTAGTAGTGGAGTGCAAGCTGAAATTACAAGCAGTTAGATAGAAGAAAACGTGCACATTGAGTCAGCAATTCGTAGAAAAATGTTAGCCGTAGACACAAACATTACTACAAAACAAGGAGGATCTGAATTACATTCTTATTAACCAAGCGCAACTTAGGGATGTGCTACCTAGCAGGCGTACCTTGTGTGGGAGGTTTCTTATTTTTTTAGCAGTTCAGGTTCGCTGCAAACTCGGCGACCGCAGAAACGAAAGTGATTCGGTCAGCCATTCGTACTGCGCAGATTCAATTCCATAAGGCCGTCGACACAGTCGCGGGCACGAGTAGAACGGGTGCTCGTAGATCGACTAAGTTGACCGCCTATCCTAAGTTTTATTGTTCTTAGTGAACTTTATAGCCGTCAATAACGATTTTATTAAAAAAGAATTAATATTTATTAATATTTAGTTACAGAAAATGTCAGATATGTTGAATTTTCCCACAGTTTACATTAGAAAAGAATGTTTGTATCTCAGGGAATAGCATCCTATTCCAACGTGTCAATCCAAACAATAAAAAGTCCTTTCAATTAGGTTGATAACTCTAAAGACGACTCGAAGGTCGACTAGGTTGACACTCCGATCTCCGCAAAGCAAAAGAAATCCTGTGTGTGTCGTCGCCTTAGCCGCCGTGAGAACCCCTTTGCTGTGATTGGCTGCCGAAGTAGGCAAGGACACGTTGTTTCAGCGGCCCGAACTTCCGCGCGATTTGCGCGGCAACCAAATCAAGCGTATTTTATGTTCGACGAGTGTAGTTTATAATAGAATATTTTACTAGTTAACTTAGCAAACACGGCGGGAAATTCGCATCGTGTCAGTGCCTCCCCTCTCAGGAAGCGTTGAACGTCAGTGACGACGCGCGCCCGGCCCGGGCGCCGAACCAGGTTCGCACTAGCTAGTTAGATCCCAGCACGGCTGGAAGTAACTGGAGAAAGTATAAGAGTTTGTTGCACAAATTAGCGACTCAACAGCAGAGAAGATAGACGTAGAACTACATAAAGGTTGATCAGTACGGATAACCGAAGAATTAGCTAACTATAAAGTTGATAGAATAGAAAAAAAATTATAATGTAGTAATAGCTTAGAACGAGAATACTAGTATCTGTAGCACATAGTAAGGAAGCCAGATGACTCTCTTTTTAAATATAGCCGTAGTAGGCAGGGTGACGGTATAGCCCGTTTTATTTACAGTGGCTTATTTTTTTTTTTTTTTTATCGGAGTTCCAGCCGAGGAACCTAGAAGATCCTAGAGACGACTGTTACCGCTCCGTAGCGTTTTAGTTAAGTCAGCCCGGTAGAACGGATGGCGTCTCGAGCAGACTGGCAACCGAACGGGTCAGACGAGGTGTAGGACAACGTACGCCAGTAGTGGCCGGCAGAGGTACGTCGCCCGACAGCATAGCGAGAGGTGGCGGATAGCTTCCGACAGAACACCTAGTCAAGTAGTGAGAACTTTAAGCTCAAAACAATAATTCTAAGCCTACCTACTATATACAAAAGCGCTTACAAGACCGCACGGGTTCCTAGCGGCCATCATCTAACATTCAAGTCCTTCCATTCATCACTGGCATTCCAGACTTGCCTATCTAGTTATGATAGGGCAAGTCCCCCTTGCATTCTTGCCGGGCAACTCCGGTCAGCAAAGTTGTCCGGCGCCCCGCAAGCCCCAGGCTCTGATTCTAGTCCGAAATGAAACAACCTAGCAAGTTGAAGCTACAAAAAAAAATTTTGAGAAGAATTTAGCTGCAGGGCAGACGGAGTAATGAATTTGTAGTAGGCCTTGACAAAACTCACCGATAGGACTACAGCTGTTAAACCCCAATGGCCGAAACATTTTCCCATTCCCGCCGGTAATAATGGACTGCAAAGTTAAATGTAGAATTTAATGTCGAAATTGAAATGTCCATCTCGAGTACCACCTTTTTGTTCTAGTAAACCAAACTTGGTGGACCGGTCGATCTTGTTTTTAAGATCTACTCGATAAATGTACCATTGCAGGTTGTAGTCCTGGTACAAACAAATTTAGAAAAACACATAACACTTAGGAACCTATATTCAAACATCTACCTATTTATCCGCACTGATCCGACACTAAGATAGACTAAACAATTAAGAATTACCAGATGGGACTCGCCAACAATAGCTTGTTCGCAAATCAGAAGCCATCGATAAAAAAAAACCAATAAAACGTTATAACAGAATTGGTTAATAGTAAGTAGTAGCAGAAAAAAAATTTTTTTTTTTTTTTTTTTTGGTTAATATAGATAGACCTTTAGTAAGGAGTAAGTTTAAAGTCTTTGGAACTCCACGTTCCAATATTCTTGCCCTCACTGTTTTCTAAGACAAAAATAGTGGGGCTCTTCTGAGCCAAGATCTTACACCGATGGTAACGCGGTGCCAGTTTAGATGAGAAGTGTTTGGAAGCGTCGCTTCTCGCGAACGTTCGCTTCCAAACATATTGCCCTACTGTAAAAGTTTCTTTCCGTCGGAACCGATCGTAGCGCAGTTTTGTGGTCTGGTGCGCCTTATCTAGGGCCTTGCGCACTTGTTCGAAAATCTCGGGCAGTTCAGATAGATCTTGTGCACGATTTTCAGCGGGAGTGAGATCGTCGTCACCCGGGGCAGTATCCCGGGCGCTGTTGAAGAAACTACCCTCCACCACTAGTTCACGGCCGTGCACGAGAAAGGCTGGCGTGAAGCCGGTACTCTCATTCACGCTCGTATTCACCGCGAACTGTAGCTTAGGGAGTAGCGTATCCCACGATCTGTGGTCGTCCTTCACGAAGGACGCCAGCATGGTAACAAGAGTCTTGTTATACCTTTCCACCAGATTCACCTCCGGCGTGTACTTAGGGGTATAAAACTGCTGCGGAACCTTGTACTCGTCAAGCAATTTCTTCAGATCGGCACCAATGAATTCGGTTCCGTTATCGGAGAGAAAAGTCCGTGGGATGCCATGAACCAGAAAAATGCCGTTTTCCACTTTATCCGCAATAGCTTTTGCGGTAGCACGTCTGAGGGGATAGAAAAAACAATATTTGGAGAAGGCGCAGGTAACCACTAGAATATAGCAGTTTCCTGCGCGGGAGGGAGGAAAAGGACCAGTTATGTCGGCTGCCAGGTATTGAAATGGTCGAGTACAACGTTTAGGTCCTCCCATCTCGCCCAGGGTATTATGCTGGGAATGCTTGTACGCGGCGCAAGTAGCGCACTTACCGACGTGATCGACGACGTCTCTATACATTCCCGGCCAATAATACTGCAACAGCAACCTGCGGTAGGTTTTGAAAATGCCAAGGTGTCCGGCTGTCGGTACGTCGTGGTGGTCATGGATGGTAGCCTGGCGTCGCGATTGGGGCACAACCAATTTCCACTCGAAGTCCCGTGCCAAATTAAATTTACTCCGGGTAAATCGGTATAGGCTTGCGTCTCGAAGTTGGAAATTGGGTGCAGCCTGCGGAGTCTCCTCGCAGATCGCCACCATTTTATCATACCACTCGTCCGGAGTAGTCGCAGTGGTTAAGGCAGACACAAGCGGTGCACGGCTCAGTGCATCGGGCACGACGTTCTCCTTGCCTTTCCTATGGACAATAGTAAAGTGGAAAGGGGAGAGACGGAGACCCCAACGAGCTAGACGCCCGGTCGCATTTTCTAGTGACAAGAACCACCTCAGTGATGAGTGGTCAGTGTAGATTGTGAATTCTGGACCGTATTCTAGATAACACCTCCAGTGCTCCACCGCGTAGATCACCGCTAGTGCCTCTCGCTCTGTAGCTGAGTAGTTCGCCTCGCAGGGCGTGAGGGTGCGGCTGGCATACGCGACAGTTCTCTCCTGCCCGTCAATGGTCTGTGCCAGACGCGCACCGAGCCCATAGGCGGAGGCATCGGTGTGCACCTGGAACGGCGCGGACCAGTCCGGACAGGACAGGATAGGGGCACTGGTGAGGGTGTGTTTCAGGTCACAGAATGATCGCTCACACTCATCGCTCCAAGTGAAAGGTGGAGAGCCTCGCTTCGTACTGGTTAGCTTATTTAACGGAGCGGCTCTGGTAGCAAAATTATCTATGAACCTGCGGTTCCAGGAAGCAGTCGCCAGGAACCGTCGTACCTCGGTGCCGTTAGTGGGCCGAGGCCAGTCAATGATCGCACGGACCTTCTCTGGATCCGGCCTCAGACCGTGTTTGTCGACGAGGTAACCGAGGTAGCACAGACTACTGCGGAAGAAGGTAGATTTAGTTCTATTGATCGTCAAGTTCGCGGATTTCAGCGTTTCATAGACTTTCATGAGTAGCTCAAGGTGCTCCTCGAACGTAGCGGTAACGAGAATAATATCGTCTAAATAGACGAACACCTTGCCATGAAAGGAGGCGCCGAACAGGCGATCCATTAGCCTCTGTAGCGTGGCGGGCGCGTTAGTCAAGCCCATACTCATTCGGCGGTAGGCAAATGTGCCACGCCCGGGGATACTGAAGGCAGTTTTCTCCCGAGAAGCGGGATCTAAGGGTATCTGCCAAAAAGCTGAACTCAAATCAATAGAGGACAGATATCGGGCATCCCTTAGATTGTCGAGAATATCGGATACAAAGGGCACCAGATAGGAGTCTTTTTTAGTGAGCCTGTTTAGTTCCCGACAATCCAGGCAAACGCGAAATCGGCCATCCTTTTTGTCAACCAGGAGTACGGGTGAGTTCCACGCACTGGACGCAGGCTCTATTACACCAGCGTCCAGCAGTTTATCCACCTCCTTGTTGATGAGTTCGAGTTTGTAGGGGGAGATGCGACGAGCTCTTTGTTTTACCGGAGCAGCGTCGCTAGTGTCAATGGAGTGCGAGACCAAGGAGGTCTCACCTAGTCCCACTCTCTCCGCCGTGATAGTGTCGAAGCGCTCGATTACGGCAGAGGCTACGGCTTGTTGGTCGGGAGTCAATCCCTCGTAGTGAACCAGATGGGTTGATTCGACAGCGGAACACAACGCGAGAGGCGCGCCGGTCCAGTCGATCAAGGATACCCCATCGGGATAGAGACGGAAGAACTTCCAGAAGTCCCAACCAAAAATCAGGGGCTGCCGCAGCGTCGGGGTCACGTGTAGTTTGAGGTACCGAGTGGTACCATTAAAAGTTAGGGGCACATCATAGTAGCCCAAGGTGGTCATATGCGTGCCGTTAGCCGCTTGAGCCTCAACGGCGCAATCGGGGTGGCACGAATAGCCTAGATCGGAGAGTAGGGACGAGTAGGCTGAGCCCACAAAACAATCAGTGGCGCCCGAATCCAGGAGGCCGTGCAAGGGGGTAGAGCCCACCATACAGCGGACATAGGGCCTGGGATCGGTGCCCGTGACCTGCGTAGAGGCAGTTACACTTTTGTAGGAAGCAAAGTAGGTCTTTAGGAAGGTCAGGTAGTCTTTCCAATCGGAAGGGTCTTCCGCGCACGTCGTTAGGGGACGGCGCGCGCCTATTAGTTTTTTGGCATAACACCTTTGCAAGAGGGGCAGTCAGGCAGGCGGACCCCTGGTTTCAGGCAGCCGAAACACACAATCGTCCGCGGGGCAGGACACTGGCGGTACCCGTGGTCGCTAGTGCGGCAACGCGCACACTGAGTGACACGGTTGCGTCTAGACGCAGGCTTAGGTTCAGGTGCCAGTTCATTAATCCGCCTAGGGGGCACCCGCCGGGCGGTGTCACGAAGCTGAGGTTTGTAGTCGAACTCAGCCGCGAGCATCTCTGCGGGAGCGGAAGCCGGTTCCTTAAAGTCTCGGACACGTACGCGGTTCGTCTCGACTTTCAGGCATAGTTGCTTGAGTTGGTGCACGGTAGTTATGTCGGACAAGGCTAGAGCAGACGAGAAGGAAGGCCGGATATTACGTCGAAGGATTTTTAGTTTTTCATTCTCCGTAATGTCCTGCAACAACCGATGGAACAATCCGTGCATAGTCGCGAAGTATAAGGACACAGATTCTTCCTTACCCTGCGTGCGGCCCTTAAGTACCTCCAGAAGTTGGTAGTCGTGGTCCACGATGTCGAACTCTTGCTTTAGGAGGACACAGAGTTCGTCCCAAGTGATCCCGGGATGGTTCACGCTCCTATACCAAAATAAGGCGGGGCCTTCGAATAACTCCGGAGCTGAGGTCAGCAGCTGTTGGGTCAAGATCCCGCGCGACCGACGCAGCTCTTCAAGGCGTTCAAGGAAGGCTCGAACGCTCGTAGTTCCGTCGTAGGTTAGCTTTAGCTTGGACACCACGTCGGAGCGCGGAGCCGGCGCGGTTGCGACGGGGCACGCGTACGACTCACTTACCGGTATCGATTCAAATTCACGCTCAACCTGAGGTGACTCGGCCACCGGTGAGGGAGCGCCGCGATTCGGGCGAAGGCCTGTTTCAGTTGTGCCGTGCAGATGCAACAGCTGAGTTCGCTCAAGAATTAGTTCCGGGGTAGTGGGTTCTATCCGGAGAAGCCGGTTATATAAATGATCTAACGCTGCACCGATGCTAGGAGGGGCCTCGCCTTCTACGTGTTGCTCAGCAATGTTGTTCAAACGATCGCGCACGATGGCTAATTCGCTGGCGGCGTCCTCATCCGTCTCGCGTATTTCCTCCGAGGGCTGGTCCTTCGCGAGGGAGGAAATGAGCAGCCGGAGATCAGCGACGCGATCTGGGGGAGCGACACCCCTTATCCGCACTTCGTACTGTAGCGCCTCCTTCCTCAGTAGGTTAAAGGCGACACGGCGTAGGGCCATTTTAACTATCCGCAATTATACTTAGCTGGAAACACACACTATCAGTCGGAGAACAGCATAGATAAAATAAAGAAGCAGGGAGAGAATTACATTAAACGTCAGCACTAGCTGGCAATAAAACGTCAGATTTTTTTTTTTTTAATTTCGTGGTTCCGCTTGCAGAACGCCTGCAGGTCCCGCCTAGTTCGATTTTCGGCGCAGCAAGCTAGCTATAGGGAGGAATCGAGATGAGATGATTATGTAGATATAGCATCCCGCGGGTCCTAGGAGAGGCGCTTGGAGCTAGTGGAATGTAGGTAAGTTGCACTTGCTTAAATATTCATGCACAAAAAAAACATGCAGAACAAGCAATATAAAGCAATAAACAGCAGTAAAATAAAGAAGCATAGTAGTAAGGAAAGCAATGTAAGAATCATCGGCTATCAATTTCTTTACAGCAGTGAATTGCCAAGTTTGATTTGAATGTATTAACAATTTTTTTTTTAAGTGTCCCTGTGGATGCCATAAAATTATACTGGAAACTTACGAATCCCCACCAGGGATGCCAATTGCCACGTTCGCCCGGCCGACTTCGGTGAAGCCGTTCCAGTCGTCGTGCAAATAGTTCGGTAGGTATTGATAGTAGGCAATAAAAGAGTAGGTACCTTACCGAAACATAGTTATTTTTATTTAGTACTACAATAGTTCAGTAGATTATATTTATCCGTGAAGCGGATTCAACATTGTACAGTCTACAATAGTTCAGTAGATTATATTTATCCGTGAAGCGGATTCAACATTGTACAGTACTACAATAGTTCAGTAGATTATATTTATCCGTGAAGCGGATTCAACATTGTACAGTCTACAATAGTTCAGTAGATTATATTTATCCGTGAAGCGGATTCAACATTGTACAGTCTACAATAGTTCAGTAGATTATATTTATCCGTGAAGCGGATTCAACATTGTACAGTCTACAATAGTTCAGTAGATTATATTTATCCGTGAAGCGGATTCAACATTGTACAGTACTACAATAGTTCAGTAGATTATATTTATCCGTGAAGCGGATTCAACATTGTACAGTCTACAATAGTTCAGTAGATTATATTTATCCGTGAAGCGGATTCAACATTGTACAGTCTACAATAGTTCAGTAGATTATATTTATCCGTGAAGCGGATTCAACATTGTACAGTACTACAATAGTTCAGTAGAATTAGTCTTGATCCGAGATTCTTACATCGCAGTTACATAATTTACTTATCTTATAGGTAGTCGTAGCTCCGGAAGCGAGAAGCGAGTAGGGGGAGGGGGAAGAAAACTAGAAGTCCCGGAGAGAGCGTAGGTTAGCAGGGAGTGGTCGCTTGTAGGCCGTGAGAGTGGCTCGGCCGCCAGTCGCACTCGGAGTAGACATCGGTCAGGGGTCAGGTAGGCCAGACTCGGGCGAGAGCGATCAGGAGGGTAGCCGCATAGTCAGCATTGCGGGATCGGATCGAATCGGCCCCACGCCTTCAGCGAGGCGGCGGGAGTGAGGGTTGGCGTGACTTGCTCGCCCAAGCCAAGCTCACCCTTTCCGATCAGGCTTGCTCAGCCAAGCTCGCCAGCCCCGATCAAGCTCCCACTGCAATGTTGGTTACAAGACCAGCATTAGCAGGGTGATATTATAAATTTAAGCATGTAAAGCGAGGTGGTTTAAGCGTTAGAGCGCAATACACAAGCACCAATATTCACATCATAAGCAGTAAGCATAATTTAATTTAGCATCGAATAGCGAAATAAACACAATATAATTAAGACACAGTAGCAGTAGATAGCATCGGCAAATATAGTGCGGCGCGGCCCTCCTACATGCTCAGGGCCCGGCACGCACGCCTTTCACATCAAGCAATTTTTCAAACACAACCAATACAGATTACAGAGAATAGGTAAATTTATTCATTATAAAAAAAGAAAGAATAAAGTGAGTAAGGTGACCTTGAGAATATTATCTTTTGGAAATAAATTTTATACCTGAAAGTATTACTTGTTTTTTTTTTCTCTTTACTTTCCATTCACTAGAATTAAAATGTTAGTGAGAGTTCGGCTTTTCAGGTTCACCTATATGGCTTAGTGGCCCGGCTACTACCTCCGCTCTCATGAACATACACATTAAAAATTATTGGTAGCAATTCTCAATTTCTCAATAGAATGTGTTCTTTTCTTTTCAAAGTCACAATATGGCCGCGCCAAAAATACATGCAGTTCTCACTAATGGCGACGGCCCTGCCACAAGGTACAAATAACTAATTTCTACCATTCCTTAGTAGGTGGGGAACACAAGAACATTATGTACGGCAAGTACAGCCTAGTAGTGGAGTGCAAGCTGAAATTACAAGCAGTTAGATAGAAGAAAACGTGCACATTGAGTCAGCAATTCGTAGAAAAATGTTAGCCGTAGACACAAACATTACTACAAAACAAGGAGGATCTGAATTACATTCTTATTAACCAAGCGCAACTTAGGGATGTGCTACCTAGCAGGCGTACCTTGTGTGGGAGGTTTCTTATTTTTTTAGCAGTTCAGGTTCGCTGCAAACTCGGCGACCGCAGAAACGAAAGTGATTCGGTCAGCCATTCGTACTGCGCAGATTCAATTCCATAAGGCCGTCGACACAGTCGCGGGCACGAGTAGAACGGGTGCTCGTAGATCGACTAAGTTGACCGCCTATCCTAAGTTTTATTGTTCTTAGTGAACTTTATAGCCGTCAATAACGATTTTATTAAAAAAGAATTAATATTTATTAATATTTAGTTACAGAAAATGTCAGATATGTTGAATTTTCCCACAGTTTACATTAGAAAAGAATGTTTGTATCTCAGGGAATAGCATCCTATTCCAACGTGTCAATCCAAACAATAAAAAGTCCTTTCAATTAGGTTGATAACTCTAAAGACGACTCGAAGGTCGACTAGGTTGACACTCCGATCTCCGCAAAGCAAAAGAAATCCTGTGTGTGTCGTCGCCTTAGCCGCCGTGAGAACCCCTTTGCTGTGATTGGCTGCCGAAGTAGGCAAGGACACGTTGTTTCAGCGGCCCGAACTTCCGCGCGATTTGCGCGGCAACCAAATCAAGCGTATTTTATGTTCGACGAGTGTAGTTTATAATAGAATATTTTACTAGTTAACTTAGCAAACACGGCGGGAAATTCGCATCGTGTCAGTATACAGCCTTTTCTGTTGTAGCTTTTAACATCTGTTGTATTAATTCTCGCACCGCGAGAATCACAAAAATATATATTTTTAATTACAACGACGACGCGACAAACTTGCGCCGTCCGCCATCTTTTCAGTCTTGTACCTACTTGAGTGCCTGCCGACTGCCGGCCTGCCCTGATAAAGTTGTTGTTATGTTCGGCTCCGGTAGGTAGGCAAAAGTCAGAGGCCATACAGCCTTTTTGAAATGTTCCTTCAAGTGTAAAGTATATTTTTGTTCCCGTCAATATGTTCGCTTCTAATTTCAGTTTTAGGGCTAGCATACCGGAATTATCCGCATGATATCTTTTGACGTGATAACGTCTTATAAATTGATGAACACCGGCTGCACACACGAAAAAGTGTCACGTTCCATCTGAGCCTATGTGTGCAAGCGAGAGCGCGTAACAAGCGATAGAGAGGCACAATCGGCCCAAGCGTCGGCTTGTACACATTTATCTCTCTGGTTCTAATGCCGGCACTTCACTTGGCTTAGCGTATTCGTGTATTTGGCAAAAATTTCCGTTTTGTCTCCCTTTAATGGCTTGTTTAGAGAGAGATAAAACTAAAATGTTTGCAACAATCACGAATACGCTAAGCCAAGTGAAGTGCCGGCATCAAGTACTAGGGCAGCACAAATTGAAAAGAGGTTACTCGTAGCATAATATTATATTAAGCGCATCTGGCCGGTCGGAAAAGATTTCAAATTTAGAATATTGACGATATCATGTAAAACTATCGTCCGTAAACCGACACTTTACAGACAAAAAATTTTTTTTCGCGGGAAACTCGCAGTGCGTGTACGTTCATATACATGACATTAGGTATGTTAACCGCGTGTATAATTTATTTCCGCAGTACGAACGAAGTTTATGTAAAGTTGAACCGGTTGGCATGGTAATGAATCACACAACACTGTTCGTTCATTGTATACCTACTGAAAATGCGCGGCTCTGGTGACTATCTCTCTCATTTTGTGCAAAAATGAGTGCAGTTAGCGCGGCAAGATCCCGACGCACTTCAATATTTGCCGCTCAAGGTAAGTTCGTCGACCACCTTCTAAAACTAACGTCGTGCACACTAGTCGTGCTCGTGCACTTATCCAAAGAGTTTTGTATTAAAAACTCTTTGCACTTATCATAGTGCCATAACATGGTAAGTAGGTATTACGTAGATATACCAAGTGCCATGTAGGTAGACCATAGAAATAGTCAATGATGTAGGTACATAGACCAACAATGAAGTCGGTTAAAAGGCGAAAAGCATATAAAACAAAAACCACCGGTCCCCCGACTCCTATAAGCAAGTAAGCGGAAATTATTTCTGAGTATTTTAAGGGTCGGGGTTTTTTTTAAATTTATAATTAAACTTCCATCATGGGGAATTTTCCAGCAGTCCCCATTTTTGAAGATTATTTCATTTTATAGTTTTTTCTTAATTTAGTTATATGCTTGTTATTGAATTGTATATTGGAATAATTACATAATATATTAAACTTTTATTTCAAGCTTCTTAAAAAAACCCCATGCACATCGGTCCACTTTTTTTAAGATAATATTTTTTTGATTGCTTAATTACTTGATTATTTGATTACAAACCTAGCTAAAAACCATCCCGATTAAACCAGCTTTCCAATAAAAAAACATACATACAGAAAAGATTTCTAAAAAGCGGCCAAGTGCGTGTCGGGCCACGCGCAGTGTAGGGTTCCGTAGTTGCGGAACCCGATCAAAATACATTATTTGATTATTTGTATAATTTTGTAGGGGAAATAAATGAATGTTAATTTGAAAAAGTTCTTCAACAGTGAAATGATGGCTGTCGTCAGTACATTTTTTAAGTTGGTCGACTATTACTCGTCAACCTGTACAGCCAACTTAGCTGTGATAGTTTTCCTTTTAATTTCGATATATATACTACTGCTGTGAATTTTTTCACATATCTAATAACAACCGTTTAGCTGGCAGGAGGGGGGGGGGACACTTGACTCTAACAAAGATTTGCACTTAAAAGCTTAATAATTCGCAAACGGATCCCTAAATCGAAAAATGATTTTCACGAACTCCCAATATTTTCTAAAGACCTATCCAACGATACCCCACACGATGGGGTAGACGTGAAAAAAAAATTCATCCCCACTTTTCGTGTAGGGGAGGTACCCTAAAAAAATTATTCAAAATTTTTTATTTAACCACTTTGTCGGCGTTATTAATATTAATACCCATACCAACTTACAACTTTCTAGTACTAAGGGTCTCTGAGCTAAGCCGCGGACAGACAGACGGACGGACAGACGGACGGACATGGCGAAACTATAAGGGTTCCTTGTTGACTACGGAACCCTAAAAATCGTCAATTTAGATAGATAGATAGAAAATTCTTTATTGCTCCAGTAAACATTAAACAGTAAAAATACATTGGAAAATTTACATAAGGTGCAAAGTCGGACTTATCCCTTACAGAGATTTCTTACAGTCAACCTTTGGATATTTGAGATTCGATAATATAGTGGAATGTAAGTAGGTAGTAGCAAAAGAGTTGAGCGTGATAATTGAAGATAAAATAATAATAAGAATACTTATTAACATTACATATAAGTACATGCTAGTAAAATATAAGCCATACATGTTTAATACATATAAATTAATAAATATATAGAATATTATATACAAATAAATATGCATACATACATACTTGTCCATCCAGGTAAGTATGAAACAAAAGTTGTTTTTTGTTTCTGTATCATACATAGTATCTACAAAACTTACTCCAATGACCATCCCTTACAGATTTATTATTAGTTTAGCAAATTAAGAATATTTTTATTCTTCGAATTTTAATTTATTTTATCTTATTTGACTGTTGCGACAATTTATTGAAGCTCTGTATATCTTGGAAATTTTTTAATGATTGATTATTACAATTTTTAATACATATTTTTGAAAATTTTGACATTATTCATTTGAAGATATTTTAGTTCTAGAAGATTATTATTTTATCTCTTTATGTAGGTGTACACCTTTACTTAAAACTACTTTTGTACATATTAAAAATGCCTAACATTAATAATATTTACAAAATTAAATGAATGAATTAAAAAAACGGTCAAGTGTGAGTCAAACTTGCGCACCGAGGGTTCTTTATCGCCATGTCATGGTTAGCGCCACTCACGCCATCTATGGCGTGTTATGAAATGCTTCATATTAGTTAAATGTCATGATTAGCTAAAATGCTTCCCTTCTATTCGGTAGATGGCGCGCGCGCATACACTTTTTAGATTTTTTCTATGGGAACTCCCGTGATTTTTTTACATTTTTTTATTTTTATTATTTGTTGTTATATCGGCCATAATAACACATATTCTGTGAAAATTTCAACGGGCTACCTATTACGGTTCAAGAGATACAGTCCTCGGACAGACAGACAGACGGACGGACAGGCAGACAGACAGACGGACGGACAGACATACAGACAGACAGACGGCGTAGGCTTAGGAGGTCCCGTACCGGATACGGAACCCTAAAACAAAATAACATGCACCACAATTGACTCATTCTACCTCATTGATTTTATAACCCTCAATGTTCTACCTAGGTACCTATATTTTTAATTAAAAAAATACAAATCGAAAATCATTGGAAATAAAAATACTTCCCGACCAGGATTCAAACTTGGGTCTCTGGCTTGAGCCGCCAACGCGATAACCAACTACACCACCAACGGGCCATTACGTATCATCTCCAAATTTTCGTTTCTATTGCATCTTCATGATGTCGCATAATTTTTGCGAACAGTCAACTTGCACGGTTCTTCGGTCAACATTGAACTGGTGACGACAGCATGCTTAAGGTTCAATGTAGAACCGTGCAAGTTGACTGTTCGCAAAAATTATGCGACATCATGAAGATGCAATAGAAACGAAAATTTGGAGATGATACGTAACGGCCCGGTGGTGGTGTAGTTGGTTATCGCGTTGGCGGCTCAAGCCAGAGACCCAGGTTCGAATCCTGGTCGGGAAGTATTTTTTTCAATGATTTTCGATTTGCATTTTTCTAATTAAAAATTTATATAAAGCGAGTATGTGCTTAGTACTAACATATGTATAAACATAAAAATATTATTCTACCTAACTAGGTATATTACATAAGTAAGACACATAAGTCTGACACTGTATGTTATTTACAGTTACATAGGTTCCCTGTAAAATGTGAGGCACGAACTAAGTCGTGCTTCCGTGTTTTATTTTTCTTGTGTGACTTATTAAGTAGGTAGGTATAGGTACTTAAAAGTCATAAAATATAGTATTACCTATTCAAAATTTTATTGCATTCGATTTGATAACCTTGCCTCATAAAGTCTAATGCACTCACTCATGCACCAAAGAGGACATTATACCTCCTCGACGCCGTTACCCCACTCACTACCCTCGGGGGGTGAGAGACGACAACTTGAAAGAGGGCGGCAGGACATGCAACTAATAAGTGTGCTTGCTGCAGATGCTGGCGGCGGCGGCGGCGGGTGTGGAGCGGGAGAGGAGGCGGGCGCGGTGTCGGCGCGCGGCTGGCTGTTGCACGCGCGTTACGTGCGCGGCGAGCACGCGGCGTGCGCGGCGCTCGCCGCCCACCTGCTGCGCGGCGAGCGCCACGCACACAGATACGCCTACTTCGTACAGGTTGCTCCACCACCACCACCACACTTCCCCGCGTTACAGCAAAGATATATTATGTACTAGCGTACTAGATAACTCACTCCGCCAACTAACATGTTCCACCGAGTTGTGGTTCACGATCCTCAAGTCTCTTAGTCGAGCGCGAGAGGCCGCAGTGCGTAGTCGTCGCCTGCCTGCTGCGATCGCGCCTCCCCTACTTTAAACTAATACATTTACACATCTTTGTCGATGCGAAGGTGCGATGGCGAATCTGGAGATGAAGTGATAGAATGAAAAGACAATATGCACGAGTGCGATCGTTCTCCCTACCCCTTGCCTCTCTCCCGCACGCTTCCCGCCCCGCGCGAGCCCCCACACCGGCCGCCAGACCGTCTCCCGCACGCTTCTCGCCCCGCGCGCGCTCCCCTCTTCCGCTCCACTCTGCGCTCCGCCTCACCGCTACCTTACCCCATGCCCCATACCTCAGCCGCTGGAACAACGCTTCTCTGTATATTTCTTCGGAGCGATAACTCTATATAATAATTCCTCAAAGGGTTACAGTCACATATTTTGGCTTTGGTTAAGGTTTAGGACTTTAGGAAGAAGTTTTGGGTTTTGCTTGATATCTATCCTCAACCGGTGAAAGGAGGGGGCGCGGGGGGAAAGGAGGAGAGGTTTAGAAAATTTTGCCCCGGGGGAACGGGGCAGAGGAGCGGGGGGAAAGGAGAGGGGTTTGGAAAATTTTGCCCCAGGGGAACGGGGCAGAGGAGCGGGGGGAAAGGAGGAGGGGTTTGGAAAATTTTGCCCCAGGGGAACGGGGCAGAGGAGCGGGCGGAAAGGAGAGTGGTTTGGAAAATTTTGTCCCAGGGGAACGGGGCAGAGGAGCGGGGGGAAAGGAGAGGGGTTTGGAAAATTTTACCCCAGGGGAACGGGGCAGAGGAGCGGGGGGAAAAGAGGAGGGGTTTGGAAAAATTTGCCCCAGGGGAACGGGGCAGAGGAGCGGGGGGAAAGGAAAGGGGTTTGGAAAATTTTGCCCCAGGGGAACGGGGCAGAGGAGCGGGGGAAAAGAGGAGGGGTTTGGAACATTTTGCCCCAGGGGAACGGGGCAGAGGAGCGGGGGGAAAAGAGGAGGGGTTTGGAACATTTTGCCCCAGGGGAACGGGGCAGACGATAAAACTAGATTTTGCATTAGTTACTGGATTGACGAACAATGACTTTAACGCACATTGCGCGCACGCGTCATTGAGCATGTCCCTCCACACGTCGCTGCACACGCGAGGCACACATTGAGCATGTCCCTCCACACGTCGCGGCACACGCGAGGCACACATTGAGCATGTCCCTCCACACGTCGCGGCACACGCGAGGCACACATTGAGCATGTCCCTCCACACGTCGCGGCACACGCGAGGCACACATTGAGCATGTCCCTCCACACGTCGCGGCACACGTGAGGCACACATTGAGTATGTCCCTCCACACGTCGCGGCACACGCGAGGCACACATTGAGCATGTCCCTCCACACGTCGCGGCACACGCGAGGCACACATTGAGCATGTCCCTCCACACGTCGCGGCACACGCGAGGCACACATTGAGCATGTCCCTCCACACGTCGCGGCACACGCGAGGCACACATTGAGCATGTCCCTCCACACATCGCGGCACACGTGAGGCACACATTGAGCATGTCCCTCCACACGTCGCGGCACACGCGAGGCACACATTGAGCATGTCCCTCCACACGTCGCGGCACACGCGAGGCCGCGCCGCCGCCTGGTGGTCGTGGGTTTATTGTGTGCGGAGGAGCGAGGAAAGGGTTTGTATGAAGGTACAGGAGTGTGGTGGGTGGTGTGGTGGTGGTGCAGGGGCTGGTGCTGCGCGACGCGGGCCGGCTGCAGGAGGCGCTCGAGCGCTTCCACTGCTGCGCGCGCCTCCAGCCGCGACACCCGGAGCCACTCAAGCACGTCGCCGACTGCCTGTGAGCACCCCACCCTCTCTAACGACTTACCTACCTGGGTACCTACTACACTTCATACCGTGTAACGAGTCACTAGGGGAAATCGACCACGTATATATTTCTGGTGTCACGTATAGTTAAATGTGCTTGCATAAATTTTAATCGAGTTCGGATGATTGGGTTAAGAGTTTGGAGGAACATACATACATTTAGAAAAGAGTTCTAAAAATCGTCAATTTGACTTTAATATCATACATAGAGTCTACAAACGCCATATCTCATAAAACAAAGTGACTTACTCCATGAATGTCCACATGACTCATGCATGACATGACAGATTCCCTTACATATTTATTTTATTTTTTATTTGATTAATTTTAACTAAATCAACAGCATTACATTAAAATTTGACTAACATTATTTATACAAATAAAAACAAAGCAAATTACAGATTTCACTGAATATAACAGAAATAATCCCTCTATCCATCAAACAACCAGCGAAAAGTTACATACAACACAATAAAAACTGCCCGACTACTTGTAGTCCAGCAGTTATGTACTTTTACCTGGAAAGTATTCCGAAGTTAATGAAACTTTTACAGGTTATTTGGGGGTACACTAGAAATACTATCCTATGTTTTCGACTTCGAGCACCCTGTGCTAACTTGGGGGTGGGCAAACATCTCAAAATGTTTCTGACTTTTTTCAGCTTTTCGCCTATATCTCTTAAACTAAGGATATTTTGTTGACCACATTGCATGAAAAAGTTGGAGAGCATTAAATTTCCTAAATTTTTTGTTGTTGAATTAGCTTTCCAGGCCTAACATTAACGGAGATACAGCCGATCAAATTTAGACAAAGTTTCCTAAAATGTGAAAAATAGCAGAAAAACTAAGGTTTTGGCCCTATAATTATTTGATACCATCATTTCCATGTTAATTATGTTGATCACTCATCAATATCAACGTTTTGGAAAACCTATGACACCTCTTCCCCCGCCCCCTCCCCCAAGCTGGTTTTTGATGGTTATCCTGGTGGGATATTCTGATCAGCGTTCTTTGCTTCACTCCTCAACAAAGTTTGTCTTTTTCAAGACAACTTCGATCAGCACGATTGCGCAGGTGAAATTTCTTTCAAACGATACCAACAAGCAGAACTTCATAACTATGCTGACGAGTGAAATGGAAGCCAGGGGGATCCAAGTGAAGCAGACAGTAGAAGTAATGATTGTGGAGACTGCTGTCTTAGCTGCTGACAATTATGATAGTGTCGTCATAACAGGGGAAGACATAGATCTTCTCTAGAACGATAAAAAAGGTATGGACCCCGAACCCTATCCTCGCCAGCGTAACACGATATAAGTAAAAGCATACTTATTTCATTGGACGGTCGCGCGCTGGCCCGTCAGTCTGTCAGCGGCTCAGCGGCTGCGTTCGCAAAAACCTGTTTAAAATGCCCGCATGCTCTGTGTTTACGTGTAAAAACACTACAGCCAAGTTTAGTGTGCACAATCGTGGAATATCTTATCATCGGTAAGTACACTCCGGTTCCAGCAACTCGGCGAGGCTAGTTCTCATACAAGCATTTGCCAGTCCGACGTCCATACATTTTTTATCGTTCTAGGATCTTCTGTTGCTTCTCACTGCTTTGGGTTCTTCCAAAAAGAACGTTTATTTATAGAAGAGTGGAAAGGTTCACAGCCCAACTTGTATTCATCTCACTCGTTCAAGTACGATCCACAGGATATTCTTTTCCTGCATGCGATAAGTGGGTGTGACACCACCTCAGCACCATTTGGTATTGGAAAGAAGAAGGTGATGCAGATGTATAGCAAGAACCCTAGCCTTTCAGAGATGTTGGCGATTTTTAAAGACCCCGAGGCAACTGATTAAAATAAAAAAATCAAAATAAAAATCTAAAATTGATGTGAAACACTGGCAGCGGGGCGAACCCAGGCTACCGATGGTCGGGTCCCAAAGAGAGAAACCACCGGACTATGCGCGCAGTGTCGAGCAGGGCTGCCTTATGGATCTGACCCTTGACCCAACCACTCAGCGAGAGCCTCTCAAGGTGGTCGTCAAGGATCTTCGCTATCAGCCCATGCGCCGATACGACTATGGTCACATCGATCAATCGGTCGTCATAGCGATGAATATTTTTAATATTATTACTTTTTTTTTGTAAATAAATTTTACAACACCCTCCCCCCCCACCCCTCCTCCTCCCAGTGACATCATATTATGTGTACCACGTCGGGGTTTTTGGTGTGAGAGGGTTCTTCATAACGTATTTCGTACATTTTAGTGGGACATCGTAACGTTTGGGAGATGGGGAGGGAAATTTAGGGCTCACTTAAAGTAATAGGATAAGCGAAAAGCTGAAAAAAGTCAGAATTTTTTTGAGTTTTTTGCCCACCCTCAAGTTAGCACAGGGTGCTCGAGGTCGAAAACTTAGGATAGTATTCCTAATGTAGGGGTACATTAGTACACAAACAATGTGTAAAAGTTTCATTAACTTCGGAATTTTTTCCAGCTACCCCACCGTTTTTCGACATGTCGACTGGACTATTGGCGGTGCGGAGGTGGACAAGTTGTGTGTGACGCGTTTTGTATTGAAATATCGGGCCGATTAAGCGGCATGGCACCGCCCGACGACGACCTGCTCAAATTATCGGACCTGAGATATCGGTGTCGTGTCGGTGTCGGAGGCGCGCGGCGGAAGCGGCGCTGGAGCTGGGCAAACGCACAATAGAAATGTATGGACCGCTACATCGGCGGCAAATCTTGATATCGGTGTCGTGTCGGAGTCAGCTGCGGTAGACAAGTATGCACTATAGGTGCAAGACGCGGTCTAAAAGTTCTTGGCCAATCGGCAACGAGTATAATCTCAAGACTACTAGTAACTCGTTCCGTGGTATGTATGAAGTATATGGGCTGCTAGAATGTCGACTGGGAAGTAACGGGTGTGTTGTTCTGGATGTGCGCAGGTACAGACAGGGGCGCTACCAGCTCGCCCTCGACGTCTACACCGAGGCGGACAAGTTGTCTCTGAAGCGGGACCCTGAAATCTTATGCTCTCTCGGTACTGTGCAATCATTTATTACTTGCATCCGCTCGTGGCAGCAAATAATACTGTGTGTCGAGCTTTAGAAAGAGACCATCCTGTTGTAGAGCGTCGTCCCTGTCGCACGAAGTAGTGCGAGGTAGTGCGACAGGGACGACCGACGCTCTACTAGTTCTACAACCGGATGGTCTCTTTCTAAAGCTCGACACGCATTACTTGCTACTACATTATGCTGTACATAGATGCATCCACCGACCACTCGATCCAGTAGTCAGTGGATGCAGCTTGCGGCGGGCGGCGGCGCGGTGGCGCGGCGCGTCACCAATAACGCAATAACTTGACCGAAATGTGCAAACAATAGACTTTAATTAGTTTACTGTAAAGCATTTACTTCTTGCTATGTAGCCTCGCTGGGTTCCCTCGAGTGGGATTGGACCGCTGTATTTGCGCGTCTTCAGTCGTGCCGCTGTCATGGCGGCCGACAGAATGCAATCCCTGTGCGTCCATCGGACTCGTATGATAACTTGCTTTGACGAGCGATGATAACACGATGCGAGTGCTATATCCGCAAGGATGGTGCGCTCGGGAGGCGGTGGGTTTGAAGGTGCTATGTGGTGTCTTTGAAGTCTGATTGATTTTACTGTCATTTTCGGGGTTAAAACGGAAAGAGATGATGTAACTTTGAAAATACCATTTTTGAATAAGTACATTGTATGATGCACCGCTTTCGATTACTGAGGTGATGTCAGTTTATGTTTCATTTCACGCCCTTTCACATACTTTATTGCTATTAAAACATTTAAAGTACGGAGACTAAAAATGACATGGAATACTTTATTTTATAGTACGGTTGGTGACCTAGCTGAGCGCCAGCACGCACGCCGCGCCGCAGCCCTCGCGTAGCTCTTGGGGTACGAGGGGTACGCGTACGTAGCACTATTTGGGAATAATCTAGCTGGATTAGATAGATGGAACACATCAGTGTGGACTGGGTTGGGCAGCGGAGTGCGCAGCGCAGCTGGGCGAGGCGGCGCGCGGCGCGGAGTACGCGCGCGCGGCGAGCGAGGCGGGCGGCGGCGGGGGCGCGGGCGGGGAGCGCGCCGCCTCGCTGCTGTCGCGGCTCCTGCTGCAGCTCGGCGACACGCCCGGGGCTCTCGCAGCCCTCGACACTGCTCTCGCGTCAGTACTACTCTATTAAAGGCCGCTGCATACGTAGCGGGGTGCCGGCGGGGCGGGGGCGGGCCGAGCTTTTCTGCAGGATCCTGAGGAACTAGTGCAAGCACGTGTTTATACGCGGCGGGGCGGGAGCGGAGCGGCGGCGGAGCGGGAGCGGAGCGGGAGCGGAGCGGGATATAATATATTCTTATGGAGAATATTTCCCCGCTCCGCTCCGCTCCCGCCGGCGCCCCGCTACGTATGCAGCGGCCTTAATTATCCACCTCTCCGTCAGTACTTCTCTATTACCTCTCTACCTCTCCGACAGTACTTTTCTATCAACTCTCCAACTCTCCGGCAGTACTTCTCTATCAACTCTTCAACTCTTCGTCAGTACTTATCTATTACCTCTCCACCTCTCCGTCAGCACTTCGATACCTCTCTACCTCTCCGTCAGTACTTATCTACGAGTATCACCTCTCCACCTCTCCGTCAGCACTTCGATACCTCTCTACCTCTCCGTCAGTACTTATCTACGAGTATCACCTCTCCACCTTTCCGTCAGCACTTCGATACCTCTCTACCTCTCCGTCAGTACTTATCTACGAGTATCACCTCTCCACCTCTCCGGCAGTACCTCTCTACCAACTCTCCAACTTTCCGTCGGAACTTTTTTATTACTCTCCACCTCTCCGTCAGTACTTCTCTACCTCTCTACCTCTCTCTGAGTACTCACTTATGAGTATTACCTCTCCGGCAGTACTCCTCTATTACCTCTTTACCTCTCCATCAGTATTATCTATCAACTCTCCACCTCGACGGATGATCGCCTCGCCCATAGTGATTTGTCTTGTTTTTCTAAGCGACCTAGTCAACATTTATAATCCTTTGTCATTATTTTATACACGGAACTCAATCAATAATACTCCTCTAGTCCAGTATAGCCAGCAATGGAAAAGAAAGTCTCAGGTATGGCACCTGCCTAATCGAAGGTGATATTGTCTGGTTGAAACATGTGCTTTGGTCCCTCTGACTCAGCCACCTATACAGTATTACATAAAACAAATAACAATAAAATCAGCTTTCGTGATGGTCCGGTATGGATGGCTTAGTAAGAGTGACCAGTGACCAGACCCGAGACCAGACCCCATGCTCGGACCAGCCAATATAACCTACGAAGAGCGTGACTCAAACTGAAGAACTTCCCTTTGGGTTACATAATACCATGGAGCTACGACTCCGGCGTGGCTTGGTACCTCCATGCATAATACATTCGACTACTATTCCCTTTATATACTAGGCTGCTGCGGCCCTCTTATCTAGTACAGTGGTACCAACCCAGTGGGCTACAATTATTTGAATTAGTAAGGGCACATTCATTAATAGGAAAAAGACCTACAGTTTTAGAGTAGCTGCTTCGAAATACCTGATAGTAGCTCCGCACCCGAAGAGGGGCAAGTGTCGCAGTAGATAGAGTGTTGAGTGAGCGGCAGGAGCGGCGCGTGCGGAGCGGAGACGCTGGCGGCGGCGGGCGCGCTGCGCCTGCGCACCGGCGACCCGCGCCGCGCCTTCCAGCTGCTCGGCGCGGCGCTCGCGCACCGGCCCGACCACCACCCGGCCGCGCTCGCGCTCGCCGCCATGATGCTCGAGCACCGCGACCCGGACGCGGCCCTCGCGCGCCTGCGCACCGCGCTCGCCGCCCGGCCCCACTGCGTCGCCGCCTACGCCGACCTCGGCCTCGCCCTACTCGCCAAGAGGAAGTTTGTAGCGGTCAGTGTCGATCTCAGAGTCTTAGCCTCCACTGCTGGGTGTAGTCTCTCCAATATCTCTCATCCTCCTTGCTCTCAGCGGCACCGAACCACTGCACGTGCAACATGTACATTCGCTACATGTTTGCTCTGTACAAGTGGGAGCATATTTCCAAATATCGCGCACGGATATTACATATTGATGCACTTACATATCCGATTTATTATAATGCCAATTTTTTTTTCAAAGAAACTGACACGGTTGGATACATCACCTACAACATCCGTGATGTCAGCGGGTCAATGAACACCGGGTCAACTAGGTGCCATGTCAGTGCTTCCCTTCGATCGTGCCGGCTACACTGAACTGGACGGAAAACACAAACTATTTACATAGCCGTTTCGACCGACGTTTCATTCAGTGCGGTGGTACCAAATAACTCCAAGATTGGTTTGGTTCAAATCTTCTTGAAAAATCGTACACAATGAACGTGCGCGTGTCGGGAGGGACGCGGACCGTCGAGCCTCGCGGCCGCACAGCCCCCGGCCCGCCCGGCGCGGCACCCGCACACTATGTCACGACCACATCACTGCTGCAGGCGGTGACGTGCTTGCAGCGCGCGAGCACGGCGGCGCCGCTCAGCGCGCGCGCCGCGCACAACCTGGGCCTCGCGCTCCTCATGGGCCGGCGCGTCGCCTCCGCGTTCTGCCGACTCGCCGCCGCCGCCGCGCTCGACCCCGACAACGCGAGGACGGTCAGTCCTATGCTCGTCCAGCTTCATGTCATTCTTCACTGCAGCACAGCTCTCCACTCTCAGCCCTCTTATATATGCAGACTTGGCGCTTCCGTGCCCTTTATATTTGCCAGGCTAGGTAGGTATCTCTCGGATGTCAAGGATCAAGGAATCAAGATGAAGAGGGAGGGACACAGAACAACGATCGGGCCACACCGCCCGCGCCCGCGCCCGCGCGCCCCTCAACGCTGGGCAAGACTGGTCTGGTTCAAAGCTCCTTAGGGAGGGAGTTAGCAAATGATGTAGTCATGAACGTTTAGAAGAGTTTGGACGTCAGACTGTCCAATGCTTATATGAGAAACAGCGTCGCTGAGCTCCGCGGGGAGCGGAGGGGACGGCGCGCGCTCTGATTGGGTGGTAACGAATGTTGTTTGTACATTTATACAAATATCGTGTTACGCTAGCGCGGGGAAGGTCCGACGTCCATACATTTAACGTTCTTGGATGTATGTAGTGAATGTTGTGGGTGTGTGTCGGCTCGGCGGCAGGTGATGCTGGTGGGCGTGGCGCTGGAGCGGCTGCGAGACGCGCGCGCGGACGCGGCGTACGCGCGCGCGGCGCGGCTCGCGCCGGCCGACGCGCTCGTGCGCTACAACCTGGCCGCGCGGCACGCGCGCGCCGCCCGCCTGCCGCTCGCCGCGCGCGAGGCCGCCCTCGCCGCCTCCGCGCTCGCCGCCGACACCGCGCCCGACCCTCAGGTACTTACCGGCTAGCTCGAGCAGCCGACACATTCTTATCCAACTAAGCCGACAGCTACGATATCGGTTCACTTCGCTTTCATTTATTTTCTAATGATCGACTTGGTATAACATTTGCCATATACTTAGACACTACTGGCGCCCCGACCCGCAGTTTAGTCCTGACTGACTTCTGGTCAACTGAGTGTGTTGCAGCTTATTTTTCTGACGTAACCTGACCTGGTTGGTTAATTAGGTACCGTACCAGCGCTTTCTTTTGGCCGTGTCGGCTACAATAGACGGAAAACATGAACTACTTTCATAGCCGCTTGGACCGATCTTCTTTGAGTGCGGTGCGGTGTGCTGGTGGTAGCGATCCCTCAGTACCGCGCAGTGAGTGAGGGAGGGTACCTATGTATGTACAGATGCATGAAGGGTGTAATGTGAGTGTGCGGGCGCAGGCAGGCCTTCGTCACTCGCCCAAGGTCGCACGTTAATTGCCTACCGCTTGTTGGGCTGCCGCTATCCAGCCAGAGCGAGCGCACGCACCGCGCATCTACTACGCTTCGTTTCGAATTTAGAAATGTCGAAATCACGTCATTATTGTGCAGCATTTTGATTTATTTCTAGTAATTTATTTATTCATATTAGTAGGAGGTCATAGATTTAAAATAATATTATCATATTGCCAATAACATTAGTTAGATGACGCCGAACAGCGTGGTGTGTATGGCCTAATTCGTATATGGATAGAAATAGAACATTCATTCGTTCTCTGTCTCTCAATGTGGGTTTTATACAATAAAAAACACCAATAAAACAACAGGTACATTGTAGATGATCATATAATTTATTGATCAAATAAAACTATCACTGGAAAGTTGCACGCTTCCATGTGAAAAACTAATTGTGACGCTGAACACATGCATGAATTTGTTCGCATGAATTTGCCGTAGCTAAATATCTTATCGTTGGTAGGAAGGTATCATCTTCATTTTATTCCTCACGAAAAGACAGCGCTTTCGAGATAGAGTTACGCGACAGAAAAAGAAGCGAAATGTAGGTGGTTATCGTGGTTAGGCATGCAGCTCTGTGCGAGTCAATTTGTACTTTATCGCGTCGTCGCAGAGTAGCTATTTCTTTGTGAGTGTTTGTACAGAGAAGCTTCTGTACGTATCTATTCTGTGGCGCAGGTGGCGAGCTCGCTGTCCGCGCTGGTGGCGCTGCTGCGGCAGGCCGGGCTCCGCGTCGAGCTGGCTCAGGGGAGCGAGCCGCCCCCGCCCCCGCACATCGCGCCTGATGAAGTCTGAGCGCGCGGCGGAGGACGGGAGCTAACACAGTGCACTGCACTACTCTACTTGTTCCGAAAGATCTGTAGGAAGGGCCTCGCTATCTTCGTATACAATTACATATCAATGTTGAGTTTTCAATGAAGATATTATCAAATGAGGTCTAACGGTATTAGTATTCAATTAATTAACCGATTACGTTTTAGTACCATTTCTGTGTAAATGTAATATTTTAAAGCAATAAACCATTTTTTATTTGACTTGGTTTTTGAAATACGCTCCATTCCTAAGCCCCGCGCGCTCTATGGTTTTTTGATAATTAATTCATTGATATTAGATTCTTATATTATGTATTTTATACACATTCAATAAAAAAATCGCATATAATATTTCTTCTTATATTTCGACTTAGATATGAGTAATAAAATTGATTTATTGAAATTATTTATTCGTGCATTGAACGATGCTCTCTCTATTATTTGTGTAAAATTATGCACAGAATTTATGTAAAACGGAAGCCCAATTTATTTAGGATTTATGATCAATTTGAGTCAACGCAATATATTCTAATTCTGTCTCTTCCTGCCTCCCTCCCTCTTAGGGTATATTGATTCAGTATAAAACAAAGCTAAAAAAATGACGCACTTACCATACCAACTTTCGTCCCTTATTTACCCCTTTAGTTTTGGGGATAAATTTCCAAAAAAGCTGAACACAGTAACTTCTTACTTCACACATTGTACCTGTATACCCGCTTACACATTAGTTAGACGATAACGGAATGGCAACGAACACGGCAAGACCACACCCACAGCGCGTCGAGCGAGACAAACTTTACATGTAAGCATGAACAAATATATGCACAGCTTTCGCACTTGCCGGCGGCGACGACGCGACGGTAACGACATGCCGTCACAACAATTCGTACATTCTTGTCTCTACCTGCCGCCGTGTCGTTCTGTGTCGTGCCGTGCTGTTATCGTCCAGTGTGCAAGCTGCAAGATATTGACAGAGTGCACGCGACTGCAGCTCGTCAAACTTTTTGTTAAACGTCGTATAGGTACCTATGTACCCTACATACGTAATTTATAATGTACAAGGCTTTCTTCAGGAGAAGCGAGAGGTCGCGTAACGAGCTTGCCGGCCGATACACTGGTGCTGATATTGTGTCTTGCCAGGTATCGTACATATGGATATAGGTAGGCAGAATAAATATCTGATTAGAAGGTACTCTCTAATACAGTCAGTCAGTCAGTCAGCATGTAAGCGTCTACTGCTGGACATAGGCCTCTCCAATTTTCCTCCAGTCCTTCCGGCCTTCAGCGGTACGGAACCACTGCTTTCCGCCGACGTACTGGATGTCGTCGTCACACCTGGCGGGTGGTCTTCCCACACTCCGTTTTCCTGTCCACGCCCGCCAGTTTAGGACACGGTTACTCCAACTGTCGTCGTCTCTTCGGGTAACGTGCCCAGCCTACTGCCACTTGAGCTTAGCCACACGGTTTCACATAGGAATATTCGAAGCATGGCACGCTCCATTGCTCGCTGGGCATCTTTCAACCTTTGGACAAAAGCGACCGTCAGAGACCACGTCTCACACCCGCACGTCATGACCGGGAGGACACACTGGTCATATACTATACGGCTCTTTAAACTCTCTAATACATCATCTCTAAGCTCAGCCTAGGACATTAGGTGATTCAGCTCCGATTACTGACGAATTTCTTAAGGAATGATTCCTGAAAATCTAAATAGTGATGGTGAAATCATAGGAGGTGACGAGACGGCACGACACTCCGGCGAGACGGCGGTAATCCAACGACGGTAACGCCCCGTCCCGCACCGCCACAACACCATCGAACTAAGTGTTACTCTACAACGTACAGTCCGTGACAATGCTTTCACATATTTCAACGAAATACTGTCTAACAAAATGTTCCAGTCTCATGTCGCTAGATGGCGTTAGTAACGCGCTCGCGGGACGACGTACATCGCGCTGTCAGAATGCACAATGTACAGTGGACACGACTTATCTGTAGTTCCCAATGTCGTAGTCGGCTTCATGCATTTCTTGTGCTTGACGGACGGCAACGTATGTGCCCGTGTGGCGGCAAACCGATGAGTAACATGAAGGTTAGGAGATCCCGTGTAGGCCGCAGCCGGCATCTTCCGCTGTCGATATGATCTCGTGGCGTTCTGACCCATTAGGTAATTATAATAAGCTCGCGTTCTCCTTCCTTGTGTCGCCGTCGCGCCGTCTCGCGGCGTGGCGTAGTAGGGTGTGCGTAGTAAGAGGGGCGTGGCGGGGCACGGGCGGGGCGGGGCGGTGGTGCGGAGCTCTAAGCCTCTGGACTTTACCGAGAATCGAAAAACTCATCTCTAAGAAAATCCTATCGGGCCTTAGCACCATTCATCAGAACTTTGCAATAATAGAACATCGGATAGAACAAATTGTGACAAGTTCGAGTGCAGTTTTACTACCATATTTATGATCAATAAACAATCAACATTAGGCAACAATCTCTCACGGGGACCGATTTCGAAGCTTCCATGTCCATGCCTGTGTAGAATGAGCTCTCGATGTGAACAAGAAGCGCGAGGTGGGAGAGATCTGCGGAGAAACTAAATAAAACGAGCGAGATAATCGTACTTGCCGCCGTACCATGCATGACTACACTCCCCTCCCACATAGCAGGGCTGCTTTGCTTCCGCGCAGGTTCCGTAAGCAGCCAGCTTTGAGTTGAGACTGTACAAAAACGGCGCGGCAGTAGCTGCGCCGAGGTATTTAACTAACTATAGATCTGTGGCGATCTCTAGCCATGGAATGAAAATCGATAAATAATCAGAGCTTACAACGCTTCACGCTATAGAAACAACAAATGGTTCTCGTCGTGAGATGGCGCTTAACGACCAAATGTCAGATGTCATCAGTATCAACCAACTCAAGCCCGCCAGGGTGTTTCACCGCTGTAAAGTAACACGAGGCCAACAGCAAGCAAGTAAACACACTCTCGTCCTAGCACAGCCGTTCAATAGCGCTGCCTAGGACTATAGGGGGTAACACAGGACAAACCAGCAGCACACACACGAGTCGACGAGCGCCACCGACTCACCGCGTCATCCTGATACTGCTGGCTGAACGGTTCATACCTATCCTCAGATCTATAGATCTTTTTTTTTTATGGAAGCTGACACGGTTGGCTTCATCACCTACAACGTCCGTGATGTCAGCCCATAACACCGGGTGAACTAGGTGCCATGTCAGTGCTTCCCCCTTTGATCGTGCCGGCTACACTGAAATGGTCGGATCATGCATGGTGTTTAATTCTCCACCTCCACGGACGGAGCCATGGTCGGGTGTCACTGCTAATTTGTATGAAAACTGAACGTCGCCTCCGTGCCGCCGCCGCCGCCGTCGAGACGCGACGCGACGCTCCGCTCGGAGCAATTGAAAGGTATATCGACTCGTTTGATTGAGGCGGCCGGCGCGCCGCATACATGATCGGATGTGTTCCATCGGTCGAGCGGCGTCGCGGCGGCTAGCGGAGTCGCGTGCAGTGTCGGCGGGGGCGGCGCGGCGCGAGGCGGCGGTGGCGGCGCAGAGTCGGCGGCGCGGCGGGACGCGGACGGGGCGGCCCCGCACTGCGGCGAGCTATCGAGCGGCACGCGGCGGCGGAGGGCGCGCGGGGCGGGGCGGGCCGGCAGACAGTGTGCTCCCGGCCGCGAACCGGAGCGGCGCGCGCGGCATGGCTGGCGCGCTGCTGCTCGCGCTGCTGGCGCAGGCCGCTCACGTCCACACGGACAACGCCACGCTCTACTCGTGGGGGAGCGTCGGCGAGGCGGAGGAGGCGGCGACGACGGCGGGCGGCGCGGAGGAGGAGCGCGCGCCGCTCTTCCCGCCGGACTTGTTCACGGAGGAGCAGCGGCGCTCGGGCGCGGTGCTGCTGCACGTGCTGGGCATGGGCTACATGTTCGTGGCGCTCGCGGTCGTGTGCGACGAGTTCTTCGTGCCCTCGCTGGACGTGATCATCGAGCGGCTCGCGATCCGCGACGACGTCGCCGGCGCCACCTTCATGGCGGCCGGCGGCTCCGCGCCGGAGCTCTTCACCTCCGTCATCGGCGTGTTCGTGTCCTTCGACGACGTCGGCATCGGCACCATCGTCGGCTCGGCCGTCTTCAACATCCTCTTCGTGATCGGTGCGTGCGCGCTCTTCTCGCGCACCACGCTCTCGCTCACGTGGTGGCCGCTCTTCCGCGACTGCAGCTTCTACTCGGTCAGCCTCGTGGTGCTCATCTACTGCTTCCACGACAACCTCATCTACTGGCAGGAGGCGCTCGCCCTCTTCTCCATCTACATCGCCTACGTGCTCTTCATGCGCTGGAACCAGCCGGTCGAGCGCGCACTCAAGAAGCTCATCTACAAGAACAAGGTGACGCGCGTCCGCAGCACCGACCAGCTGATGCCCACGGTGAGTCGCCGCCGTGCGCGCACCCCCTCCCACGCTGTCCCCGCCTCCAGCCTCCAGCTCCGCTCCCGGTAGTAGTGCCAGGCGGCCGCGCCGCGCCGCGCGCCACGTGGCGCGCGCGTGACAGGTGGCGACGAGACGAGCGAGAGCCGCAACACACATACATACATAATATTTATAAATTACTAGCTGAGCCCGCGGCTCCGCTCGCGTGAAATTCGTATTCCAAAGAAGAATGTAAGTAACTAAGGGCGAGGCCGAAGGCCGAGCTGCGTTCAGGAAGACGATAAACCTTCTGGAAGAAGGGAAGGAACTAAGTGCGAGGCCGAAGGCCGAGCTGCGTTCAGGTAAACCAAAAACCCTCTTCCGCCTTCGGGCCTCGCCCTTAAAGACTTACTTTCTACGATAGAATATAATATCGTTTACTCAATCTATTTATTTCATAAAAATAAAAAAGTAATATTAATAACTAAAGAATTAAACCTACCTAACAAACATTAAAATAACTATCAAAACGGGCATTTTCAAATGTTCTTAGAGCACTTGCGGCATTACCCCGCTGGATGGCAAGGCTTACCCTTTGAATGAAGTACATAAGCGCTTGATGGCGGGACACCAGTTGCGTCAACCAGCAGAGGCTCAAGCCTCTTTTGGCTTCACTGCTCCACGGACCGAGGGTTTCAACCGCAAACGCAACAAATTCGAAATCTTGAATTATATTTCTATATTTGCTGCGTTTGAGGCTCTCCGCCCCAGCCTCGGCCGCGCCAGCCGCTCTTGAAGATGTCCTAACGTGACTTGGAGCCAATGTGAGAACAAAAGTGGCTTCCCACATCAAAGAACTACCTTTAGTCCATGGCACTAAGGTGATAGCATCGGGCCTCTTGCCATCCAGCCGGGAATAACCGCGAGGTTCTAGGATGCACGGTATATTTTCCGTTAGAAGCGTGGACTTTATAATAAAATTTAAATTAAATTAACTCAATCTTAATATTAATTAACTTTATTCGAGATGGTTTAGCTTCTTCCTGAACGCAGCTCGGCCTTCGGCCTCGCCCTTAGTTACTTGATTTCTTCGAGATGGTTTATCATTTGTCAGAACGTAGCTCGGCCTTCGGCCTCGCCTTAGTTACTTACTTTCTTCAAAAATGTTTACCTTCTTCCTATACGCAGCTCGGCCTACGGCCTCGCCCTTAGTTACTTGCTTTCTTCGAGATGGTTTATGGTCTTCCCGAATAGAGCACGGCCTTCGGCCTCGCCTTTAGATACTTACTTTCTTCAAGATGGTTTAGCTTCTTCCTGAACGCAGCTCGGCCTTCGGCCTCGCCCTTAGTTACTTGCTTTCTTCGAGATGGTTTTTCAATTATCAGAACGTAGCTCGGCCTTCGGCCTCGCCTTAGTTACTTACTTTCTTCAAGATGGTTTAGCTTCTTCCTGAACGCAGCTCTGCCTTCGGCCTCACAATTAGTTACTTGCTTTCTTCGAGATGGTTTTAAATTATCAGAACGTAGCTGGGCCTTCCGCCTCGCCCTTAGTTACTTTCATCGAGAAAGAATATCGTTTACGTGAGCGCAGATCCGCCTTCGGGCCCGCCTTTAGTTCATTACTTTCTTTTTTTGAAATACGAATTTCACGCGAGCGAAGCCGCGGGCAACAGATATATAAATTTTATTGCACCAATGACAGCGACATAACTTCGACTTTCAATTATTATTTTTATTTATCAAACAATTTGTCACCGGCCAGCTCACGTCGAGATGACAGTTCTCTGTTGTCAACATGACATTTAAAATTGTTTTTTACGTTTACTTTGGCTTACGTGATTTTTATTATATTTTTTAATTATTATGTTCATCCGGGATATACACTGTCACTATAAAAAGTTTCGTCAAATTCCGTTCAGTGGTTTTTGCGAGATGCGCGTACAAATAGACATTTTTGCATTTACGATTTTATTATATGTATAGAAAGAATAAATATGTATAGACTATTGTGTTCAAGTTATAAAAAAGAAGAACTGTCATTTTCGTTGTATCTACTTATTTTTAAATTTCGAATGAATATTGTATTCAAATTGTATTTGCTGCCAGTTCTCAAGATATAATTATGTACTTTGGACTACGTGATTTTAAACGCGCAATAATGTTTATAATTGTAATTTTTTTTTTTTTTGTTATTTTTTTTTACGTATTATGTTAACCCGGCATATAAACTGCCACTATACAATGTTTCGTCTAATTCCGTTCAGTGGTTTTTGCGTGATGCGCGTACAGACAAACAAACAAGCAAACAAAAATTTTAAAAACTGTTCTAACATGTTCAGTATCTCATTTTAAGCCACCCTGGTTAGTTTTTTTCCGAATACATTCAATGTACAGACTTTCTTACCTCTACGATTTTATTATATGTATAGATACACGGTGTTGCAGTTGCCCCAGTAATATTTTTAACTGACATAAGGGGGTTATTCTATATGTGAAACTAAACACTTCTGTAGCAAAACAATAATTTTTTTAACAAAAATAAAATTTTTTCCATACAAATTTTAAATGCTAATGCAATTGCAAATTTTAATTCTATTCTCAAAATGTATGGAGAGAAAAAAAAATTTTTTCTTCAAATTAAAAAGTCGTAGAACATAAGTTGTTCTATTTCACGTACAGAATCACCCCCTTCCGGGTTTTACGTTTGGGGTTGCAACACCGTGTATATAGGTCATACATACAAATGAGAGCTTTATCTAACTAAATATTTAACTAGGACGTTACAATGTTATGTTTCCTTTGCAGAATAGAATAGGTAGGCGAGTGAGCTCACTGAGGTAGGCATACCTACAGAACTAACACTGATACATCTCGTGCCCGCGAGCCTGGTCGAGGGCGCTGACAAAGCGCGGCAAGTCGTGACAAGTAGGTCAGGTACCCACTACCCACAGCTTACAGGTAGCGCGTGTCTCGGAATTCTCAGTAGAAGTTCGGCTCTGCGTAGAGTTTAGGGTTACATATTACGTGTTACATACACGTATCACGTGTCCTCGCAGCGACGCGCGCGCGGCGCGTCGCCTCAGCACAGTGCGGCGGCACTTAGGGAGCGCGCCACCTCGGGCTCGGCTCGGCAGTGACTGGGTTTGCCGGTCCTACATGTCACTACAAGCTTCACAACGTTGGAGGCTTGATCAAATACTCGACGCGACGCGACGCGACGCGACGCGACGCCCTAGCGAGTGACCGCACACCACACGCAGACAACGCTTTCACTGATAAGTATAGTTTTTATGATAAACGCTATTAACAAATGGCGGAAGATCGGAAAAAAAACAACGACTGCTTAGCACAGCACGCACGTGCTACTCGCAGGTTCGCGGCGGCGGCGGTGTAGCGCGCGCGTCTGACATTATGTGCGCTGAGAGCAGGATCGATGACTTCTTTGTAAGTAGTGCCGCGTAAACAGAAGGTAACATTTCTTGGTCGCGTCATGCATGGCCAGCGAAGATAATACAATTATTATATAAAATGTTGTTCCGTTCACATTGCACTGAGTAATGTGAGTGACCGGTCCCACACATTACAACTAAAATTTAAAGAAATCATATTATACAGAGTATTCGGCACATCAACCGACAAATTTTTTTTGTAGTCTAAGTGGGGTCATTTGCAACGTTTTGACCCATGATACCTTTTGTCAGATGTCACGTGGCATCGAGACACGATTTTTTTTTCTTTATTTTTGAAAATTACCAAAATCCCAGCTTTAAACCCTTGTAACTTTTTTGTTTATGATTGTATCAGCACAAAATAAAATTTATTGAATTTTACAATGTATCCTTGTTCTAGAAAAAAATATAATTTGATGAAGTTCATACCATGAAAAGGTTTTATGACCTCCCACAGTCCCGAGAACGAGTAAAAATATGATAGAATCTTAATTTCTTAATTTATAAAAAAAAAAAACTGACAGCAATTGATAGCTTCATTTTCTTTTAAAAAGTTTCCTAGTTTATGCCCTTTCCAACGGTATACCACATGTCATACAAATAATTCACTATGTGGTCAAAATTAGACACAGAGACAGAACAGAACGACAAAATTAGGGATAATTTGCAAGAGTGCCCGCGCGACCGGTACATGTTCTAAATTTGAATATGCTCCCGAAAAAGCTCTCACTAAGGGAAGTGAGTGCCCGTGTTGAGTTTAAGCGCAAAAACGTAATAAGAATACCCTCCCACACGCTGGTTGCTGTTCATTTGGAACCACCCAGCAGGCACGCTCTACCCCCCAATACATATATACCTACCTACATACGTGACTAAGTAACTTCAGAAATAAAATTACCATTATATTTCGTTATCATTGTAAACATATTTTTAAAGGGCACCTTGTTCGCCGATAGATTATAAATGCTGCCTACTGTGTGACATGACAGACTTACATACCTACTGATTAACTTTTCAATCGACATCATAAATATGTCAAACTTATTCAACATTCCCTACATCACCTCCTCGACACTTTGACGTGTGTAGCTCTCGTGGTCCACGCCCGCGCCCGCCGCAACACCGCACCCACACGCACGTGTGTTTGCGTAAATCTACACTTGCAAAACTTACACTTCTGGAAGTTTTGGAAGGAAACTTGTGTTGGAAAAATATGTGAAAGTTTCTCCTGCACAACTCTGAGAAATAATTTGACTGTTTAAACCGAACTTGCGTAAACTGGACTAGTAGTGCAAAGTTTACTTGAACGCGCGCGTGTGGCGTGAGCCGACGCACTTTGGTTCAGTAGTGTCTAAGCTGCTGCCTACTTGGGGAACTCCATGGGGAATGCTCGAAAGAGCTGTTTAACACGATCCCGCCGTCCCCTTTCCACCTCCACACAACGCGCACTGGGCAGGAATTGCATCCCTATACGCTTAACTTACCACGGATGCGTACCAATCGGCTCTGCAGATCTTTCCTCTACAGAACTGGTAAACTCTGGAACGCTCTCCCTGCCCACATATTTACCCCCAAGTATAGTCTCGGGTCCTTCAAGAGAGGCGTGAATATCGCCTGTCAGGCCGGCATGGCATTCGCATCCCCCGCGTACGGCCGAATGTCCATGGGCGTCGTAAGACACCTTATGGGTGGCTCGGCGCCACATGTCGCGCTTAATATAAAAAAAATACTTCTACTGCTACCAGAAAAAAAAAACAATTTGCAGGTGCAAGCACACTTGAGCAATCTGTGGTCACCGTCTGTGTGGTCAGGATTACTCGCCCAAGTCTAGATTTGCGCAAGTAAGCAGTTACCATTACACTTGAAACAGAACGAGACAAACGATTCCCATTTGCTAAAACTTCTCTTTTAGACTTTGAAGTGGCTGGCGCTTCCTCGATAATTTGTTTGTTGAGGACGGAGCGAACTTGTACGAGTAAATACAAGCGAGTAGCTAAGCGCCGCCACCGCCACCGCGCCGGCAATGATGGGGGCGGGGCGGGGCGGCCTCGCAGGTATTGTAGCGCCTACGCGGCGGGGGCTGGGGCGGGGGCGGGGGCGGAAGTAATCGCCCCTGTATTCGCGCGCGGGGAATTAATCTCTAGCTAACGCACAGTAGGTAGGACACATGTCTAGGTCGCATCGCAAGTATCGAAACCCCTTGGGTTAAGGCCGTGACAAACGCCAACGACCTTGAGCATTCGGGAACTTCAAATTCCAAATTATTTTAGTTTATGTACCACTTTTTATAAGCCTCTAAATAGACTATCGATGAAAACTAAAATAAAAATTGGTAGGTACTTAGGTAGATATAGAAGATAAGTCGATAGGTGCATTTATACATATACATATTTAGGTACGTATGGTTAATTACGTCGATAATTTCGTGTAGGCGTTTTTTGTTTTTTATTTTTATCTCCTGTCGTGGTTACAATAATAAAATTTCAACAAGCCAGTTTTATCAGTGCTTTGTGACCATTGCATCAGTGGTATTGTAATTTTTTTTATAGTAATTTTACTCATTATTAAAATAAACCAAACATCAACATTGTTGGTAAGAAACCAAATTTTATGTTGGTATTTTTTAAAAATTTTTTTTAATGTGTGCCAATTGGTCAGTTTTGGACTTTCTTTGCCGCAATTTTTGCGTATTTGGCGTTTATCACGGCCTTAGAACTCTATTTTCTGCTTGTGTTTACCGATCGTGAGTGCGTTTTTGTGAAATATCTGTCGCAGGGTTGGACTGGAATTCATATTACGTATATTGTTAAAGCTTTTTTAATATTATCAGTACTAGTTGCCTTTTCGTTTGTATGTACATAAAATGTACAACAAAATTATTTAACCATAAATAAAAATACTCACTAATGAGAATGATATCGTCAGCCGACTAACGCCGCACGGCGCGGCGGCGGCGGTCGCCGATCCTCACACCAGCTGCTACTATGCACGTAAGAGTTTCTCTACTCCGCGTCATTAACAAGCGCACCAGTAAGAACCGAGCCAATGTTGCAGTGTCAAATTGGTTTTTATTTTTATGGAAACTGACACGGTTGGCGACATCACCTACAACATCCGTGATGTCAGCCCATAACACCGGGTGAACTAGGTGCCACGTCAGCGCTTCCCTTCGGTAGTGCCGGCTACACTGAACTGGATGGAAAATACAAACTATTTACATAGCCGTTTCGACCGACCTTTCATTCAGTGCGGTGGTACCAACCCGAGTGGGTTAAACCCTACCACCTAGTAATATAAGAAGGGAGTCAT
Organism: Nematopogon swammerdamellus; assembly: GCA_946902875.1. Taxonomy (NCBI): domain Eukaryota; kingdom Metazoa; phylum Arthropoda; class Insecta; order Lepidoptera; family Adelidae; genus Nematopogon; species Nematopogon swammerdamellus. Next base: position 21,778,712 of record OX336350.1, read on the forward strand.
ATCCCTTGGTGTAAAAATTCGGTTGCATTTTCTGTTATCGTATTTCGGCGTGGGTCGCGACTGTTCGCGCGCGACAGGGGCGGTGTGTCTCCAGACTTCTACGACGTGGCCCGGTCACGTGATCGGCGCCGCGTCGCGGGGACGCACAACGCGCATTATGTTTTCTCTATGGCGCCGGCCGACCGAGTCTTTCGTGATAATATTAGGTACCTATATAATAAATTCTTCGTCCGCTTTCTTGAGACTCTCAGCACATGCTAGCACTGGGTTAATATCAGTCCCCGCCCAAGTGCATCTCGGGACAGGGGATAGATATGTGGTGATGTATGCCTCTTCTTAATTAACTGTTTCACCATAATTTTCCTGTTGATTGAGTTCTTCTAAATATCCATTCAATACGTTTGTTACAAAAAAATATATATGTGGGCGCGAAATAATTTTGTTAACGTGCAACACTTAAATATCTTGAAGAATGGCACTAGTGGCTGTACTGGTATTTATTGCCTGTATGTTGGTGGACCTGCACAAGCGCGCCTATGTTCAATTTATTCACCATATTTAACTATTTGGCATTGGACCAATCACAATGCAGCGATTACTTCTAATTTTCGTCGCCAGGTGGCAGAATGTCTGCTGTAGAACAATATCAAGGTGATGCAGACTGAAGTTGGCTGCAAGCCCTGTTTACAGGTTTTTGAAGGAATTTCCGCAGATCTGAACTGAGAGTTGTCACACGTGGTTGTGTGAAACGTGCTCTGCAGATTTGCAAAATGGCCGACCCAAGCCATGAGGTGTTACCTGATGACATCACTGGGAGCCTTGCTCCGACATATATATAAAAATAAAATATTGAATATAATATTATATAATATACATAATATAGTTTGCGCCATAATCATGACTTACCCTGAGGAGAAAACCATTAAGTGCTGGTATTCATTGTAGAAGTTGAACCAAATGTTCGCTGTAGCCCGTTCCACACCTTTGTAAGCTCTATTCCTCATCTTGGTAAACGATGTACTCTCTTTGGACATGATACACAGCTATGCAGACGACAGCACGGAGCACGAGGGCTGTGTTAAGGACTGGAAGAGTAGAGATTCGCGGCACAGGGAGGCTCAACGTTCAGTGATTGATAAGGTCGATAACGTTCTCGGAAAAGTAGCTCTATGGGGCCAGGAGAACCTTGTCGCCTTCAACGTTAGTAAGGCTCAGTGCTGCGCTGCGCATTATCTGCTAAGGTCGATCCCTTTCCTTTTCAAGCTAGTTTCCAAGGCAGCGTCGTACCTGTCTCGGAGCACCTGAACCACCATTTCCAAAGACGCAGGTTTCCGACAATTAATCGAGTCTAAGGCTAAAACAGCATCCAGAAAATTAGGAATACTTTTCCTCAATCGGTGGTTCTTCTCACCGGCACAACTATTCCTGTTCTACAATACACAGATTAGGCCGGTGATGGAGTACTGCAGTTACATCTAGGAGGATAGACCCCAATATCTGCTTGCGTCCATGGACTATATACATCTGTCTTTTTGGTGAACCGAAACTAACAGATGGTCGAGTCTCAGACGATTGAATGACAGAATGGTCTCTGAGTCACAGATGATTTGTAGGTTCGCTTAGTCTGTTTTACAAATACTATCACGGACTCTGCTCTGTGGAACTAGCATCCCTTATTCCCTGCCACCCGTCCTATCTCCGCATGACTCGTCGCAGAGAGATTCAGCATCCTTTTGTTGTTGAGCTTTGGAGAACCCATCGGTTCTCTAAATCGTTTCTTTGTCGCACCGCTTGGGTGTGGAACTGTCTTCCGTCGAGTGTGTTTCCCTTATCCTTTAACCGGGTGTCTTCAAACGTCTTATTAACAGACTACCCAGCCCAGCAACAGTCCGCTAATCTGCTGGCATGTCACCTAACTGAGCGTGGTTCTGTCGACAGCAACATCATCGGTCTCTCGGTACAGCAACCCATGATTTTTTACATAAACCTAAAAACTAACCTTGCAGTTACTTTCAATGCTGCGAACATATTATCGGAATGAAATGACTCACACTAGTGCCCTTGAATTATTGTTGTTGATGTTAAATTTGTTAATATATTATTATACTAGTTATAATTTTATTAGTCGCTATGTGACACCCAATTTCTACATTAAATACTAATGATAACATAATTCGTTAGAGAAGTGTTCCCAAACGACTTTAGTACATTTTAGCCGCATAACAATTCGCGGGCGTTCATTGAAGTTCATCACAAAAGAGTTCCGTCTCCCGTCCGACACTCAAGAAAACATAACTATTCAGAAAGAAGATACGGTGCGGCGGGAGCACGAGTAGGAAGTGTGCGATCTCTCGAGTCTCGAGGCGCGCCACCACCCTCACACCTTTGCTGCCGCTTGAATTCTCCTAATGTTTTTCATATAAGCTGGTCGGTGTAATGACTGGAACAGGTACGGCGCGCGGCGGCGCGGCGCGTCGAGCGAGGCGGAGCGGTGCGCCGCCGCGCGACACGTCCCAGCCACTGTCCGCCCTAATTATTTTTGTCCCAAGTAGGCAGGTAGGTACGCATGTATGTAGGAATATACATGTCGGTACGAACGAAGCTCTCTCTCTTTCGCCCACACGTGACTAAATGCATATGTATATTTTTTGACATGGAATCAAATGACATATCTATTCTGTAGCACATTCAATAGTGGCGAGGGGGTATTCGCTGGAACTTGAGCGTAACGCGGGAGAATTGCTACGAGTATATATCGGTAAGTACATATAATAGCGAGGGCCGAGGCGTATGTTTGAAATACCTAACTATAAAAGAAGAATTATAGTTTAACATGTCATGACTGATGATGAGTCATCAGATTTTCGGCATTTTTTCTGATGTCGACAGTGGAAAAGTTGAACAGTCTCGAAGATTGTACACATAGTGAAATTCCAAAAATGCCAACTTGTAGGGAATATTATTCAACCAACCACACATAGCTGTACAGTACCTATGTGTTATGTAAACCATTTTTGTGAACATTAAATTTATTTTTATGTCCATAAAAATCTATCTGCCCTAAAGTAACCAACATTTACGTTATACATGTGTATTTATCATAAGTTGATAACTGACTGAAGCAAGGCAGCGCGTTTTTATTTTTTATTGATTTATTTAGGAGATACAAATAATTACATACATGTAGTCTGTAGTTATAAAGAAGGTAAACATATTATGATAATTAGCTATGTAACAAGATTAACAAGCATTGCTCAAGTTACCAAAGAAGAAAGAAACATTTAGAGATTTAAAAGCACAAATAAATAATTCACAAACACTCATATTAAATAATGAACTCGGCTTACCGGTGCGATAATGGCGAGCGCATCGCTGCAGCTCGACGTTTCGAGTCCTCTATGGGACCCGTTCTCAAGAGGACGTGCTAGCTCCTCCGGCGTGACGACGTGTGTGAGTGTGACGTGGCTAGCTGCCGGAGGAGCTAGCACGTCCTCTTGAGAACGGGTCCCATAGAGGACTCGAAACGTGGAGCTGCAGCGATGCGCTCGCCATCATCGCACCGGTAAGCCGAGTTCATTATTTAATAATTCACAAACAGTCACGAGAGCAGACACCTCACACCGCGTACTGTGCCTCACACCACTCAGGGTTAGCACGCCTTTGGGTTTGATTAGCCGAAGCAGGCGTACTCGCCCGTCCGCTGCTCGGCTAGTCTAGAGTAGCGTCTGTGACCTCAGAAACAACAGAAGAGTGTTTGAGAATGAGGTCGAGGAGCGAACAGATAATCCGCCGGTGCACACTGCTTCGTCTGGCTGTAGTGAGGTTCGAACTTCGAGCGCTGCGCGCGGGGCTGGGGACACCACACTCTCTCTAGTCTCTGTGTAGTGAGCAGCGATTCCGATCTCTAGACCCCCTCCCCCCCTCACCGCTGAACCCGCTTGTACTTACCACTCTCCCGACTCGTCTCGCAGCCGCCGCCGCCGCCGCCGCTCTTTTATATAAGCTCCGATTTTTCGCTAATCGAAAATGATAACATTGTATTGGGAGCGCTCAATGACAGCAGTTCTTAAGAATCGATTTATCAAGCGAAAGTTTCCATTGAAGATACGGAATACCGAGCGAAGTGCGCGTGGCGGGGCGGGGCGGGGCGGGGCGGGGATAGCGAGAACGATATCGGCTCAGAGCGACAATAGCTACATAGCGCACGCGTCACAAGCTCACAAAATATATTAAGTTTTCTTACACACGAATGAAACGTGTCATTATCCAAAAAATAATACAATTATTGCATTGCGAAAATTATCGAAAGAATTGTTATTTATCCTTTCAAACCAATTGTTTTTTAAGCCCCGATGCAAAAGAAGGTGTTAGAAGTTTGAAGCCTACGTCTGTCTGTCTGTATGTGGCATCTTAATTCGCAAACAGATGAACCCATTTAGATGATTTTTTTATTATTAGAAAGCTGTTTGCTGGTTGACTGGGATGATTATTAGCTATATTTGTTATCAAGTAGGTGATCAAAAAATTACGTCTCTTAAAAAAACTTGGAATAAAAGTTTAATTGCAAATTTTAAAAACTCCCGACAAATCGACAACCCTTAAAAAGTCAAAAATAATTTGCATGTAGTAACTTAAGAGTCGGGATCGGTAAGTAAATAACCGCGCAGATTTGAGTTTTAATTTTATTTACTTAGCGGTCCCCCGGCGCCCCCGGCGGCGCCGCGACATCTTTATGTAACTAATAGGAAATTATTTTTGACTTTTTAAAGGCTGTGTCGGGGGTTTTTTTTAAATTTGTAATTTAACTTTTATTGCCAGTGCAGTAGTTTACAGGGAAGGTATGCTTACACTCGGCAGTGTGAAGTGAGCACACGCGTGCGCGGCGCTCTGTAGCTACTTGTAGGTAGATACTTGTAGGTAGTCGCTCCGAGTGGCTCGGAGGTAGGCGACGCACTCGAGCGGCGCGCGGACTGACTCGAGCCTCTATGTTGCAGCACCAGACCGCCGCACACGCCCTGGTGAGTCCACCCTCTACTTCTCTTCTCTTCTCTTCTCTTCTCTCTCTCTCCTCTTCACCTAGCACTCCGCATTCCCGCTCTTCTTCTTCTTCACCGCTCACGCGCGCTCGCGAACTCTCGCTCGCTTTACTCTCTTACATTATATACATACATAGATATTCCTCAGTAGTGCTGTGCACCTAGCTCACGCACACACCTCGCTCTCCTCGCGAGCTCGATACATTTTATTTCAAAGAATAACTACTAAAATAATTATTTGTTGAATGACTATGAGTTATGGGCTCTTCACTGGACAGAGCCTCCAGAGCAACCGGCAGAGAGCTGTAGCGATTTGTGATTCTTAGAGCTGTTCTCAATATTAGGAAGTGTCCGCTATTGCGGTTTGCGCCAACGACATTCTACTTTCTAATTCGTTATCTTTTTATTTCGTTGATCTTTTCTTGATACTTTTTAATTAGTTGGTTTGCGCAGATTGCATACTCACATACTTACCCACATGGCTTCGTAGTTATTACATTTTATGCTTTCAGTACTAGGTGAGTAATTCCTCTCAGACTTCAAGGACAAACGCTCGCATGTACCTTCCGTTTCCGCTTCGTCGGGCAATCTGTTACTGCATGAAGTTATCTAGTGACACTTACTATTAGTAGACAATGCTGATTCTAAAAATAAAACTAACAGCGGGACCAAACGTGCGGTTCTCCGGTATGCGGTTTCTCTGTCGTTATTGAGAGAATTAAAAATATATCCCGTGCTCGCACTCAAAGTTAAAAAAATTATTGTTATAATATAACATGGATATAATATACATAATATGTATAGAGGTAAAGTTTAATTTTTTTTAATTTTCTTTATGTAAACCAGCATGGGTGGCTGTGCCGAGAGACCAATGGTGCAGTCGACAGTGCCAAAATCACGTCTCCTCGCGAAACCACGCTCAGTTAGGTGCCATGCCAGCAGATTTGCGGACTATTGCTAGGCTGTCCAGCCCGTTAATACGACGCTTGAAGACACCCAGGTTAAAGGATTCAGGAAATACACTCGCCGGAAGACAGTTCCACACTCTAGCGGTGCGACAAAGAAACGATTTAGAGAACCGATGGGTTCTCAAAAGCCCAATGTCAACAACAAAAGGGTGCTGAGTCTCTCTGCGACGAGTCATGCGGAGGTAGGACGGGTGGCAGGGAATAAGGGATGCTAGTTCCACAGAGCAGCGTCCGTGATAGTATCTGTAAAACAGACTAATCGAACCCACAAATCGTCTGTGACTCAGAGACTCCAGAACATCTGTAAGTTTCGGGTCACCAACAAGACGGATGGCTCGGCGCTGTATCGAGTCCAAGGACGCAAGCAGATAATGCGGACTACTCTCCCAGATATGACTGCAGTACTCCATAACCGGCCTAATCTGTGTTTTGTACAACAGGAATAGTTGTGCCGGTGAGAAGAACCGCCGATTTCGGAAAATTATTCCCAATTTTCTGGATGCAGTTTTGGCCTTAGACTCGATTAGTTGCCGGAAACCCACGTCTTTGGATATAGTGGTGCCCAGGAGGTCCAGGTGCTCCGAGACAGGTACGACGCTACCTTGGAAACTAGCTTGGAAAGGAAAGGGGTCGACCTTAGCAAATAATGCGCAGCACTGAGTCTTACTAACGTTGAAGGTGACAAGGTTCTCCTGGCCCCATATAGCTACTTTTCCGAGAACGTTATCTACCTTATCAACAACTGAACGTTGAGCCTCCCTGTGCCGCGAATCTCTACTCTTCCAGTCCTTAACATAGCCCTCGTGCTCCGTGCTGTCGTCTGCATAGCTGTGTATCATGCCCAAGGACAGAAGATCGTTTATAAATATTAAGAAAAGCGTAGGCGACAGCACAGAGCCCTGCGGAACACCAGCGTTGATTGGAAAGTCGTCCGATTTCGAGCCATCGATGGTAACGAAGATGGAACGACCCGCCAAAAAGCTGGCGATCCAGGTACATAGTTTGGGTGGAATGCCTAAGGACGGAAGCTTGCATAGGAGGCCTCGGTGCCAAACGCGGTCGAAGCAAAAAAAACACTATATTTTTACGTTCACGGTGACCGGTGCACGCTGTCGCTCGGGGTGAGCGCTGCAACTTCGTCCGGGTTAGATTAGGTTCAAGGTTGAGCCGGGTCAGGTCCGAGTTTAGCTTGAGTCCTAACTAGGTTAACTTAGGTCCAATGTTACGTTAGGTCGAGCATCTAAAGGTCAGGTCGACGTCAAGGCTAGCTAGCCAACAGACGAAAGCTTGACATGACCTCACCACAGCTGGCCAACGACCGCACCACCCGAACCGCTGCGCTGGTGCGGTCTTAATACTTTGCTATAACATAAAATGCGCGCACCCTAAATCTGCCTAGATGTGGAGCAGAGTAGGCATATAGCTTAACTCCACCCATAGTGTATAGTGTCCGAGCAGCATCCACAGCTCGCTACCTACTGACACGGACGGCCCGGGTCAGCTGCCATCCGGCCAATAAAAGTTTGAGAATCGGTGGTAGCTTGAGTGACAAAAAAATAAAACCGGGAAGGATGGTCAAATAAAAAAAACTAGATTAAATTGTTAATAGAATTTAATTGATACCTTCGTGGCCTCAGTCGTGATGGAAAATTGGCGCTAATTCAGCTTAAATTAATTCAACTGCTACCACAATAATCTTAGTAAGCTAAGGTAAAACAACAAATATTAATGCATGAACATGCGCGGTAAGCAAGCTAAGCGCGACGTTGCTTGCTTGCTGCCACGATCGCCACATCAACTTAGCAACACAAATAAAGTTTACACACAAACATCTCCACGCACGTGTTACAGTATGATTAGTCTTAATTTAACTTAGCTAAATTCATAATAACGAATCCGGCCGGTGTTGTGGACGATGAAGGAACTGCTATCGGAGTGCATGCGCTGTTTCCCCGCAACTGACATAAAGGCTGGGTCTATTCGATCGAGCGAGGTGGAGAAGACGTAAGGGACTAGTATATTGTGGCGGTCCTGTTGCAAAATCTGGTGCGCAGCTGATACTCGTGGTTGCTGCGGCAAACGCTCACCAAATCATCGGCTGACTGGCTCAACCACACAATGTTTTCGGTCCAGCAGTGGATACCGACGTCGGGGCACCCAACTAGCATAAACGTCTAGCCTGCCTGCAGCGAGCGGAGCTGCTCTAATAGATTGCAGTATACTCTACATATAGAGCAAATTATTCAAATCCTTTTCTTCACCACCACTCCTTTTTCTTTTGAACCAAAAATTCCTGTCCTGTCAAAAATTTTTGACAACCTAACTTTTTCATTTTCTAACATTTAAACTAATATGGCCTGAAGCAATAATCTGCTTCGTCACAGTGCCTCTCCCCTTGAGGTAGAGGACAAGCTCCGTCCGACCTGTCGTCCCCGTCAGTTATCGTTAGAGGAACACTCAACAGAACTTAAGTAGAACCCAAAGAGGGGGAAAAAAAAACGAGGAACGCTACTAAGCAATACCAACAAATTGAAATAAAGATGAAAACAAAATATTATCCAACCTGGAAAACACCCGGGTTCGTCAGATAAAACGTGAACGAAACCGGCAGCCATTATCTACACATAACGTAAAAAAAAATATTATTAGGCAGGTACTCGGGTCTGCCAGATAAACTTGGGCAAAACCAAGCAGTCATTAATCTAGTTAGGCCCTACGTCGGTAGCGAGCAATACCAACGACAGAACGTCAAAAACTTTCTCATAGCGTGAGTCAGTTAAAATTAACCACTGCAGTATGAGTACGCAATCGATTTGGCAAAAAGATTGGCGAAAAACAGACGGATATTGGAGTCTTGATAACGGCATCGACTCATACCGTATCGGCCTCGCCGTAGGCCGAGGTCAGCTTAAAATCTTTCACACTCCAGTCGCCTATAGATTTACCATCCATGTTCGCTAGTTCATAAACCGTGGAGCTTTTTTTGCGTAGGATTTTACACTGAACGTAGCGCGGAGCTAACTTCGCCGAGAAATACTTCCCGGCGTCGCTACGAGCAAAAGTCTTCCGCCAGACACACTGACCGACGCAGAATTCTTCGGGCTTTCGGCGTAGGTCGTAACGCCTTTTGTTCACCGCATGAGCCCGATCCAGGGCTACCCTAACACGGTCAAAAATTCCCTGAAGTTCGCTTAGATCGTCGGCTCTGGTTTCCGCTGGGGTCAGAAGGTTCTCCGACGGGGTCTCTCCATGTAATCGGTCGTAGAACTGTCCCGTAGATACGAGTTCACGACCGTATGTGAGGAAGGCCGGCGAAAAACCTGTGCTCTCATTGACAGCAGTGTTGACGGCAAATTGGAGCTTCGGAAGGAGGACGTCCCAAGCCCGATGGTCCTCTTTGACAAATATCGCCAACATTGTAATTAATGTACGATTGTACCTTTCGACTAAATTCACCTCCGGCGTATACTTAGGGGCGTAAAAGGTGCTGGGGATACGGTAACGGTGCAACAACTCACGCAGGTCTGAACCAATAAATTCAGTACCGTTATCCGAAAGCACTACGCGGGGTACGCCGTGAACAAGGAACACGAAATTTTCTAATTTCTCAGCAATGGCCCCAGCAGTGGCACGCCTTAAGGGAAAAAACAAACAATATTTACTGAACGCACATGTAACTACCAAAATGTACACGTTTCTTGCGCGTGTGGGTGGAAAAGGTCCGGTAATATCTATTGATATGTATTCAAATGGTCTCGAACAATGTTTCGGCTCCCCCATTTGTCCCAAGGTTGGATGTTGGGCGTGCTTATGAGCCAAACAAAGTTCGCAGTTCCGTTTGAATACATATCAATAGATATTACCGGACCTTTTCCATGCCAACTGACACGGACGGCCCGGGTCAGCTGCCATCCGGCCAATAAAAGTTTGAGAATCGGTGGTAGCTTGAGTGACAAAAAAATAAAACCGGGAAGGATGGTCAAATAAAAAAAACTAGATTAAATTGTTAATAGAATTTAATTGATACCTTCGTGGCCTCAGTCGTGATGGAAAATTGGCGCTAATTCAGCTTAAATTAATTCAACTGCTACCACAATAATCTTAGTAAGCTAAGGTAAAACAACAAATATTAATGCATGAACATGCGCGGTAAGCAAGCTAAGCGCGACGTTGCTTGCTTGCTGCCACGATCGCCACATCAACTTAGCAACACAAATAAAGTTTACACACAAACATCTCCACGCACGTGTTACAGTATGATTAGTCTTAATTTAACTTAGCTAAATTCATAATAACGAATCCGGCCGGTGTTGTGGACGATGAAGGAACTGCTATCGGAGTGCATGCGCTGTTTCCCCGCAACTGACATAAAGGCTGGGTCTATTCGAGCGAGGTGGAGAAGACGTAAGGGACTAGTATATTGTGGCGGTCCTGTTGCAAAATCTGGTGCGCAGCTGATACTCGTGGTTGCTGCGGCAAACGCTCACCAAATCATCGGCTGACTGGCTCAACCACACAATGTTTTCGGTCCAGCAGTGGATACCGACGTCGGGGCACCCAACTAGCATAAACGTCTAGCCTGCCTGCAGCGAGCGGAGCTGCTCTAATAGATTGCAGTATACTCTACATATAGAGCAAATTATTCAAATCCTTTTCTTCACCACCACTCCTTTTTCTTTTGAACCAAAAATTCCTGTCCTGTCAAAAATTTTTGACAACCTAACTTTTTCATTTTCTAACATTTAAACTAATATGGCCTGAAGCAATAATCTGCTTCGTCACACTACTCCGGCTACCGGTCGCCGCTAATCACTTTCGTGATTTCGTTAATCATTGGCCTGGTCCGCTCGCACTCACCTAATCACCTATATTGACTAACCTTACACCGCCCTCACCTCACACCCCCGCCACAACGCGCCACGCCGCGCCGCGCCGCTCCGTCGCGTTCTACTCCTCCAAGGTTACAAACTACCTTTTGCTGCCGACGACGTCGGCTCGACCCCGCGCCGAGCTGATACAAGCTAAAATCGCAATTCAGTATAAATATTTAATAAGCTAATTTTCGTATAAAACTGTTTTTGGAAGCGTAGTGCTAGTAGCGATTTGAAATCAAGTCGTATCTCCCGCCGCGTACGTGATAAATTTCCTCGGTTGCCGTGTATTAATAGTATCGATGTAAAGCGGGTAATATAGGCACCACGTGAGTAAAGGGCGCACACACACCCTGTCGCGGTGCATCACGCACGCACGCACACATACATACACACTTAGTTTTACAACAACACAACACAAATTACAAATAAACAACACAAATTAGTTAGCGCATGACTAGGTACTATTTGTACTCAAATTTATTTACTAACCGATTGACAACTTGATACTTCAAGTATCTTAATATTTTCATTATAATATAATTTTTTTTTTATTATTTGACAATACTACGTTGTAGTATGTATACTTATTATGACTAGGTACTATTTGTACTCAAATTTATTTACTAACCGATTGACAACTTGATACTTCAAGTATCTATTTTTATTATAACTTTTTTTTATTATTATTTGACAATACTACGTTGTAGTATGTATACTTATTACTAACATTATTGAGTTGATACAAATGACGTATCAAAAATTTGACAAAGGCTCTTTACACCTGATCCACTAAATTAAGTCCTTGCAGTCAGAACTTCAAAAACAAAAAAAAAAGTTTTAAAAAACATAAAACCGACTTCCTAAAAAAAGTAAAACTAAAAAACTATTTAAAATAAAAATATAAAAACCGCCTTCAAAAATATATGAAATAAAAACCTAAAAAAAAAAACGAACCCTAGAGTTGAAGGCGGTGCTAAAAAGGCTACACAAATCACAAAGGATATTATCATCCGCTCATGTTTTCTTTCATGCATCATTTTTGCTTGCTTTAGCACCGCCTTCAACTCTAGGGTTCGTTTTTTTTTTTAGGTTTTTATTTCATATATTTTTGAAGGCGGTTTTTATATTTTTATTTTAAATAGTTTTTTAGTTTTACTTTTTTTAGGAAGTCGGTTTTATGTTTTTTAAAACTTTTTTTTTATTTCACAGTTTTTTTTAGTAATTTTTTGCTATTAATGTACTCGGCGGAATCGCTCGGCCTTCGGCCTCGCGATTCCGCCTCGCTTTCCAATCCGATCTTGACCCAATTAAAATAGGACCACGTCAGCTTCGATAGCTCAGTGGTGCAGACAGTCAACTGTCGCTATTGAATTTTAAGCAACGCTGGGTGCGGTCAGTACTTAGATGGGTGACCGCTGACCGTTGGAGGCTGACCAAGGTTCGGATTCCTCGTAAAACTGTAAGTCCCTTCCCTCGTAATTTTACTTGGTGGTAGGGTTTAACCTTCCCGGGTTGGTACCACCGCACTGAATTAAACGTCGGTCGAAACGGCTATGTAAATAGTTTGTGTTTTCCGACCAGTTCAGTGTAGTCAGCACGATCAAAGGGGGAAGCACTGACATGGCACTGGTGTTATGGGCTGACATCACAGACGTTGTAGGTGATGTTGCAGAACTTAGTAGAATGGACAGACATAAACGTGTTACGGAAGCCTACTTTTATTATAAAATAACCGTCGGAGGACCTTGGTTGAAAATTGTAAAATTTAGTAGAACGGATAGACATGCATATGTTACGGAACCCTACATTCATTTTGCAGAACTTAGTAGAATGGACAGACATAAACGTGTTACGGAACCCTACTTAACAGTTGCACTCCGGGAGTGCCGGCAGATCCCGTGCCACTCTAACTTAACCCTTAACGCAATGACTTAAGGTTTCAAATAAAAAAAAAAAAGAATTTTCAAAATCGGCCCACAATTGACGGAGTAATCGCGTAACAAACATCCAAAAAAAGAAAACATACCGTCGAATTGAGAATCTTTTAGGTCTAAAGTAAATTTCTCGTGAAGACAAATGCAACGAGCCCAAACACGATGGGTTTATCATGTGTAGTTTAGGAGTTCCTATGGCCACCTTCTGTCTCCATCATCAAACCAGCTCGATGGTACTCGGTACAGTAGGTACTGGCCAGGTACCATAATAAATTAAACGCCGGTCGGAAAAGATAAAAAAATTTCAAATTTAGAATATTCATGAAACAAGGGTCCGAATATGTATCACTAGTATATCGATTCATGTATTTCAACAGGACAGAGAAAATTTCAAAATATTAGGTATTTAATACTTTTTAGTTTTTTTTTTTTTGTTTTTTGGAAATCGGTTTAATATTTTTTAAAACAGTTTTTATTTCATTCTTTTTAGTAATATTACATAAAAAAGAATAATCGAAATCGAATAATCGAAATCGATTGAAGTGGTACAGAATTATTCGCCATATGTGTCAGACTGCAAATTGCTGAATAAGTCCACATCACAAATGTTTTGCTGAAGGTAACCACACACCATACTAATTTATCAAACTGAAAATTGCCGAATACGACCACATCACAAGTTTTGCTGAAGGTAACCACACACTATAGTATTATGCTGATTTTACGAAAACCACTCAACCAATTTCGATAAAATTGAAATGGGACCACCTCGGAAGTATGACCTAACTAACAAAAAAAGAATTTTCTAAATCGGCCCTCAATTGACGGAGAAATCGCGTAACAAACATACAAAAAAATAAAAAAAATAAAAATAAAAAAAAAAATAAAAAAAAACATACAGACGAATTGAGAACCTCCTCCTTTTTTGGAAGTCGGTTAAAAACAAAAATCTGTTTTTGATCTTGCTCTCAAGCTGTATTTTCAATCGACTGTAGGCGGTGTTATTATGTGGATAGCCACTAAATGCTTGTAAAAATTATTATGAAAAAAAAACCCTGCGAAGTTTCTTACCGGTTCTTCTTCGTGGGTGTAATCGAATCGGATAGAACAAATTGTGACAAATTCGAGTACAGTCATGCTGTCTAATGAATGCTTAATAAACAATATACAATACAATATACAACACACCCTGACGTGCATCCTCGTATAGTGCGTGAAATCCGTTTAGCGGCTCTACGAGCAACATAGGAGTGCTGCGAGACGGCATAGTGGTACTGTAAGGTGCTCGTAGCGGCTCTACGAGTGATGTAGCCATGCTGCGAGACGACATAGTGGTACTGTAAGATGCTCGTAGCGGCTCTACGAGCGATGTAGCCATGCTGCGAGACGGCATAATGGTACTGTATGATGCTCGTAGCGGCTCTACGAGCAATGTAGCCATGCTGCGAGACGGCATATTGGTACTGTAAGATGCTCGTAGCGGCTCTACGAGCGATGTAGCCATGCTGCGAGACGGCATTATGGTACTGTATGATGCTCGTAGCGGCTCTACGAGCAATGTAGCCATGCTGCGAGACGGTATAATGGTACTGTAAGATGCTCGTAGCGGCTCTACGAGCGATGTAGCCATGCTGCGAGACGGCATATTGGTACTGAAAGATGCTCGTAGCGCGAGACGGTATAATGGTACTGTAAGATGCTCGTAGCGGCTCTACGAGCGATGTAGCGATGCTGCGAGACGGAATAATGGTACTGTAAGATGCTCGTAGCGGCTCTACGAGCGATGTAGCCATGCTGCGAGACGGCATATTGGTACTGTAAGATGTTCGTAGCGGCTCTACGAGCGATGTAGCCATGCTGAGAGACGGCATATTGGTACTGTAGGATGCTCGTAGCGGCTCTACGAGCGATGTAGCCATGCTGCGAGACGGCATATTGGTACTGAAAGATGCTCGTAGCGCGAGACGGTATAATGGTACTGTAAGATGCTCGTAGCGGCTCTACGAGCGATGTAGCCATGCTGCGAGACGGTATAATGGTACTGTAAGATGCTCGTAGCGGCTCTACGAGCGATGTAGCCATGCTGCGAGACGGTATAATGGTACTGTAAGATGCTCGTAGCGGCTCTACGAGCGATGTAGCCATGCTGCGAGACGGTATAATGGTACTGTAAGATGCTCGTAGCGGCTCTACGAGCGATGTAGCCATGCTGCGAGACGGTATAATGGTACTGTAAGATGCTCGTAGCGGCTCTACGAGCGATGTAGCCATGTTGCGAGACGGCATAATGGTACTGTAAGATACTCGTAGCGGCTCTACGAGCGATGTAGCCATGCTGCGAGACGGCATATTGGTACTGTAAGATGTTCGTAGCGGCTCTACGAGCAATGTAGCCATGCTGAGAGACGGCACATTGGTACTGTAGGATGCTCGTAGCGGCTCTACGAGCGATGTAACCATGCTGCGAGACGGCATATTGGTACTGTAGGATGCTCGTAGCGGCTCTACGAGCAATGTAGCCATGCTGAGAGACGGCATATTGGTACTGTAGGATGCTCGTAGCGGCTCTACGAGCGATGTAACCATGCTGCGAGACGGCACAGTGGTACTGTAAGATGCTCGTAGCGGCTCTACGAGTGACATAGTGTAACTGCGAGAAGGCGTAAGTGCGCTGTGAGACTGCGTAACCGCTTTACAAGCGAGACGTGTTGGTACTGCACGGGGCCGTAACGGCTTTACAAGCGGCGTAGTGGCTCTACGAAAGGCGTAGCTGATCTACGTGCGAAGTAACAGTACTGCAAGGCGCTGTAGCAACTCTAGGAGGAGTAGCCACAGTACAAGCAACGCCGCGATCTTGCGAGGAAGCATACTGGTACTGCGAGGCGACTTAATGCTTCAACGAACAATGTAGTGGCTCTACGAAGGACGTAGCGGCTCTACGAGCGAGACGTAGTGGTGCTGAGAGTTGGCGAGCTGTGCTATGAGGCGGCGATTTGCGAGGGCAACTATACGTTGCGAGAGTGATGAGGGGGAGAGGGGTGCGGCAGCGGGCGAGGCGTATAGTGCACGATGTGATTCCCGGCTGTTGGTCCCGCGGGGCGCGGGCTGGCGGCCGAGAGCGGTACGTCGCTTCGGGCGGATAGCGGATGTTATAAATCTATTCGTTTAGGCTAGACGGGCTGTGTGGAGGCGGCGGCACGTAGGCGGGACCGCGGGCTCCCAGACAGTAATTAGTCCCTCGCGGCATCGCTAGTTTGTTCCAAATAAAGTAGCAATGTGTCAGAAATATATATAAATACCTAGCTAGGTGAGTGCGAGATGCTTAGTTGTTTTTTGTGCGAGAAATATTTGAAGCACATTTCAATTGAAGTATTTATGGAAGTTCACGCACTGCACACACTGATGTACTTTTGATCTGAAAAGGTAATACTTACCGGCGCGTGTTCGGCACACACCCCCGCACACACCCCCGCACGCGCGCGCGACATCAGTCATCACACACAACTATGACATGTGACTTGACGTCGCGTCGCGTCGGTGCGGAGCTCGAGAGCGTCACCGCGCTGTCTTCGTATTGTCAACAGATGTTTCTTAACAGCAGAGCGCGGAAGTATGTACATCGAGAAGTAAATCGGATTCATTGAATGCATCCCTTAGTTCTAGCTACAAACTGAGTTACTCCGAGGGGACTCGATGCGACGCGCAATGTGCTTAGTTAGCGCGATTCGCGCGCACTACCATGCGCGCGAGTCTCCAACCTCGAACTTGCGAAACCAATATTTATTCATTAAAAGTAGTCAAAACTGCGGAGCGGAAGGCTTCGCAGCTCGAGCACGATTGACGATGTGTGTGTGTGTGTGTGTGTGCGCAGCACGGAAACGCGACGACGTCGAGCGAGACGTCGGGCGGGACGGGCAGCGCGGCGGGCGTGGGCGCGTCGGCGGGGGCGGCGGGTGGCGCGTGCGCGGCGGGCGGCGCGCGCTCGCGCGAGCCCGCCGCCAAGTTCCGCCACGGACTGCTGCAGCTCATGATCCACACCATCGACCCCATGCACGACGGTGAGTTAGGTACGACGCACCGCACCGCCCGCCGCGACCGGCATCGCCGCACGCACACAGCTCTAGTGCCGCTTCGCACACACGCGGCGCGGCGGCGGCTAGCCCGTATGTGAGCGTTCACACGCGTGCACACGACACGGTGAAGCGACGTGTCGTGTCAACGCTCATATATTAGCTCATAGATCACTTCTTTCATACGGTGATCGCGAAACTACAGCGGCGTGTGTGCGTGTGTGTGTGTGCGTGT
The DNA here is from genome assembly GCA_946902875.1 of Nematopogon swammerdamellus. Lineage (NCBI taxonomy): Eukaryota > Metazoa > Arthropoda > Insecta > Lepidoptera > Adelidae > Nematopogon > Nematopogon swammerdamellus. The sequence continues at coordinate 21,795,829 of OX336350.1, forward strand.
GTGTGGAGGCACGTGAAATTTATTTATCTTCTTGTGTGTGTGATATTTTGTAAATTGATTTTAAATATTATGTTGATGAAGTTATCAATCTGAAATATCTTGCAAATTGTTGACAGTTCTAAGCTATGTTTAAAGTTTCAAGTCTCTAACTTGTCTCTAACTTACCGGGAATTTGTACCGAACAGATAAACACACAAGAAAGCTAGTTAATAAAAAACGAGTGTTAAAATGCACTAGGCCGCGGGGGCGCGGCGCGGCGCGCGGCGGCGGCGTGTCGGTTGAGAGGTGAGGAGGTGAGTAGGTGAGTAGGTGAGAAGGTAAGTGTGTGCGTGCGGTGTGTGCAGGCAAGGTGGACGAGAAGGCGACGCAACTGCACGCGATCGCCTCGCTGAAGGTGCTGCTGGAGGCGACGAAGCCTGCGGCGGGCGGTGCGGGGGCGCGCCGCTCCGCCGCCGCCGCCGCCGCCGCCAAGGAGACCCAGCTCGACCTGCCCAACGGCGCGCTCGCCGCCGACGTGCAGCTCGACGCGATCGAGGAGGTAAGCGGCACCTCTCTTACTTACTGCTCTATACCTCTCTCTCACTCTACACTGCGCGCTGTACAAGCGTACAGCGCGCCACGCACTAACCGCACGTCAGAGAAAAGCTAGAAACTCATTGGGCCCACGTACGCCACACACGCGAATCTGGGCGCGTCGGTCTCTATACATTTTATATGGAAGAGCGCAGCACGCAGTTTCATTGCGCCCACGCCACCCTACGCTACGCGACACACTGCGTGCTGCACTCTTCCATATAAAATGTATGGCGACCGACGCGCCCACGTACGCGTGCGTGCGCCCAATGAGTTTCTAGCTAAACAATGATGTGTCGCCGCGAGGTTGTAGGCAGGTTGTAGCGCTTGCGCGTTGCTAAGTTGGCTGGTATAAATGTTGGCGACATTTGTCTACACGACACGGACACGACGACATGGATCTAGACATTTTACATTACATTTTAGACATCTTACGGTAGGTATCGACGAATACGCTAATAGCTTCGCAGGGTACTCCGCCCTCGCGCGGACAGCGCTCCAGTAGCTAGGCACTGAGTAGTGAGTAGGAAGCACTAGCACTAGACTTTCGTCAGCCTCGGTGGTGCTGTGCATCGGCGTTCGATTTCCGAGGTCAAGCACACTGGGCGCAGTCGGACTTTGGATGGACGACCGTCTAGCCGTTGAGACTGGCCGCGGTTCGGACTCCACTTAAAACTGTAGATCACTTCCCATAGCTCACTAGGAGGTCAACCCGTCCGGGTTGATACGATGGCGCTGCGCCGGCGCTTACAAACTGTTTGCTTTACAGATCACATACTGACTCTAAGGGTCGGAAGTGCGCGAGCGTTGTTCTCAGCCATCGTATTTGCATTTTGATTTTGAACGCACGGCTCGGCGGCGCGGGGCACTTCCGCAAATACACACTGCGCGTGCGTGACTTGCGTCGCGTTAACATTTGCACATCGACGTAACGTCGTATGTAGCGCTCGGTGTGGCGCGCGGTAGACACGCGCATGTTGCACGTTGTAGCGCTCGGTGTGGCGCGCGGTAGACACGCGCATGTTGCACGCGGCGCAAGATACGCTCGGTGTGACGCTAGGTTTGTTCGGTTGATAGTACATAGTAATAGATATTAGATGAATGGAAGCGTGTAGTGTAGGGTGCGGTAGCTGGCGAGGTGTTACTAATAACATGTTGTACTATTGCAGATAGTGGACTTGGAGGAGGACACGACTCCGCTGGACATGTCGTGGCCGGCCGGAGTGCGCAAGCGCCTCACCTACCTCCTCATCGCGCCCATCGTCTTCCCGCTCTGGATCACTCTCCCCGACACCAGGACGCCCAGAGGTACTCCCACTCCCCCACACCGCATCGCTCCCGTGCCCCCGGCCCCCCGCGAGCCGAGCCTCTCCCCGCTACTCCCCGCACTGCGCACTGACAACACACGTTTTACTAGAAATTAGAGTGAGTAACTACTCCTCTCTACCTATCTTCCCGGATCGCACGACTCACGCTATCGCTTTAAAGCGATCCTCGTCGAACGATCTCGCGAGCGCAGCGGGCTTCGCTTAGGTGACCCAGTTCCCAGTCTATTTAATGGATAGCCCGTATAATAACAGCCGAGCCGAGCAACTGAGTGAATTAATACCTGCCGCAGTGACTATACATAGACTTAGGTCGCTTCATTCTCGAGCGTAGAGCACGCACGAGTCTGTCAGTCATCAGCATCACACATCCTCCTTCCTTCTATACGAACGCTCTCGGTGAAGACGAACGCTCGGCGAGCGTCCGTGCCGGCACTACACTATCGTCCAACCCTCAACTCCAGAATGATGAAGCCAACCGTGTCAGTATCCTTAAAAAAAGAGAAAAAAAATTTAATTGTATAAAAATAATGTGTACAATTTCCTCTGTCAATTGTTCCAAAAATAAAATCTTAATTAATAAAAACCTGTAAAAACCAAAATATGAAGGTAGTATAGTTAGTGCTTACGCTGTGAAAACTTTTTCAAGTTCGTGTTTTAAACGGTTGTAGAGAAAATCGCTTCTGAACGTAGAAACGTCTTACGGGAAGCACGGCGCGCGGTGCGCGGAGCGGACCGCGCCTCCGCCGCCTGCACCGCCGCTCTACTCTATGCGTCGAGTGTTGGACGATCAGTTGTAGAGTTGGAGGATTGTGTAGCGAGTGATGAAGGAGTTATGTTGGTCGCGTTGCAGGCAAGAACCTGTTCCCGGTGACGTTCGTGGGTTCGATCGTGTGGATCGCGTTCTTCTCGTACCTGATGGTGTGGTGGGCGAACATAGCGGGCGCGACGGCGCGCGTGCCGCCCGAGGTGATGGGGCTCACGCTGCTGGCGGCCGGCACCTCCGTGCCCGACCTCATCACCTCCGTCATCGTCGCCAGGAAGGGCTTCGGCGACATGGCCGTCTCCAGCTCGGTCGGCAGCAACATCTTCGACGTCACCGTCGGGTGCGTACCTCCACCTCCCCCCGCCCTAATCATCAATACATATTACTATTGCATAATTAGCGTGTCTCTACATTTAAGGTTGGAACGAGTAAAGTACATATAAGTAATAAAATATACTGAGATAATTTTTCAAAATTTCTGTGCGTTTTCGTGTTTGTTTGTGCACGCATCGCATAAAAAACTACTGCACGTGAAGTGTGAAAACGTGTGAAGATGCACCTAGCCGGCCGACATGGTATTCGCAGCCCCCGTAAATATCCGAATGCCCGTGGGCGCCGTCGGACTACACCTCTGCGTTCATGTATCATGTCTGCGTTAGTTTAGCGCGCCATATGTCGTGCCTCCCATTAAAAAAAAATTCTCTGTGATGTTTTGTAATTATTGAAACCTAACATCACGCCCTTTCTAATAGGGATCGAATAGTATGGTTGATTGTATAGTATAATCGATATTGGGTATCGGTTGACCTTCAAGCCCAGTAGAAATCGACACAAAAAAAGGCTAAAATCGCAAAGCACGATGTAGTTCTGATTTGTTGGTATGTTGTATGGACCAGTTAGGGCAGTGTGAATCCAAATTTGCAACTTCGAAAAACTTGTGCTCGCTGCGCACCACGCGAAAAACTGCGAAATTTTGGGACTTTTTTCACTTTTTGCTCTAAAAGTCATAAACTATGCGTCTTTCGCCAAACATGACTGAGTACTTTTTTAAAGACAATTAAGTTTAAAACAATTGCAGCCCAACTGCAGCTCTATCAGCTAAACCTGATAGGGACCATGCTATGGCCCTTCAAAGATGGTTCATTTTTCTCTCATTTTGCTCTCGTTCGGAGCATAATATTAGCAAAATCGCTCATCCTATGAGAAAAGTCATTAGAAATAAAGTTGTATTATATTTAATTTGCTTTCATTAAAGCACAGAACAAAGTCTGTGAGATTAATAGTTCACTCACAATCTCAAAAAAACGAGAAGAAAAAGAAGGTATAAATTGATTTTTGAAGAATTGAGACAAAGCCTTTTGAATAATTATTTGTGTGCATATTACCAAAGGAAAAGAAATAAATCATGTAAAAAGGATAATTACTTTTTAATTTGTAGGCTTATATTACATATTATACATACCATATTGTTTCTTTGTTCTCAGGTACTAGAAGCTGGTACAACGAATGAAACAATGTCGGTTCCGCCGCGAGTCTCTTTTGTGTGTCGGCGGGCACTCGAAGAAGGTGACAGTACAGTGGTAGTCCTAAAAAAACGTGCTATCCAAACGCTAATTACCGCGAGTGTGATGTGGAGACCACGTTGATCTCAAGGAGAATGAAAAGTTTTTGAAAAAGCTGGATGAAGTCAGTGTTCACGATGCTTGCAGAAAGAAATACACAGCTCGACATAATATTGACGCGTGTGTTCGTCGTGGAGACGATCAAATTCCACAACCCCACCCATCGACCTCGAGAAAATCAGGCCCTATGAATCTCCATAGTATTTGTTTCCTTTGTGCGGAGGAAATCATTGAGGAGTTTCTCCAGCTACAAAAAAAACTTCCTAAGACACGCAGAAATGAGGTCCACAAAATTTAATCAATGACAGCGAGGCCATCAATACTCGATGCAGCCAGTCGTCGAGGTGATGGTCAGAAGTAGGTGCAAGGCGATCGATCATGTGCCGTCCCCATTCATCACCTCGACGACTCGCGACCTCGCTGTCATTGATTCAATTTTGTGCACCTAATTTCTGCTTGTCTTGGGAAGTTTCTTTTGGAGCCGGAGAAACTCCTCAGTAATTTCCTCCGCACAAAGGAAACAAATCCTATGGAGATTCATAGAGCTCGAAACAAATGCTATGGAGATTTATAGGGCCCAATCACAGAGCATCAAATGCGCGCGCCCCTCCTAGAGGCGCCGTGAGCGCGATTTCTCTACAACGCCGTTGAAGCCTGTGGGCGTGGCCTATGACTTACATATGTGTGTTGTGCGTGTGCATTTGTTTTGTGCGTGTGCCTAACTTGCTCCTCTTTGTGTGTAGTGTCGATACTAGCACACACACACATACGAAGCGCTAGCAGCACTGCGTGTAGTTATTGGGTTTCAAATATTATCGCATAAGGCGCCTCTAGTAGGGGGCGCGCGCGGTAGGTATTTGATGCTCTGTGGGCCCAATGTTCTTGAGGTCGATGGGTGGGGTTGTGGAACTTGATCGCCTCCACGACGAGCACACGACGCGTCAATATTATGTCGAGCGGTATATTTCTCTCTGCAAGATTCGTGCACTGACACACTGACTTCAACCAGCTTTTTCAAAAACTTTCATTCTCCTTGCGACCACGTTCCACACTCGCGGTAATTAGCGTTTGGATAGCACGTTTTTTTAGGACTACCACTGTACTGTCACCTTCCTCGAGTGCCCGCCGACACACAAAACAGACTCGCGGCGGAACCGACATTGTTTCATTCGTTGTACCAGCTTCTAGTACCTGAGAAAAAAGAAACAATATATGTATAATATGTAATATAATATGTATAATAATAATAATAGCCTGCAAATTAAAAAGTAATTGTTTTATTTACTTGATTTTATTTATTTTCCTTTGGTACTATGCACACAAATAGTTATTCAAAAGGTTTTGTCTCAATTCTTCAAAAATAAATGTTTACCTTCTTTTTGTTTTTTCGAGATTGTGAGTGAACTATTAGTTCCACAGACTTCGTTCTGTGCTTTAATGAAAGAAAATTAAATATACTACAACTTTATTTCTAGACTTTTCTCATAGGATGAGCGATTTTGCCAATATTTTGCTCCGAACGGGAGCAAAACTTTAAATTTTCAATTTTCGGGAAAAATTGACCATTTTTGAAGGGTCCTAGCTTGGTCCCTATAGGGTTTATAGAGCTGCAGTTGGGCTTAAATTGTTTTAAATTTAATTACCTTTAAAAAAGCAATCAATCATGTTTGTCGAAAAACGCATAGTGAAAAAAGTCCCAAAATTTCGCAGTTTTTCGCGTGGTGCGCAGCGAGCACAAGTTTTTCGAAGTTGCAAATTTGGATTCACACTGCCCTAACTGGTCCATACAACATACCAACAAATCAGAACTACATCGTGCTTTGCGATTTTAATGTCAATACCTACTGGGCTACATGTGATTTACATGTAAATATGTACCAATAATTATATTTGCTGTGACGGGGGTGACTTTCTTTTAGAGAATACGTACGAGTATATATCATTAACGTGAACTCAACTCGGACCTCGGCCTCGCCCTTGGCGGCTTCATGTTTGCGCTTCTATCGGATTTAATATTAAACCGGCTTTCACGCGAGCGGAGCCGCGGGCACAGCTAGTAAATCATATAATTGAGTGGGCAGAAATGATAGCGATCTGATTGCAATGTAGGAAGCTAGCACGCGAGCGCGGCGGCAAAGGTCAAGGCGGATCCGGTCTCGCGATACTCCGCGCGCCGCCGCGCCGCGCCGCCTCCTCCGCCTAGCTGCTGGCTAGACCGTCCGGTCCTAGCTCCTTCACCTGCTTGTTGCTCTGAAAATGCTTATTTTATTTTAAAGACGTCCAGATGCGCCAGCCGCGAGGCTGTACCACCCACACATCTATTTCTGCCGACTGGAAAGCCTGCAGGGTCATAATATTGTCATTAGCTGATCGTTATAGCGCCATTACATTATATATTATAGCGTCGTCCTAGCAGTCGGACTGCGGACGATAAGCTCTCCGCGCGACGCGAGTGTCCGCCGTGCGGCGGACAGAGCGTCGGATCAGATACTACGACACACCGCCGCCGCCCGCCGCCCGTCGTGGTCGGACTGAACCCCGTTGACTTGAAAGTGTTCACCGCTCGATGTGGAGTGCTATGCAGAAGCGGTATCAGGGATGTCCGGATGTACGAGTGTCTACGCCTTCATCAGTGTGAATAATAAACCACCCCGTCACTTGAGAGCGACCTTCGTCTGCCGGCCTACTGACACAGTGCGCCCCGCGCCCCGCCCCGCCCCGCGCACCCGCTGCGCTGCAGCCAGTGCGCCGCGCGCCACCGACCGGCTCCGGCCGGCGGGAACAATCTGCAGAATGTACGCGCGAGTCTCGCCTCGCACGCAACGCAACGCAAACACACACACACACAAGCTAACGCTCTGTAGCATTGTGGCGGCGGCGCGGGGCCGGCGCGGGGGAGGGATCTTCAGGAGGCGGCGGCGGCGGGCGTCCGGTGCACGGCCGCGCCGTCTCCGTGTACACGCGGAGCGGCTCGCGCCCCGCCCCGCCCCGCCCCGCCGCAGCCCGGCACGATCGATAAGCGGCACCTCCTCCAATCGCACCCGAAAACTTCAACAGATTGTTATCGAACCAACGACTCGTCGTCCGTACGAACCAAGTCCACATACACAGGCTGATAAAACAATACACGGCAATTATTGTGTATAATAAAAAAAAATCATTATTTATTCCTCAATATTAACTAATATTGTCAGTAATCACCGTCGAATATAATACACTTCTGCCAGAGTCTTTTCCAATCTTCAAAGTATTTCTGGAACGCATTTTTGATATGGCCTTCAGGGATTCGGTCTTTGTCCACTCTATGGCCACGAAACGTCGTCTTTTTGTGTACATAGCTGTCTTTATTTTTGGGAACAGGAAAAAGTCGCACGGAGCAAAGTTCGCGCGAATTTTTATCATTGGCAATTTGACAAAAATCTCGAACAATCCGCGAGGTGTGAGCGGACGCGCTATCTATCACGGTGCAAATGGAACGATTTTCCTCCACAATTCTGGTCTTTTTCTGCGAATGGCCTTACGGGAACGGCGTGAAACTTTATAACTCCCAAATTTTTAACTTTTTTCTCACAATCAAAAAAATATCCCCAGATATAGAGTCAATCTACAATATATAAATATAAAAGTTTAAAATACATATTTAGAAATATGTTTACAATTGAACTTTTTAAACCCCCTGAAAACGGCTATTTTAGGCGTTTTTTTGCGATTTTCTCAAAAACTCTCAAACTTTTTAACCGACTTAAAAAAAAGGAGGAGGTTCTCAATTCGACTGTAATTTTTTAAATATTTTTTTATGTTTGTTACCTCAGTACTTTCGACTGGGTGAACCGATTTTGAAAATTCTTTTTTTATTTGAAAGCTGGTGCTTCCCGTGTGGTCCCATTTTAATTTGGTCGAGATCGGATTGGAGGCCAGTACATTAATAGCAAAAAAATACTAATAAAAAAAACTTTGAAATAAAAAACTATTTAAAAAAATATAAAAACCGCCTTCAAAAATGCATGAAATAAAAAAAATCGAACCCTAGAGTTGAAGGCGGTGATATCCTTTGTGATTTGTGTAGCCTTCTTTAGCACCGCCTTCAATTCTAGGGTTAGATTTTTTTATTTCATACATTTTTGAAGGCGGTTTTTATATTTTTTTTATAGTTTTTTTAAAATTCTTCAGAATCTTGTAGTTCTTGTCGTTAGGCGTAATTTGACACCCTAAATATTTACATAGCCATACATAAAACTCACGACACCAGGGCGAATTCGCACTCTCACTGAAAATCGGGGACTATACTGAAGCGATCGAAAAGACATTTCCAATGTCAACAATTGTACATATATACTAGCTGTTGCCCGGGCCCGGCCGCGACTCCGCGCGCGCCAATAACTCAACATGACAACATTATTATGTCAGACAGAACCACATGAAAATTTATCATTTGTGATACTAAATCAGTCAGCCTCGTCAGCTCAGTGGTGCAGACAGTCAACTGTCGCTATAGCGTTGCGGTCAGTACTGGATGGGTGACCGCTGACCGAGGTTCGGATTCCTCGTAAAACTGTAGGTCCCTTCCCTCCTAATCTTACTTGGTGGTAGGGTTTAACCCGCCCGGGTTGGTACCACCGCACTGAATGAAACGTCGTTCTAAACGGCTATGTAAATAGTTTGTGTTTTCCGACCAGTTCAGTGTAGCCGGCACGATCAAAGGGGGAAGCACTGACATGGCACCTAGTTCACCCGGTGTTATGGGCTGACATCACGGACGTTGTAGGTGATGTAGCCAACCGTGTCAGTTTCCATAAAAAAAAAAATCTTAAAAGGAAAACAGTTAAACTAGTTATGCACTGAAAATATTAATTATTAACATACCTATAGCTCTTGCTCGCGGCTTCGCTCGCATGTAATTCGTATTTCAAGAAGAAAGTATGGAACTAAGGGCGAGGCCGCCCCCATCCCTCGCCCTTAATTACTTGCTTTCTTCAATGTAATTATAATATTGTTTACGCGAACATACGAGTAGCTTGGCGTTCGGCCGTGCCCTTATTTCTTTCTTCGAGAACAATATCATTTGATTGAACGCAGCTCGGCCTTCGTCCGCGCTGTTAGGCACTTACTTTCTTCAAGAGAGTATAACATTTACGGGAACCCAGCTCAGTCTTCGGCCTCGTCCCTTAGTTTACTTTTATCTTTTTTTTTATGGAAAGGATTTTTTTTTATTTAGAAAGAATATCGTTTATCTGAACGGAGCACGGCTCGGCACTTTATTCGAGGTGGTTTATCGTTTACCTGAATCCAGTGCGGCCTCGCGCTATGTTACTTAGTTTCTTCTTTTGAAATACGAATTTCACGCGAGCGAAGCCGCAGGCAAAAGTTATCGGTATTCTTCTCGAAGAAAGTAAGTGTAACCAATGGCGACGCCGAGGGCGGAGCTGCGTATGGTAGACCATATTATACTTTGGTGGGTGCAAATTGTGAAGTTTTACCTTGCCATTCACGCGTAATCAATCATAGCTGTTACTATTTCAATAAGATTTCAACGCATCTTTTTTAAATATATTTTATGATACTGAAAGCAAAAATACCTACACCCAATTATTATATTTTCTTTTCACTATGTGTGTAGTAGAGAGAAATACTATCCCGCATCTATCTTTCTATACTCGACGCTGGCAGTAATGAGGCAAAGTTATAAACAAAATAAGCAAAGTGCGAGTTTTCCTCACGCACTGAGGGTTCGTTAAATGTACTCTACCATACCTGTTAAAAAACTATATCCGTGTATCCGTATATTATAAGCGGCGGGTGGCCGAGTGGTTTAGGCATCGTCTTCTCATGCGAGAGGTCCGAGGTTCGAATCCGGTCGGCGCGGCGTGCACCAATGAGTTTTTTCTGACGAAAAAAATTATCTGCACACCTACACCTCCTACTTCACCGTTCGGAACCGGTGTAAAACTGTAGGTGGTAGGCTCAAATTGTAGCCGACTGGGTTTATACCACCGTACTGGATGTAAGATGGCCGCATAGCAACCTCGGTTGTGTTCTCCTCTAGCCCAGTATAGCCAGCAATTTTTTTTTTTTTTATTGACAGCGCGACATATGGCGCCGAGCCACCCATAAGGTGTCTAACGACGCCCATGGACATTCGGTCATATGCGGGGAAGTCTCCGGTATAGCACCTACCTTCTCGGAGGTGATATTGGCTGGCTACCCATACCGGATTACACAAAAAAAATTTTTAATCTGTAATGCTAACTGCCTGTGGCGCCATCTATTATTTAGTAGCGTGAAGTGAATATATACAATATTTTTTTAAATTGTTTCTTTTTTTTAATTTGTTGGCATATCCGATCGATTCAAAAGATACAGCCGTCGGACGGACGGACGGACGGACAGACAGGCGGCGTAGGCTTAGTAAAGTAAACCACCCTAATAAGGGAGAATATATATAAAATACGTATGGATACGGAACCCTAAAAGAACAATTGACATTTACGTTGTAGGTACGTCTACCTACTTATTTTAACTGACAATTGAGACACAGAGTACAGACGATACAAAGGGTTACGATAATAATGCTGATGCATTGCTTTAAAATATTAATTTCGTTCACTTTTTTGTCTATTTCTCGGCCAATTTTCGAAATGTATTTTATAAACTAAGTTATTCCGGGTATGCACTGTTAATATGCAATGTTTCTTCAAAATTAGTTCATGGGTTTTTGAGTGATGCGCGTACAAACAAACACAAATTTTAACATGTTCGTTCATACCTTATACTTTTTATGATCGAAGGTTCATACTTAGAGAGCGTTCCAACTAAATCTTCCCTTCGCCGTTATGTTGGCTCCACTGCCAGTGTCACTGTCAGTGCTTAAATTCCTGTTGCCAGATTGTGAAGATTATATTACCTAATAATGTAATCGGTATTTACCGTATAATAAATACGGTAAATACTGATAATTACGGGTAAATCTGTACACATAGCAACCCTCAACGCTGTTTTGACAGAAAGACAGTGGAGCCAACATAACGGCGAAGGGAAGATTTATATGGAACGCTCTTGTCACCTGGTTGGTTTTTTTCAGAATATATTTTTTTGCCTTTACGATTTTATTATTGGCCTGAATGATTTGATTATTATAGGTATGTATAGACCACAGAGCATCAAATACCTACCGCCCGCGCCCCCTACTAGAGGCGCCCTAAGCGATGATATTTGAAACCCAATAACCGTACGCAGTGCTGCTAGCGCTTCGTATGTGTGTGTGTGTGCTAGTATCGACACTACACACAAAGAGGAGCAAGTTAGGCACACGCACAAAACAAATGCACACGCATAACTCACATATGTAAGTCATAGGCCACGCCTACAGGCTTCAACGCCGTTGTAGAGACATCGCGCTCACGGCGCCTCTAGTAGGGGCGGGCGCGCGCATTTCATGCTCTGTGGTATAGACAGTAGATAATGTGTATACATATAAAATGAGTACTTAGTGGGCGTGGTGTGTGGCGTGCGGTGTGGTGTTGCAGACTGCCGCTGCCGTGGCTGCTGTACGGGCTGATCTACGGGGAGCCGGTGAAGGTGAACTCTGTGGGCATGGTGTGCAGCATCGTGCTGCTCTTCCTCATGCTCATGTTCGTCATCCTGAGCATCGCGTGCTTCCGCTGGAAGATGAACCGCGGCCTCGGCCTCACCATGTTCCTGCTCTACTTCGTGTTCGTCGCCGTCAGCCTCGCGCTCGAGTACGGCTACCTCAGCTGCCCCTCGTAGGGCGCACCCGCACCCAACCTGCGCCCGCGCCGTTCTTATTGCAAAAATAATGAATGTTAGCATAAGTGGTTGTTACTGTTATAATAAAATGGCTGTGATCTGACACCGACCGACTTCAAATATTCAAAAGAGCGACGCGTCTGAGATGTATTTTGCTAACGTAGAATCAGCGCTCGTTGTCGTCCGAACGGCCGCCCGGCCCGCGCGCCGCCCGGCCCGCGCGCCGCTCGGCCCGCGCGCCGCGCGCCGCGCTCGCCTCCCCGTGCTGTCGGCTCGAGAACGTTCGGAGGACTTTTCAATTAGTGATAGCTTAATTTTAATAATCAGATGTGTATAAATATTGTCAGAGAGCGATAAATATAAAGCACAATGTTGAAACGCGCAATATGTAAAAACGTAAATATCAAAAGCACAATATATCGTAGTGAATAGTGTTAGTAGCGCGCGCGCTAAAGTGCGGTGCGGAGCGGAGCGGTGCGACTTTTTATTAGGTGTTTGTTTAGGAAATTGACTCAGTGCAAAATCTCAGAAAAGTATGATGCCAACGCTCCGACCGAGTTTGGTTCGATTGCTGTCTCGTGTAGGTACCTGCCCCGCCTTCAGTGTATGCATGTAGGTATATGTAGTAGGTATACTCGTAGTACTAGTTTGTCCTGGGTTTCGTCATATCGCAATTAATTTCAGATTTTTAATTTTAAACGGTTTTGGCGGAAAAACAAATGACGGTGCCTTAATGCAATGATTTATTATTTGAGTATATTTAATACTATAAATAAATATAAAGTGTAGAGCAGCGATACGAGCCCCTCTGCACGCTATGTATGCGACCAGTATGCTGTGGCGCCGCGCGACAGCAAGAGTACTGGGGTGAGTGAGGCTCGCTCGTACATTTAGCCCGGTAAAAATAAACGTACTTATCAGAAATTATAAAGAAAATTAATGCGACTCTTTTATGAACTCTCTTGGAATGTGTCCCGCGCCGCGCCGCGCCGCCACAGCATACCGAGCGACGGACCGCGTGACACCCGCCCGCCAGCGCTCACAGCGAGCGAGTACCCCGCGGTCCGGTGCCCGCCCACGCACCCTCGCAGACTCGCACCCAGAGAGCGGGATACCAGCATCACACAAATAGAGCAGCGGCTTGTAAATATGTACGAATGTATATAGATAGAGACTATATAATATATTTAATATGATATGATAGTATGTAATGACGCCTGTGTGTGTTGCAATCGAAGAAAACTCGGTAGGTAGCTGCAGCAGCGGAGACCACACTTGACCGAGCTGCTCTGAGTGCTCAGTAGCTCAGTACTTACTCTCAATACTCAGTGAGTAGCGCACAACAGCCGAGCGTACAGTAACTAGTGTACACAACATTCATAGCAATAATTGAAACGCTTTTTATTAGTTGTTCTAATTAATAGGCAACAGAATAGTCGAATAAATTTATTGGTCGCGCGCACGCGGGAGTACGTTGGCGCGCGCGCGCGTGCGGGAGTACGTTGGCGCGCGCGCCCGCGCGGGAGTACGTTGGCGCGCGCGCACGCGCGGGAGTGAGTATGTTATTGCTTCTGCTGCGCGGCAGAACAGAAATAACAATTCATATCGAAGTAATTATGTAAGTAACTTAAGCAAATCATTATACCTACGACCGATTGTAGTTTTCAATATTAATGAGTTCTTGTAGTTGTTTGTAGCTTTATATTAGTGTACTACACTCTAGCTAGCGCCACACTCTGCGTCATTTCTGCTGCGAGTATCGACGCCCGCGCCGCGCACTCTCCACTCGGCGCGCGTGTAGTTGTTGTAGCGCAATGTATGCGCGGACGCACGTGACGCGGCAGAAATGACGCTGTGTGACGCTAGATTTAAACGATTGAAAAAATAGGGAAATGGATTGTCAGTAATGTATGAATTGTGGGTACCATACCGTAGTAAACACGGCGGGTGTTATTATCTGTAGCGGCGTACACTTTTAGCTTTATTTTGTACATTTTTATTTTTATAAAAGAAAGTGATTTGAGAACAAAAAACAAATAAAAACACAAGCATACTTATAGGTTTAATCGATTATTAAATTATTATAGAGCGAACGCTCAACGCCGCCGCCGCCGCCGGCGCCGCGCCTGCCTCTTCAGGTTTACTACTCGCTATAATGTTTGTAAATGTACCTATATCTACTTCAATGTGTGAACACGTGTCGTCGCGGACGCGGCGCAATGCACGCCCGCGCGTCAGGTTCGTGCGCGGGCGGCCTCGCGCGCCGCGGTGCGGGGCGGGGCGGGGCGGGGCGCTCCGCCCGAGTTGTCGATATTGTAGACATTCAGTTCCATATAGATTTGAGTAGATTGATTGCGGAGCCGCAGAGGCGGCGCACACTGAACACGAGACCCGTCGCGGCACAGCGCCGATTCACCTCCGTCCGTCCGTCCGAAGCACGCTGTAGTATTATCTGAATCGTGAATGCGAGCAAAGAAGATTCTCTTGAGTGGTTCTCGTGAGCCGGCCAACGCTAGCCGTCGCGTCTCGGTATTTCGGGCGGGCCGAGCCGCACACTAATATGGCGGCATTAGATGAACTTAATACAATTATTACGAGTATCGTCTTATTTACTGTGCGTCCACTAGCCGAGTTTCGAGGCAATGTTCTTGTTGAAAGTATTTACGGCTTGTTATGAGTTCTGAAGGCTTTTGCGTTCCTCGGTGGACAGGCGCGTTGTGTCGCGTTGTTCAACTAGAGTTGTGTGCGCTCGCGCGAGCTCGCGCGCGCGCCTGCGCGCTCGCTCCGCTCGCTCGGTGTGAACGTCGCGATCTGAAAACACAAGTAATTATAATCAAAGTGCGAAATAAATAATATTAAGTCGGTGCAAAGACTGAGCGGGTGATTGTTCTGCCGCAGAGGTTTTATTACAACAGCTAGCGTATTGTTGTTATCTCTTCTCCCCAGTACGAGTGGGCGGGGGCTAGAGGGAGATAGAGAGAGGAGCTCACTTGCTTCGCGAGCACGATACCTACCTACCTAACGCATTATTATACTAGGTCGGGTCATAAGTTCTGTCACATATACTTTATTAAATAAATTGTACGACTTTCTATGTTAGTATAAAATATATATATGAAAAGAAGGCAGATTAAAGTAGATTACAATTTTATTAAAATTATTCGAAAATCCCTCCCAGATATTAAATACAGACTCTCAACCTGCGTGGCCAGTTGTCGATCGCAGCACGCACGACGTTCGTGTCTATATCAGCCGCTGATTTAATCAGGGATGCTTTGAGAGACTCCAAATTCTGGTGAGGTTTAGCGCAGACTTTCTCCTCCAAATGTTGCCATATTTTGTAATCCAATGGTTTCAAGTCTGGGCTGGAGGAGGGCCTTTTTTATATATTGGTGCCTGATGAAGTCGATTCCTTGTGCAGTCAGCCAATTTTGCGTGCTTGCTGCCCTATGAGCCGGCACAGAATCTTGTTGGTATACTCAGTGTCTGTTTTCGAACATTTTGTGAGAAAGAGGTTCCACAATGTTTGAAAGCACCGTATTTTGATACACAACGGCACTGGTTTTTACACCTTTCTCACAGAAAAACACCTCAGTTAGGCCTGAATATGAGACTGCAAGCCAAAACATGAATGATGGAGGATGATGCCCAAGCTGGACTCTCGGGATACGCCTGCCCACTTCTTCACTGTTGTGGGCATAAACTTTATCATTTTTTTTGTTATAACTTTGATCAACGTAAAAAAAAAATTGTTTGAAAAAGGATTTCGCGGTACTTTTTTCCCACGTACCGCCTTAACAAAGGCCGAGATCTCACTATCCTTATTTTTTTCAGATGCTCATAAACAAAACTTCCCATTATCTTTCAATAAGCTCGTAGTCCAAGGTATTCATTTAATACTCTTTTAACCGTGGTTCTGCTTAACCGCATCTGCAGAACTAACAATGTTTGCTTGCGCGCGGGATTTCATTGGATTCGCGTCCTCACTGCCTTGATGACCGCCGGTGTCCTAACCGTACGAGGCCAGCCGCTCCTCTTGCCATCTTGGAAGCTCGAATCTTCACTGAATAGTTTGATTATACGATAAACACACCTCAGTGTTTTTTTTTTCATTTTTTTTAAGTTTGAGCGGTGCAACGCAATAACTGCGATTCTGTCTTCTTTTTGCGTCCACTTTATGTTTTAAAATGGAGTAAAATAATTTTATTTTTTATTTTTAAAGACGCAAAACGTTCTTAATTTAAAATCAATCAAAACAATTCTGGCCAGTATTCGAAATTTTAAAATAATAACGCTGTGACAGAACTTATGAACCGACTGCGTATTATCGTCAATTAGCGTCTCATAGATTGACAATTTAGTTTTTGCTCGCTTGCTAATGAAGTGAAGTGCGTGCGAGTGTGTGCATACTATCTGTACGCACAGACCTGCTGCGTTGTTTTTATTGAAAGCGCGACATGTTGCGCCGAACCACCCATAATGTGTCTAACGACGCCCATGGATATTCGGTCGTATACGAGGGTTGCGAATGCCATGCCGGCCTGACAGATGTTCATTCACGCCCCTCTTGAAGGACCCGAGACTGTACTGGGGGGAAATATACGGGCAGGTGATATATAAATAAACGGCATGTAGTGTTACAATGTTAAATTATGTAAGTAACTGCTGCACTCCTCGCAGCGCCGCCGCCGCCGCCGCTCCGCGCCACCTGAGTGAGCGACGGAGCGAGCCGGGTACAGTGGCGCGCGCGCGCACATTTCGACAGCTTCGATCAGCAATGTTGTCCTCGAAAACTATTTTAATAGGTAATAATAATTATTAGTAAGCATTTTTATTTTATATTTAATCGTGCTCGCGTCATAGCTCTTATGAGTGTGAGCGGAGGGGGCGGGGGTGGAGGGGGGGGGGGGGGGGGGGCCGGGGGAGGCGGCGTGACACGTGCATAAGGAAATGAATGCGGCTGCAAGAAGTGTGTAGACCGGCGCCGCCGTGTGCCCGCGCCGCGCCCGCGCCGCCCCGCGCCCCCGCGCCCCCGCCCCGCGCCAGCTCGAACAAGCAATAACGCACTGTTAGCTAGGTAGGTAGAGTTAAGGCGAAGGTAACTCATTATATTAATATAATATTATACATATTTACATAAGATAACTGTTAAACGAGACACTGTTGTAGCTCACGTGTAAGCTTTAATACAAACATTTCATGTTTTCTCTTCGCGAATATTCATAGCTATACAGTTCGCTTGCTATACTCGTGCGCATGCGTGTGCACACGATCATTCGCTTAGAGTGGAGAAATACATTATCATTATGTAGAGTTTACTTATAGCAATACCTTCCGAGCGCTGTCTGACAGTAGTGAGGCGGCTCCGGCCACGTTCCGAGCGCTGTCTGACAGTAGTGAGGCGGCTCCGGCCACGTTCCGAGCGCTGTCTGACAGTAGTGAGGCGGCTCCGGCCACGTTCCGAGCGCTGTCTGACAGTAGTGAGGCGGCTCCGGCCACGTTCCGAGCGCTGTCTGACAGTAGTGAGGCGGCTCCGGCCACGTTCCGAGCGCTGTCTGACAGTAGTGAGGCGGCTCCGGCCACGTTCCGAGCGCTGTCTGACAGTAGTGAGGCGGCTCCGGCCACGTTCCGAGCGCTGTCTGACAGTAGTGAGGCGGCTCCGGCCACGTTCCGAGCGCTGTCTGACAGTAGTGAGGCGGCTCCGGCCACGTTCCGAGCGCTGTCTGACAGTAGTGAGACGGCTCCGGCCACGTTCCGAGCGCTGTCTGACAGTAGTGAGGCGGCTCCGGCCACGTTCCGAGCGCTGTCTGACAGTAGTGAGACGGCTCCGGCCACGTTCCGAGCGCTGTCTGACAGTAGTGAGGCGGCTCCGGCCACGTTCCGAGCGCTGTCTGACAGTAGTGAGACGGCTCCGGCCACGTTCCGAGCGCTGTCTGACAGTAGTGAGGCGGCTCGGGCCACGTTCCGAGCGCTGTCTGACAGTAGTGAGACGGCTCCGGCCACGTTCCGAGCGCTGTCTGACAGTAGTGAGGCGGCTCCGGCCACGTTGCCGCTAGCGTTGCCGCATAGCGGCGAGATAACGTTATGATGACGAACGTGGAATATGATAGAGGTGCATTCCGCCCGTCTAGATGTGTGCGGCGGTGAGTCGCATCGCACGCGTGCGGCACGCAGGGGCGGCGGGCGGCGCGCCCCGTACGCACCACCGCCGCACAATCCCTTGTAGGACAACAGACATATCGGTAGTTTCCCGAACACTCGTTAAGTAGATCGTAAACTGTGATAAGGGCTTATGACGTAATTTTTAAAGTTTGTTATTTATAAAAAAATAAAAAATGGTCGAGCACTAAGTACGTACTGCTAGGCTTTTGTACATAATGTAGCGTCGAGTCACTCCGGACGAGCGCAGTCGGCGAGCATGTGCGCGCGCTCTCTCTCACGCACCGGTCGCGTCGTCGCGTCCTTCTAACTAAAGCCTAGTTGCCTCAGTAGAATAACCGCTAGTGTCGGTCGGGCGAGTACTCAATACATGTAACCGCTCACTCACAAAGTACTAGAGTTCGTTAGACGCGGCGGCGCGGGGGCGGTAGGGTAGCTACACTCCTACCTCGCCGCGCCGCCCGCCTCAACTACTCTACCGGCCGCTAGCCGGCGACTCTACCTGTGTGGACACGTTTTGACTAAACACTAGCTGTTCGTTGTAGCTGTTTCAACCAACTGTGTGTGAACGGCTACTCTACCGACCCGCTGTTGTGTGTGAATGGGTACTCTACCGACCCACTGCTGTGTGAACGGCTGCTCTGCCCAAAACGCTAGACTAGGGTAGTAGTAGTAGTAGGTAGCTCTACTAATGACAACTAGGCTTTATGCGTACCTATCCATTTCAGCGCATACACGACGAGAATGTATGGAGAGAGAACAAATACAATTAACCTTATATATGTAGGTGTTGACACGGTTGGCTAGATCACCAACAGCATCCGCGATGTCAACCCTGAACACATTGTTGAAATAGGTGCCATGTTAGTGCTTCCTTTTGGGCGCCCCGGCTACACCAAACTGGAAAATATTAGCTATTTACAAAGCCGTTTCGACAGTGCTTTCATTCAGTGTGGTGTTACCAACCCGAGCGGCTATCACCCAGTAAGGTAAGAAGGGAAGGGAGCTACAGTTCGTTCAGCCTCCAACTCAACAGTCGAACGCTCACCCATCCAAGTTCTGGCCGGTGTGCTTGCGATCATGAACGATAGTCGACCGATCGCACCACTTAGATGAGGCTGACGAATCAGAAATGTTTACACGGATGTTTCTCATTCTCCAGAATATTATTTTGGAGACAATGAACATGTTTTAACGTCAATACTTAAAGTTGTGTTCTATGTTTGTGTATTGTTGTGATTACTCTGCCTAGCAGCTGTTGTACCTAGTACCTAGGACCTAATACCTAGTACCTAGCCTCACTAGCGCGTCAGCTCGCGCCGCGCGCGCCGTGGGGTATGCGGCGGCGTCAGCATTATACTGAACAATAATTTCATAGTACCTAATTTATTTATAAGCATTCGTTGTGTTTGTTCAACGGTACATGACTTCAGTTAGACCTGCAGCGAGAGGAGACCTGCAGAGAGCCTCGTCCGGTTAGCGTAGATAGGGGCACAATGTGAACATCAATAGTTTTAATATACTTACATTAGTATGCATGTAGGTACCTATGTATTATGTATCACACGTATTATGTAGGTACCTATATAACATTTTCGTTATTTTTTGATCGAGTAATGTTTGAACAATGAAAGCGATTTAACGTACTAGTGAGTATACGCGACGCACACACACACACATGCATCACACGTCACACACACATAGACACACACAGTGAAGGGAAGACCAGACCAAACCACGGACTGCGCGTCGAATGCCTAAACTAATCTATGCTATATTCTTTACACTCGACTCGACTTAACTATTCGATACAAGTTATATACACTAGAGGATATCTACAAAACATCCTTTAGATTCTGTTAGTTTATGATATTATAATGTAGAAAAAAATTGTACATTTTTCATCCTTCCAAAATTTACTGTAGAATTTTAGATTTGCGAATAGGACACGTGTGTTTGTTTTATCAAAATAAAGAAATACATACTTACATGTACTGCCCGCAGTGCAGCAGCAGTCAGTAGGTATACCCACCCACCCAGTCACCCGCATGCATAGCACTCTAGCGGCGAGACAGCAGGTCCCCACCCACTCCAGCCAAATACACTCTGCAAGAAGCCCGCTCATACGCTAGCTTGTTCTTATTGAAATTTTTTATTCACAGATTATCATGGTTTTAATTTAATGTAGTTTTTATAAAATTTTCATTCACTGTTTCTTATTTTCTTATTTATTAATAATGGAATTTTAACTTTTAACTATTGACTTGATACTTATACTTTTAATTTTGTAATTAATTTCAATTTTATTTTATTGTAAATTTATTTAATCTTTTAATTTTGTAATTTTCTGTAGTTTTTATTTACCCGTGTATTATCAAAATGTAAACCGGAAGAATACTATTCTAGACCGGAAGAATTCACGGACTCATTCACGATACATGCAGCTCGTTTGTGGAATCAGCTCCCTGTCAATCTCCGTCTCTCTTCTTCCATTCACACATTCAAAATTCTTTTAAAGAAGCACCTTTTGTCAACTTAATTTTTCTGTTCCAAAACTATGTCTCTCATGTTCAGAGTTAGTAAATATATATAATATGTAAAAACTAAGTATATTTAGTCTATCTTATGTATATATCTGGTATATAGGTATAGTATTTAACTATTCATATTTAAGTTTATCTATCTTTTGTATTGCCGTACATCTGTCATACCATAATATTTAAACTTCTCTTTCCGCCACTCACCTTGCAGTTATCATACCCCAAAGGTATTCTGTTAGAAAATGCCCAGAGGCATTAAGTGTTACCTTTTGCCCATGTTCTATTTGAGTGCAATAAATATATACAATACAATACAAGAATACTATTATATCGTTGATTTTTAAATTTGTTATTATCATGAAGCTGTGGAATTCTCTAATATATAAATAAATAACTCCTGATAAATATTAAAATTCCGAGGCTTTAAATTACATATAAGTATGGTCTAACCCGAAATCTGTGTTTTCGCCGTGATTCCGAATATGAACCCCGTGGAACTCTAGAACAGAATAGTTCTTGTGAGCCTCAGCGAGCATATTATATTCGAGTTCTTTTATTTTCACACTACAGCTCTGCTAGCGTATGTTGGCGTCATTTTACGACGTAGTGACTCATACCATGCTCATACCAAGTTCCGAAACAGAGAGATCTGCAATCGCTAAACCTGAAATCACGTCTCGTCCTCGTCGGAACTCATTGTCACGTCTACACTAAATGTTTTGTTTCAACCAAAATCATTTCCATGTAGCAGTAGACAGCTTGTGTATCCAAGAGACTCGCCACTCGCCACGACATTTCTTCAGAATATACCATCCAGTTATAAAGCTAGCTAGCGCGTACTGTCTCGCGCGCGGCGCGCCGGCGCGGCGGCGCGGCGGTGCAGGTGTACTGTGTGTGTTGTCTAGCTAGCGTAGGTGCCGGTGAGGAGGTTATATGTTACTGAGCTATAATACTTACTGTTGCTAATGTACCAGTTTAAGTGGTGTTGTGTAGGTGGTGTATTGATAGTAGGTACATACATATCATATGTATATGCGTCGTTGTAGCACGACGACGAAAGCAAACACACGAGTCGGTATTCGCTGGATATTGTGTATGATAGATATGGTGTCCGAGCCGGCTCGGGCCGAGCCGGGCCGAGCCGGGCCGGACTGGGCCGAGCCGGGCCGGGCCGAGCCGAGCCGGGCCGGGCCGGGCCGGGCCGAGCCGGGCCGAGCCGGGCCGAGCCGGGCCGAGACTGGGCCGTGTCGGTCGAGCTGCACTCGACTCGTTACACCGACTACCCACTGTAATGTCCAAGCTATTCACTCGACCTAGTTTCTTACATTCGACATGTTGACTTAGTTCCGTTTGTTTCTGTGTAGGTAGATGTACGTCATGTGTGTGGGTGTCGCTCCGCGCGTGCGTGCGTGCGTGCACTGCCTGCACTGGTACCCACCCACCACACCTACCTACCTACCTACCGCTATGTATATTATGATGTAACTTCCTACGCGTTACTTCTTCTTACATTAAGTCCTAGCTATATTAAAATATCAATACAATTAAATGATTTATTGAAACCTTAATATGATATTATTCAGGTAGAAATTGTTATTAGAGAGATGATTTTTTATATAAATTAATATAATGGTTACAAAGAAAGTAGTGAGTACGAACGCGAGCGGTGTCTCGGTGCGCTCGCGCTGGCGGCGGCAGACTGTCGACGCGCCGCCGCCGACAGCGGCTCCGACGCGCCGCGCGCACCTTCAGTACGCATATTATTGATGATAAATAAGAGAAGTGGCGCGGGGGCGGCGGCGGCGGCGGCGGGTCGCACCTGCACGCGACCCGCCGCCGCCGCCGCCCCCGCCGCGTCCGCTCCCGAGCCCCGTCCCCGTGAAGTAAGGCCCGGACTTCATGCATCCGTTTCTCCTCGGAGTTGACTAAAATAGGCCACACCCACCGGTGCGAGCGACAGAGTGAGAACTTCATGCATCCGTTTCTCACTCTGTCGCTCGCACCGGTGGGTGTGGCCTATTTTAGTCAACTCCGAGGAGAAACGGATGCATGAAGTCCGGGCCTAAGCGTCGCGTCGTCGCGTCGCGTGTCTGCGCGGCGCGGCACACTCTACGCTCACATAACCTATCGCCTTATTCAATAATTTACTATATACCTACTTAGTTTCAGCCTTACGCTGTATACCGACCATGCATCGGGGTAAACAGGCATTGTGCTGCATGCAAGTACTTACTCTTGTAAATTACAGCACAACACCGTACACCACATTTATCTAAGTATTCGGACAAAATAACTATCATGCAGTAATAAGTAAGGCACGAAGACCCACCTGCTACATAACTCGGTGGAAGGACCGTGCCAAGGTGAGAGGTGGCTATCCGGTCGCCCTTATGCACGGCATCTTATCCTGATCCTTTAGTCGTCATTTAAGACGTGCACGGGGAGAGATGCAGTGGGGCTATTATTTAGGATGCGGAGCGTGGGAGGACCGCCCGCCAGCCAGGTATGGCCAGGTGGTACTAACAGATGTCAGGTGACCGCACTACTACAACGAAATGTCAAAACACGGACACGACCTGCCAGGAGCTGCCACGAGCCGTGCTGCCAACATTATCGATATCTTCAGCTATGATAAACACTTACATAAGTCGATGTTTTGCCCGCGACGACGTAGCGGACGAAACATCAACTTAGAATATAATTAATAACAGAGTAAACTTTAAAACATTATCGATATCGATATCTATATATGAGGCCCTTATATGTATAGATATAAGGATATTATAAGGATAGAACAAATTGTAACAAATTCGAGTACAGTCATGCTGTCTAATGAATGCTTAATAAACAATATACAATATACAACAATATATTATGTACATTACCTAGATTGCCATTTACCATTCATCATTGCCGAACAAGTCGCTATGTATGTTATCGACCTATGTATCGAAGCTTCACAAGGCATAACACACACGTGCTGGCTGAGCTAGCGCGCGTCAGTGACTGAGCAGGTGCGTGTGTTCATTCATCATGCCTACATGCCGCCCTTTTACATATTATTATAACAGCTCAGATGGAAACAAGCAAAGAAAGACGGATATGTAGAGTTGACCGACAGGGGGAAGACAGACGGCCACCGACCGCTGCAATGTGATATAATTTAGTCCATAGATAATCTACACTTGAACAGGTAGGTGCGTGGAAAATTCCTCCAGTTGTATTTCAACAACGCTTCATTCAACGCTTCAAATAAATTTATGTGTATACATATAACTATGTGTACACATATGTAGGTGGCAAGATGCAGCTTCCTCATCATTGTTGTTTGCCGCTCTATGCTTTGGGTATCGCACAAAATTACTCATGTCGACTATTCTAAGGTGAACTAGATATTTTGCAAGAGTGATGTGGGATAGGAAGGTGTGACGCCCGGTGCGGTAAGCGCCATCTAGCGTAGTCGACGTGAACCTCACGAAGGCATTATAGGTACTCGCTCATTGTAGCCGACCGTTGTGAGTAGGGGTCGCTACCTACAACCTTAATGAAAAATTCACAGATTTCGTGCCTTACACGACTATCGAGCACATTGAAAATGAATCTTCGGATTCATTTTCAATGTGCTCGATAGTCGTGTGAGGCACGAAATCTGTGAATTTATTTTTTCAAAAAGGTTGAGCTACAGGACAAACCCTTAACCCGATCGTCTTTGTTTTAGGCTCAAATTGTAGCTGACTAAATTGTCCAGAGGAATGTTTCTCAAATTTTTGATATCATTCTTCGTTTCCAAAATATAGAGCGCCAAAATAAAAAAATCGGAATTTTTTTTTTTTTTTTCACTATTTCGGCCATAACTTTTTTCGTTTTTTACTTTCTCAAATCATTCTTTTGGCACCTTACAGCTCTCATGAATACGCGTCTATTGAGTCTTTTTTGAATATCATGTCTTCACAACTCTCCGGATCGCAATTTTTCGTGAAATCGGGGCCTATACTGGAACGAACCAAAAGACATTTTCAATGTCAAAAGAAAGGCTCACTACAAAACAGAGTTATTAATACAAAGATAATAAATTCATGGAACGACGAAAGACTTTTGTATAACATTATATTATATTTATTTTGAGATCAAACAGTCTTAAACAAATTAATTTATGCAAATATGTACATTTAACTTACTAATCTTAACTAAATCTAGAGTTTACAAAAATAATAGCAGGTACATAATAATGTTGGTACATTTATATTCATAGTATTATAAAATAATTCATAATCCCTTGATACTAAAAAAAGTTTTAAAAAACATAAAACCGACTTCCTAAAAAAAGGAAAACTAAAAAACTATTTAAAATAAAAATATAAAAACCGCCTTCAAAAATATATGAAATAAAAACCTAAAAAAAAAAACGAACCCTAGAGTTGAAGGCGGTGCTAAAGCAAGCAAAAATGATGCATGAAAGAAAACATGAGTGGATGATAATATCCTTTGTGATTTGTGTAGCCTTTTTAGCACCGCCTTCAACTCTAGGGTTCGTTTTTTTTTTTTAGGTTTTTATTTCATATATTTTTGAAGGCGGTTTTTATATTTTTATTTTAAATAGTTTTTTAGTTTTCCTTTTTTTAGGAAGTCGGTTTTATGTTTTTTAAAACTTTTTTTTTATTTCACAGTTTTTTTTAGTAATTTTTGCTATTAATGTACTCGGCGGAATCGCTCGGCCTTCGGCCTCGCGATTCCGCCTCGCTTTCCAATCCGATCTTGACCCAATTAAAAATAGGACCACGTCAGCTTCGATAGCTCAGTGGTGCAGACAGTCAACTGTCGCTATTGAATGTTAAGCAACGCTGGGTGCGGTCAGTACTTGGATGGGTGACCGCTGACCGTTGGAGGCTGACCGAGGTTCGGATTCCTCGTAAAACTGTAGGTCCCTTCCCTCCTAACCTAAACCTGACCGGGTTGGTACCACCGCACTGAATTAAACGTCGGTCGAAACGGCTATGTAAATAGTTTGTGTTTTCCGACCAGTTCAGTGTAGTCAGTACGATCAAAGGGGGAAGTACTGACATGGCACTTAGTTTACCCGGTGTTATGGGCTGACATCACGGACGTTGTAGGTGATGTTGCAGAACTTAGTAGAATGGACAGACATAAACATGTTACGGAACGCTACTTTTATTATAAAATAACCGTCGGAGGACCTTGGTTGAAAATTGTGAAATTTAGTAGAACGGACAGACATACATTTGTTACGGAACCCTACTTTTATTATAAAATAACCGTCGGAGGGCCTTGGTTGAAAATTGTAAAATTTAGTAGAACGGACAGACATGCATTTGTTACGGAACCCTACATTCATTTTGAAATAAATGTTAAATTTTGTAGAACGGACAGACATGCATTTGTTACGGAACCCTACATTCATCTTGCAGAACTTAGTAGAATGGACAGACATAAACGTGTTACCGAACCCTACTTAACAGTTGCACTCCGGGAGTGCCGGCAGATCCCGTGCCACTCTAACTTAACCCTTAATGCAATGACTTAAGGTTTCATTTTAAAAATGACGCTGACGCGATGTCGCGAGTTATACAATTTTTACCCACCTAAAAAAGTGCCAAGCGCCGCTAAAGAAGTTTTCACTTCAAAAACCTCAGGGTTATCCCCTTTCAAATAAAAAAAAAAAACAATTTTCAAAATCGGCCCACAATTGACGGAGTAATCGCGTAACAAACATCCAAAAAAAGAAAACATACTGTCGAATTGAGAATCTCTTAGGTCTAAAGTAAATTTCTCGTGAAGACAAATGCAACGAGCCCAAACACGATGGGTTTATCATGTGTAGTTTAGGAGTTCCTATGGCCACCTTCTGTCTCCATCATCAGACCAGCTCGATGGTACTCGGTACAGTAGGTACCGGTCAGGTACCATAATAAATTAAGCGCACCTGGCCGGTCGGAAAAGATAAAAAATTTCAAATTTAGAATATTCTTGAAACAAGGGTCCGAATATGTATCACTAGTAAATATCGATTCATGTATTTCAACAGGACAGAGAAAATTTCAAAATATTAGGTATTTAATACTTTTTAGTTCTTTTTGTTTTTTTGTTTTTTTGAAATCGGTTTAATATTTTTTAAAACAGTTTTTATTTCATTCTTTTTAGTAATATTACATAAATAAGAATAATCGAAATCGAATAATCGAAATCGATTGAAGTGGTACAGAATTATTCGCCATATGTGTCAGACTGCAAATTGCTGAATAAGTCCACATCACAAAAGTTTTGCTGAAGGTAACCACACACCATACTAATTTATCAAACTGAAAATTGCCGAATACGACCACATCACAAGTTTTGCTGAAGGTAACCACACACCATAGTATTATGCTGATTTTTCGAAAACCACTGAACCAATTTCGATAAAATTGAAATGGGACCACCTCGGAAGTATGACCTAACTAACAAAAAAAGAATTTTCTAAATCGGCCCTCAATTGACGGAGAAATCGTGTTCCAAACATCCAAAAAAAAAATAAAAAAAATAAAAAAAAAAAAACATACAGACGAATTGAGAACCTCCTCCTTTTTTGGAAGTCGGTTAAAAAATATCTTCTCCTCATTCAGGGGAAAACCATTATATAAAAAAAAAAATTATACATTTTGATTTGTCAACTTAGTTGACACGAGTAGTTGAGTTCGTCCTGCCGCCCCGCCCCGCCCCGCCCCGCACGGAGCTGAACGAACACATCTCATGCTTCTCTAACTAGATATTATTTCATGTTATTTCATGGCAGTAGAAAGAAAGAACAAGGTTCAATCAGCGGTGCACACCCCTACACCACTATTTAGCGTCGACTCGACCAACGTGCGGTGGTTGCACACAAATCTTAATGCCGTCCATCACCACCTGGAGACGATGAAGCCGGCCTTGCTTTTTCTGACGGAAACGCAAATATCTCGCCCTGCCGACACTTCTTACCTGCACTACCCCGGCTACACCCTGGAAGAAGCCTTCCGCTCGCGAGCCGGGGTATGCCTGTTTGTCAGGGCGGATATTTGCTGTCGTCGCCTGCGCTGCATTGAGGACTCCGAGCTCTTAATACTCTGGGCCCACGTGGATCTGGGGACGGTGTCGCGGGTGTACGCCTGTCTCTACAGGTCGCACTCTGGCAATGCGGAGACAGCTCGGTTATTCGAGTACCTGAGTGGTGCGGTAGACAAAGTCCAAGAGCGGTTTCCCACCGCGAATTTGGTTCTCCTTGGAGACTTCAATGCCCATCACGAGGCATGGCTAGGCTCCAGGAGAACTGACTTTGCGGGGAGAGCCGCCTACGACTTCACCCTGACGCATGACCTGTCTCAACTGGTAGACCAGGCCACCAGGCTGCCAGATATAGACGGTCATGAACCCTCTCTGCTGGATCTTCTGCTGACGACGAACCCCACTGCATACAAGGTCGCAGTGAGAGCCCCGCTGGGTTCTTCTGATCATTGCTTAGTGGGGTCCACGGTGCCATCTTCGCCTCCTCAGTCCCGTACTGGAGGAATGCGTCGAATTTGGCACTACGCGTCAGCAGATTGGGATGGGATGCGAGAACACTTCGCATCCTACCCTTGGAGAGAGATCTGCTTCAGTTCGGACGATCCGTCGCAATGTGCTAATACCGTTGCCGAGGTGGTTATGGGGGAAATGGAAATGTTTATTCCCAGCGCCTCTGTCCACCTCGGTGGTAAAAGCCAGCCATGGTACAGCCGCGACTGTGCTGATGCTGTTGCAGCTAAATGCGCAGCTTATCGTGCATGGTCGCGCGCTCGTGCCGGACGTGATTCAAACGTATCCGAACTGAAGAAGGAATACAACCGCCTCTCCAGATCCTGCAAAAGGGTTATTGCCAGGGCCAAATTTGACCACATCGGCAGAATCGGCGATAGACTGAACCAATACCCAACTGGGAGCCGTGAGTTCTGGTCTCTCGCCAAATCTGTCGAGTCAAATTTCTGCCGCTCCTCTCTTCCACCTCTGCAGTGTCCTGGAGGCTCACTTGCCCACTCCGCAAAGGAGAAAGCCGACTTACTGGTATCTCTCTTTGTGGGGAACTCCAACCTGGACGATGGGGGTGCCACTCCCCCGTCCACACCTAGGTGTGAGAACTCCATGCCGGAAGTGCAGTTTCGACAACGGACTGTACGGGCGGAGCTTCTCTCCCTAGACGTCAGGAAAGCGAGTGGGCCGGATAGGATTTCTGCATTGGTGTTAAAAAGGTGTGCTCCCGAGCTGGCTCCAGTGCTGACGCGCCTTTTCCGTCTCTCCTACTCCAATGGCCGTGTGCCGGCGGCCTGGAAATCTGCGTTTGTGCAAGCGGTCCCCAAAAAGGGTGACCGCTCAAACCCGTCAAACTACCGACCTATAGCGATTACCTCTGTAAGGTGATGGAGCGCATTATAAATGCGCAGCTCATGAAGTACCTAGAGATGAATGACCTCATCAGCGATCGGCAATACGGCTTCCGGCCAAAACGATCTGCTGGTGATCTCCTAGCGTACGTCACTCACCTTTGGGGGGAATCGCTTGAAGGTCATGGTGAATCCTTGGCAATTGGCCTTGATATTGCCAAGGCATTTGACCGGGTTTGGCACAAGTCGCTCTTGGGCAAATTGCCGGCTTACGGACTTCCTTCTGGCCTCTGTGACTGGGTCGCCGACTTCCTACATGGGCGTAGCATTCAGGTCCTAGTGGACGGTTGCTCGTCGGACGCCATGTCAGTGAACGCCGGCGTACCACAAGGATCTGTGTTGTCACCCACGCTGTTTCTTCTGCATATCAATGATATGCTGTCTCTGGGCCATACTGTCATCTGCATAACAATGTATGTTACATTGTTATGCAGATGACAGTACGGCACACGGATCTTACACCAGTCACCCTTCAGCCAGTCGGGATGTTGTGGATCTTGTGTCTGAGCTCGAACACACACTCGGCTCTATTTCCGAATGGGGCCGTAGTAATTTGGTCGAGTTCAACGCTTCCAAGACACAAGTTTGCGCGTTCAGTGCGAAGAGAGCGGCGTTCACACCGGCTCCTTCATTCCAAGGCACGTCGCTTAAATTAAGCGAACACCTCGGGGTCCTCGGAGTCGCACGACCTGAACTTTCGTCGCCATATCGAGGGGAAGGCCAAGCTGGCTTCTAAAAAGCTGGGCGTACTCAATAAGGTGCGACGGTACTTCACGCCGGACAAAAAGCTGCTTCTGTATAAATCGCAGATCAGGTCCTGCTTGGAGTACTGCTCGCACCTGTGGGATGGCTCTGCCAAATACCAGCTTGCGCCTCTGGACTCAATCCAGCGTCGAGCCGTGCGACTTGTGGGTGACCCCGAAGTGTCCTGCGATCTAGAACCACTGCAACACCGTAGGGATGTCGGCTCCCTAAGTGTGTTCTATCGCTTATTCCATGGGGAGTGCTCGTAGGAAATGTTTAATGCGATCCCGCCGTCCCCTTTCCACCTTCGCACTACGCGCACTGGGCAGGGATTGCATCCCTACACGCTGGACTTACCGCGGATGCGTACCAATCGATTCTGCAGATCTTTCCTCTACAGAACCGGTAAACTCTGGAACGCTCTCCCTGCCCATATATTTCCCCCCACGTACAGTCTCGGGTCCTTCAAGAGGGGCGTGAATGGGCACCTGTCAGGCCGGCATAGCATTCGCAACCCCAGCATACGACCGAATGTCCATGGGCGTCGTTAGACACCTTATGGGTGGCTCGGCGCCATATGTCGCGCTGTCAATAAAAAAAAAAATATTGCAGATATCAAACCGTTCTTATGTGTTATTCAGATCGAAATGAATTTCATGGTGAGGAAATCCAGAGGGTCCAGTAAGGAGGTACCACGTTTGGTAATTTCAATAATCAATACACATTCGTACTCCAGTACTCCACATCCATACTCCTAGGTGGAAAAATATTGGAGCGCCTGCTCCTTTGTATTGTACCTACATACAATACATGTAATGTTAGCTCTACTGTTCTGTGTCTCTGCTCTGCCTGTGCGGGCTAACGTTGCGCCGACGCGCATGCGTCGCGCGCGTGATTTCGGCCAGGTTGTACTGGTATGTGGCCACATCGGCTAAATTGCGTCTGTTCATATAAAGCACTTGTAGTGTAGTGTAGTGGTTGTCGGCTAGAGGCACTAGAGGAGGCGGTAGCGCAGGCGGTGGCGGCAGTAGAGCAGCAGCGCGAGCAGCGCCGCGGCCGCCGCGCCCGCCAGCAGCGCGCCCTGCTCGCGCCGCAGCAGCCGGCCGCACTCACTAGAGGAGGCGGTAGCGCAGGCGGTGGTGGCAGTAGAGCAGCAGCGCGAGCAGCGCCGCGGCCGCCGCGCCCGCCAGCAGCGCGCCCTCCTCGCGCCGCAGCAGCCGGCCGCACTCACTAGAGGAGGCGGTAGCGCAGCCGGTGGCGGCAGTAGAGCAGCAGCGCTAGCAGCGCCGCGGCCGCCGCGCCCGCCAGCAGCGCGCCCTCCTCGCGCCGCAGCAGCCGGCCGCACGCACTAGAGGAGGCGGTAGCGCAGCCGGTGGCGGCAGTAGAGCAGCAGCGCGAGCAGCGCTGCGCCCGCCGCGCCCGCCAGCAGCGCGCCCTCCTCGCGCCGCAGCAGCCGGCCGCACTCACTAGAGGAGGCGGTAGCGCAGCCGGTGGCGGCAGTAGAGCAGCAGCGCTAGCAGCGCCGCGGCCGCCGCGCCCGCCAGCAGCGCGCCCTCCTCGCGCCGCAGCAGCCGGCCGCACGCACTAGAGGAGGCGGTAGCGCAGCCGGTGGCGGCAGTAGAGCAGCAGCGCGAGCAGCGCTGCGCCCGCCGCGCCCGCCAGCAGCGCGCCCTCCTCGCGCCGCAGCAGCCGGCCGCACTCACTAGAGGAGGCGGTAGCGCAGCCGGTGGCGGCAGTAGAGCAGCAGCGCGAGCAGCGCTGCGCCCGCCGCGCCCGCCAGCAGCGCGCCCTCCTCGCGCCGCAGCAGCCGGCCGCACTCACTAGAGGAGGCGGTAGCGCAGCCGGTGGCGGCAGTAGAGCAGCAGCGCGAGCAGCGCCGCGGCCGCCGCGCCCGCTAGCAGCGCGCCCTCCTCGCGCCGCAGCAGCCGGCCGCACGCACTAGAGGAGGCGGTAGCCCAGGCGGTGGCGGCAGTAGAGCAGCAGCGCGAGCAGCGCCGCGACCGCCGCGCCCGCCAGCAGCGCGCCCTCCTGGCGCCGCAGCAGCCGGCCGCACGCACTAGAGGAGGCGGTAGCGCAGGCGGTGGCGGCAGTAGAGCAGCAGCGCGAGCAGCGCCGCGGCCGCCGCGCCCGCCAGCAGCGCGCCCTCCTCGCGCCGCAGCAGCCGGCCGCACGCACTAGAGGAGGCGGTAGCGCAGCCGGTGGCGGCAGTAGAGCAGCAGCGCGAGCAGCGCCGCGGCCGCCACGCCCGCCAGCAGCGCGCCCTCCTCGCGCCGCAGCAGCCGGCCGCACGCACTAGAGGAGACGGTAGCGCAGGCGGTGGCGGCAGTAGAGCAGCAGCGCGAGCAGCGCCGCGGCCGCCGCGCCCGCCAGCAGCGCGCCCTCCTCGCGCCGCAGCAGCCGGCCGCAAGCGCCGCCCGCCCCGCCGCCGCCAGCCTCCGCCGCCGCCGCCGCACGGTGCGCGATCACGCCCTGCAACCTTAGCGCGTTACATTATCTAAGCCTGCAATACACACGCCATCACCACAGGATCGAACTTCGCACAGTACGAGAGAGCAGATTGGAGAGTGGAGAGGGTGGAGTAGAGAGAGTTACCCAGCCGCCGTGTCTCGCGGCCCAGGGCGTGGCGCGCAGGGCGACGTGCTGCGCCGCCCAGTCGGCAGCGCGGCACCAGCCACCGCCGCTCGCGGCAAGCGGTCACGCCTCACACAGTATGAGAGAGCACAGTGGAGAGTGGAGAGGGTGGAGTAGAGAGAGTTACCCAGCCGCCGTGTCTCGCGGCCCAGGGCGTGGCGCGCAGGGCGACGTACTGCGCTGCCCAGTCGGCCGCGCGGCACCAGCCACCGCCGCTCGCGGCAAGCGGTCACGCCTCACACAGTATGACAGAGCAGAGTGGAGAGTGGAGAGGGTGGAGTAGAAAGAGTTACCCAGCCGCCGTGTCTCACACTCACGCAGTACGAGAGAGCAGAGTAGAGAGTGGAGAGGGTGGAGTAGAAAGATTTACCCAGCCGCCGTGTCTCGCATTCACACAGTACGAGAAAGCAGAGTAGAGAGTGGAGAGGGTGGAGTAGAGAGAGTTACCAAGCCGCCGTGTCTCACACTCACACAGTACGAGAAATCATAGTAGAGAGTGGAGAGGGTGGAGCAGAAATAGTTACCCAGCCGCCGTGTCTCACACTCACACAGTACGAGAAAGCAGAGTAGAGAGTGGAGAGGGTGGAGTAGAGAGAGTTACCCAGCCTCCGTGTATCACACTCACACAGTACGACAAAGCAGAGTAGAGAGTGGAGAGGGTGGAGTAGAGAGAGTTACCCAGCCGCCGGGTCTCACACTCACACAGTACGAGAAAGCAGAGTAGAGAGTGGAGAGGGTGGAGTAGAGAGAGTTACCCAGCCGCCGTGACTCTCGGCCCAGGGCGTGGCGCGCAGGCCAACGTCCTGCGCCGCCCAGTCGGCCGCGCGGCACCAGCCACCGCCGCTCGCGGCGCGCGGTCGCGTCTCACACAGTACGAGAAAGCAGAGTGGAGAGGGTGGAGTAGAAAGAGTTACCCAACCGCCGTGTCTCGCGGCCCAGGGCGTGGCGCGCAGGGCGACGTGCTGCGCCGCCCAGTCTGCCGCGCGGCACCAGCCGCCGCCGCTTGCGGCAAGCGGTCACGCCTCACACAGTATGAGAGAGCAGAGTGGAGAGTGGAGAGGGTGGATTAGAGAGAGTTACCCAGCCGCCGTGTCTCGCGGCCCAGGGCGTGGCGCGCAGGGCGACGTGCTGCGCAGCCCAGTCGGCCGCGCGGCACCAGCCGCCGCCGCTCGCGGCGCGCGTGCATACCTCGCACAGGAACACGAGCACGCACAGCGCGCGATGTTCCACGCGCGCGCACTCCTGCCGCACAAGCCACGCACCAAGTTACTCCTCGCAACTGCTCCCATCACCACTTCATTGAAGAAAAAAATAATAATGAAACGTGTGAACAGTGAACACTATTTTCAGTTCGTTTCATACATTCATTTTATACAAATAAGTGCATGTATTATTGAAAATGAATATTTTATTTTATTTTATTTTATTTTATTTTCAAGTTTTTGGAAAACATACAGTGCTACATATATTCCTAAATAATGTACGATAAAGTACTTAACCTAAAGTCCTAGACCGGTAAAGTTTCCACATTTACAAGGATGTCCCAGAAACCGACGATAATCCTTTAACAGGAGATAGGGCTGCTAATTACCTCTCAAAATATCTAATTTTAGGTTTAGTAAAAATGGCTTAGTTTTTGAGATAATGTCATTTTTGTAAAAATCCAAAATTTTCTCCATCAGCTCATTTTTTTAAATGCCACAAGTACAAATGTAACATTTTCTTAAATCTAGTTTTTGTCAAATATTTCTGAAAAGTAAGGCTTTCACAAGGTATAATTTATTTTTTCAAGATTAATCCTGTTTAGCTGAAAAACGACTTAAGAGCCACATGTTAAAAATTTTTCTCACTCACACAGGGCCAATCTCATCCCTTGAGATTGGCCCTTCGCGGTGAAAAAAAAAATTACTACACTAACGTGGCATTATGTAACAAAAATACGCCCACCTAATGTAGTTTTTAAAATGGTACATCACTTACCGATTTGCCCAATAATTTATGAGATATTGTTATTTAACTGCAAAAGGACCTCGGAATGTGATAACTGTGTTCTACCAACTTCGAATTTGAATAAAATAAACACTTGAAGTAATTGGTCTTTATTAACCTGTTAAAGTAGATGTTCAAATTGTTTACAACCTGCAAAAAATGCTAGCTCGACATCTTCTCACAAATGGCCGGTTGATGCGTCGAGCAAGTACTAGATGCAAGTGCAGATACGTTCGAAGGGAAGCACTGACGTGGCACCAAGTTCACCCGGTGTTATGGGCTGACATCACGGATGTTGTAGGTGATGTAGCCAACCATGTCAGTTTACATAAAAAAAGCCACAGTTGCACTCCGGGAGTGCCGGCAGAAGTGAAAGCTTAGGTGGTTATAAAAAAAACTAAACACCCTAAAAAAATTTAAACGCCGTATCATTGCTTAAAAAAGTATAGACTACCCTATTCCAATTCTGCAGGTAGGCCGGAATTGCCCAATGATCTATACCCGCCGACGTCCTCCTCCAACAGCCCGTAACGAAAGTGCCCTCGCCCGCTCCACCGCACGCGCCACCGTCGCGCTTCCGGTGTTGCTAGTTCTCGGCAATTACAAAAGAAAACAAAAAAAAAAAAATTTGAGGGATTCGAACCCATCGTCAAAAAATACAAATCCTACACTCTTACCATTGAGCCAAGAAATCACATAAACAACCAAACGAATATCGGATTCCCAATGATGGCTGCCCAGCCCATTACGCTAGAGAAGTGCGTAATTTTTTAGACCAAGTATATCCCCACAGATGGATCGGGCGTCTATGTCACCAGATTTGAATCCGTTAGATTTTTATTATTGGGGCTATTTAAAAGAAAAAGTTTACGGGAAACCGGTGGAAAACTTGATAGAGCTCAAAGAAGGAATTACGGCAGTAGCTCAGGTTTTTTTTTATGTAAACTGACATGGTTGGCTACATCACCTACAACATCCGTGATGTCAGCCCATAACACCGGGTGAACTTGGTGCCACGTCAGTGCTTCCCTTCGAACGTATCTGCACTTGCATCGAGTACTTGTTCGACGCATCAACCGGGCATTTGTGAGAAGATGTCGAGCTAGCATTTGTGCAGGTTGTAAACAATTTGAACATCTACTTTAACAGGTTAATAAAGACCAATTACTTCAAGTGTTTATTTTATTCCAATTCGTAGGTTGGTAGAACAGTTATAAAATAAGTCCTTTTGCAGTTAAATAACAATATCTCATAAATTATTGGGCAAATCGGTAAGTGATGTACCATTTTAAAAACTACTTTAGGTGGGCGTATTTTTGTTGCATAATGCCACGTTAGTGTAGTAATTTTTTTTTTCACCGCGAAGGGCCAAACTCAAGGGATGAGGCTGAAAAATTTTTAACATGTGGCTCTTAAGTCGTTTTTCAGCTAAACAGGATTAAACATGAAAAAATAAATTATACCGTGTGAAAGCCTTACTTTTCAGAAATATTTGACAAAAAATAGATTTAAGAAAATGTTACATTTGTACTTGTGGCATTTAAAAAAATGAGCTGAGGGAGAAAATTTTGGATTTTTACAAAAATGACAATATCTCAAAAACTAAGCCATTTTTACTAAACCTAAAATTAGATATTATGAGAGGTAATTAGCAGCCCTATCTCCTGTTAAAGGATTATCGTCGGTTTCTGGGACACCCTGTATATAGCTTATCAACTAAAACTGCATAATGAAATAAATTTACAATAAGTATAAATAAATTAGAAATAAAGAAAGTGAATGAAATACATAAAAAAAAAGTACAATTAAACAAATACGCAAAAACAATATAATAATTTACTTAACTGGGCTAAGAAACGATTTTACACAAAGTATTTTAAAGTTAAATATATTTGAATTGAATAAATCTACATTACTAAATGATTGGTTGTAAGTTTTGCAACTCCTATTTATAAAATTATTCTTATGATAATTGCTACGTGTCTTAGAAAGAGTGAATATGTCTGTAGATCGTGTCGCTCTGATTGGGCACCTGAATTTAATCTTCTCTAATAGGTATGGTGACTCGACATAGTAATTAATAATTTTAAAAAGAAAGGAGACGTCAGATATTTGTTGTCTTTTTATAAGAGGAATAAGAAATGCATTGCCTTCATAACTGCAACTAGGGACTCTATAACTAACATATTTTATGAATTTATTTTGAATACGCTCAAGTTCGTCAATGTAGATATTGTATTGTGGATTCCATATTATTGAAGCGTATTCCAAGTGAGATCTGACGTAGGCCGAATAAAGATTATATAATGATTATATTAGAATAGGATATTGAGGTAACGGAGTGTGGGAGGGCCTGACAGATACCTGACATAGCTCCTGCATGATGTCCTCGAAGCCGACCTCGTCCAAGCTGAGCAGCGGCACGGCGGCGGCGCGCGCGCGCAGCCGCTCGCTCGCCGGTGAGTCGCGGAAGCCGCGCGCCGCCCGCTCCAGCGCGCGCCACTCCCGCCAGTACGACCACCAGCCCCTGCGACCGCAGGCAGAGTAGAGTGCACTAACTACCTATGTACTCGTACTACGAAGCCGACCTCGTCCAAGCTGAGCAGCGGCACGGCGGCTGCGCGCGTGGAGCGTGGAGCGCGAGTAGAGCGGAGCGGAGTGGAGCGGAGCGGAGCGGAGCGGAGCGGAGCGGAGTAGAGTAGAGTAGAGTAGAGTAGAGTAGAGTAGAGCGTGCGGTGAAGGTTGGATAGTGGTAGAGGTACGCTAACACATTCGTGTACTCTATTGGTTGCGACTACACGGGCAGAGTGAGCGGGATATTGAATACTCGCTCTACTAACTACTAGTTGTGTTGTGGGTAGATGTGTGTGCGTGACGCGGACAGACCTCGGGTCCTTGAGCGGCGGGGTGGTGGCGCAGGGCGGGGCGCGCACGCCGCGCGCGCGCATGTGCTGCAGCAGGAGTGCCCGGAAGAGTCGCACGCCGTGCGCGGCCTCGCAGCCGGCGCCGGCGGCTGCGTCGAGGCGCCAGTGCCCGGCGCACTGGTCGCGCCGCTCCTCATCCAGCGACACCTGGCGGCGCAGCGGGTAGCGCGCCTCCTCCGAGTCCTGCAGCGGCTGCACGCTGCACGCTGCACACCGCACACCCACCACACACTCACCCCTCACACCTTCCTTTCCCTCATCTCTTCAGGGACACACCACACTGTGCCGCGAGAAGCGAGCAGCGTCGACGTGTCGCAGCCTCCACTCGCTACAGGCAAGGTGAGGCGCGGGGTGGTGAGGGCGAGGGTGATGGGCGCTCAACAGATGACTGGAGGAATAAGCGCGGCTCGGGTTTCCAATACGTACACCTTTATTTCAACTAGCTGGTACGGTAGGCGTGTAGTTTAGGCTCTTACGTTTCTAAAGATGTAATTTTTATTCCGCGGAAATTAGTAGTTTCGGAGAAAAACATTAATAAAGAAACGTTTTTTTCCGTTTCTGCGACCTAGTCACACTCACTCGCTTCCTGTACACATACGCTTACTTACTATTAATTAATGTGACAAGGTACCACCCGTGACGGGAGAAAATGTAATATTTTGAAGTGTGTTTCGTACAGAATGGTTAGATAAGGTGTGTGTTGCCATATAGACAACATTTGAAAGGACAATGGGGTAATTAACATACTTTGCGGAAAAACTAAATCCACCGCTCCGACATATCCTGTTAGTGTGGCTATTCCCTAGAGTGTTTTTATAAGCCGGAGGCGCGGAGGAAGTGCAGTGCAGCCCACGTCCGCCGGCTGCGGAGGTGAGCATAGGTGCCTGCTCTGTGTTATTCAAGGACTGCGAGAGG
This sequence comes from Nematopogon swammerdamellus, assembly GCA_946902875.1. Taxonomy (NCBI): domain Eukaryota; kingdom Metazoa; phylum Arthropoda; class Insecta; order Lepidoptera; family Adelidae; genus Nematopogon; species Nematopogon swammerdamellus. The sequence continues at coordinate 21,834,231 of OX336350.1, forward strand.
CAATCCTAAATTGGTAAATTTTTATTTTTTATTTTTGGCCCCATTTTTGTTTTCCGCAGGCTAAGTATTTTGTGGTCCTTTATGCTCCTGTATTTTTTTTTTTGCGAGGTGTACGTTTTGGAAACCCGCCCCATAAACGCTTATGTATAATAATAACGCGGACTTATTAATAAAAAGAAACGCACTGGCAACACAAATCGATAGAGGTATATACTAGATACATGCATATAGTATGTAGGGTAGGTGGTATTACGTTATGCTATGCCGCGCCGGTTTCAGCCGTTTATAATTATTAAATGTGATAGTAGGTAATATAAATACGGACCGTGGAGTGCGTTGAGAGAGGGCGGTGCACACTCCATCTCGCTCTAGCTCGTGCAATGCACCCGCGGAGGAATGAGACGGCCTCCTGAGCCAGGTCCGCCGTGCGTCCGGTCCGTCCGCCCCGGCCTCGCCGCACGGGTGCAGCAGCAGCAGCGGCGGCGGCGATGGCGGCGGGCGGTGACGACGTGTGCGGTGCGCGCCGCGCGCGCTACACTGACTGAGCTAGGCGGAGGCGGAGGCGGTGGAGGCGGGGCGCGACCCTGACACGGTTCCGGCGGCGCATGCGTAGGTACAGAGAGGGAACCGGACATGTCGCGCCCGCCACGCTGCAGGCTGCGGCGCAGCAGGCGGCGGTGGAGCAGATTAGCTTTGAATGCGATGAGATGAGAGCTGTATCTATTGTATTGTCTTGTATTTATTTATCGTAATGTAACATTTCACACACACATATAAACATAATGTTTAATGGTACCTACATGTTGGTCACTTACATTACTCGTCAACAGTTCGTCAATGACGATCGGTCACACAAATAATGCTCAAATAAAAATAGTCAAATATACAATAAACTGTACAATAAATTAATCAGTAAATTCGTCATCAAGGTATTCAGCAACCTTGTATTGTAATAAGGTTTATTCAACAACAGTAAGTCCTTTATTCTGCACCTAACAACAATATTACTCTCAATCACTTTTAGTGACTGAGGCAGCTTTTCAGGCTTTTCGTAAATTTTCGCGGGTTCTTTTCTGCCATTGTACTATGGTATGGTGCATCACGGGTCTTAGACTGGCACCGTGGCGAGTGATGTACCCACTACCTACTCATATTGCGAACAGTTTTTCTCGTAGCTTTCAATATTCAATCGTACATATATTATAACCTGAAATTATATAGTGAGTGACACTAAAGTAGGGATTTTTAATGATTTGAAAATATTTCTGCAAGACTCTTTAAATTTAACTCTAGCCAAAACATATCGCACCTTGAGAACTATAAGGCACTAACTAACAAAAACTACTTTCCGAGATAATGAGCAATTTGTCTTTTTTTTCTTCGTATTTTAACATTCATTTTTTAACACAAATGTAATTTTTGGGAATCAATACTTATGTTCATTTAATGGGTTTAATATTAGTAGTGATAATTTTTTGGAAATGTTACTTTTTCAGGCTTTTTTTGCACATAATGCCTTACAGCTCTAAACTGAAAAATAAAAATGCAGATAATTCTGAGGTATTGACGGCTTTAATACATAATAAAAAGAGAGAAAGTATCACTAGTAGTAGTGAAAATTGAAACAATTAAATCAACATTTTAATATAAATGCTTAGTTCTAAACAATCTTAATAATGTTTTCATGTTATTCATCGTCCAATTCTCTGTTTGGAATCTCTGTTTGGGATCTCTGTTTGGGATCGGGCCGCTACAATATAGGAATTATAGAAGTCATAGTATTGCGGCTTAATTGCATTAGTCTGGCATAAGGATATCAGATCCAGCTTCTTCACCACTTATAAATACTCGGGTTGTATCGTTCCTCAAATAATGGGATTCAATTTTTGGGATTTCATTAATATAGGTACGTATGATTGACTTTATCGCTTCATTTATTTTCTTATGATTTGGGTGTGTGCCTCTATGATCCTTCTCTGCGAAGATATCTTTGGTTTTTAATTGAATAATTCTTGCGAACTTGTCAACTTGATTGGACGCATGTGCCCCAATGTTGGCAACACGTTGCCAACATGAAAACTATATGGCATTATCTGCAAATAATGCCTTACAGTTTTGAATATGTTAATACCAAGTATTAATATTGTTTTAGTGCAATATGGAATTATGTGCCATTGATGCTTTATAGCTCCGAAAATATTTTAAAGATGCACCAGTGCCATAAGGCATTCAAGGATCTATGAGAATGCTATCAGAGAATGCCTTATAGCTATTAAAAGAGGATTTTTTTTGCAGTTATGCCTCACATTTAACTCAATTTAGCATTTTTTGCAGTTAGTGCCTTATAGTTCTCAAGGTGCGATATGTGGAACGAAGGACCGGTATAGGTACACGAAAAGAAAAATAAATACAGGTAGATTCTTTCAAGATCTCGCCGATATGGACACCGGTACTGGCTACGCTACAGTCAACACAGAACCGAAGCGACGATTTTCTAGAGCTCGCCACCGTCAGCAATTTCTGTAGGTCCGAAGAGGCAAGGAACGTAGCGAATCCGGAAGTGATACCTACCCACCACTACAATTTGCGAAGCAGGCGGGTTCCTGTCTGTGACGTGCTCGCCGCCGCCGGAGGTAGTTTTGCCCTTAGACTCGATTAGTTGCCGGAAACCCAGTCTTTGGATATAGTAGTGCCCAGGAGGTCCAGGTGCTCCGAGACAGGTACGACGCTACCTTGGAAACTAGCTTGGAAAGGAAAGGGATCGACCTTAGCAGATAATGCGCAGCACTGAGTCTTGCTAACTTTCAAGGAGACAAGGTTCTTCTTGTAGGTAGGTAAGTATGTAGGTAAGTCAACGGTTTTGTATGAAACTGTTCCCAATGCCCCCTCTATAGCTATTAAAAATATTTAAATAATTTTCAATTGTGGATAATGGCACATACTAGGTATCCCAAATTAGTTCTGCATAGACCCTCACTGAATTGACTGAATTGTAGTCTCCAGTTCTTGCATTAATGCGCGGAATTATCGGATCACTCAGGCAGGAGCAGGACTGCTGAGGACAACTACCCTACTGTTCGCTAGTTTATACAGGAACTTTATATGTGAAAGCAGCCTTCTATCGGACAATGTTGTCAATTTATAGTGATTCAGCTTATCAGTATAGGAATGCAGCCAGGCAGGCAGGCAGGCAGGCAGGCAGACTGGCAGGCAGGCAGGCGGGGCGCTGAGCTAGTAATGATGAACGGACGAATAGACAGACAGACAAAGAGAGAGACGGACATAATCACCTGCCTGCTCCACTGTTATTTGCCTACGGAATCCTAATCACGGCTAAAATATACTTACCTACTAGGTATCTAAGTTAATACAAAGTGCATTGAATACACTGCGTCTGTACATAACGAAACACGTTAATATTAGATTGATCTGAGTAAATGTTTCTCAATTGACGACTGAGTAAATTACATCAATTGATATCGGATGAGTGAACTCTCCATTCGGGAGCCGGTGCGGCGCCGGCGGCGGCGGCGGCGGCGCGCTGTTGTCACGTGTTGTCCCGCGCCTCGTGCCCGCCCGCCGACACACACACACACACACACGCCAGCACGTTTACTGACTAACCCTAGTTTACAATTGTACGAGAAAAACTGTTCGCAACATGAGTACAACACTCGCCACGGTGCCAGTCTAAAGCGGGGACTCCACTGCGGCGCACGGCCACGCTGCGCACGTGTGTCTAGATTCGCCTCCTATGGATTTATATGGAGGCGTCTCCACTGCGAGCTGCGTGCAGCTGCGTGGATGTGTGACGTCACACCCACGGCTACGCGTGTGTTTGGCAGACCCGTGATGCACCATAGCGCAATGGCAGGAAAGAATCCGCGAGTAATAGACCCCAAACTTTACGAAAAGCTGCCTCAGTCACTAAAAGTGATTAAGAGTAATATTGTTTTAGGTGTCGAATAAAGGACTTACTTGTGAACAAACCTTATTACAAGCGAGATTACAAGGTAACTGAATACCTTGATGACAATTTTACTGAATAATCTATTGTACAGTTTATTGTATATTTGACTATTTTTATTTGACAATATTTGTGTGTGACCGATCGCCATTGACGATTTTGACGACCAACATGTACCAAAACATAATTTTTATATGTGTGTGAAATTTAACATTACCTACGATAAATAAATACAATACAATACAATTGTTTACAATAGTCGAGTCGGCCCCATTGCGCCAACACACACTGAAATACTCACTAAAGACCGCTTAACTAACGACAGCTTAAATTCGTAACTCAATAAATGAAACCACGACTTGTACGAAGACCAAGTGACTCGTTTTTAGCTAAAGCTGGATTACTCTAGCTAGGGCAACACTGCGGCACTGTAGCATGCGGCACTGTTTTAAACTTGTAAAAGTTTAAAGTAAACTGTTTAAAACTGTATTAAACTTGTGACGCGACAGGTGCTCACGACACAACTTTAAGTCAGCTTGGTATTCTAATGAGAGTATTTCACTGTTGGCGCAACTGACTTTCCTTAAAAGTGTCTTTCAGATGATCAAAGGTGGATTTAATTGTTAAGTCTGGGTCGCGGCGGAGTAGAGTAGAGTAGAGTAGAGTAGAGTAGAGTAGAGTAGAGTAGAGTAGAGCGGCGAAGATAGGGTAGCGGGTAGCGGTGGAGCTACTTTACCAAATTCAAATAGGTACTCTACTGACTACTCTACCGATTGCGTCTACATTGGTAGAGTGAGCGAGATATTTACTAACCACAATACTAACTCTACCGGTTGCTCTACTAATGTAAACTAGGTCGCACTGACTTCGGTATGTCTCTCTCTGTATGAAACGGTTGGAACTCGCTTTGAGTTTCTTTCGTCTCGTTCTGACAAAAAATGCAATTTTGCAAAATTTTAATTTTCTCAGCTCGGGAAGCGGCGGCAGACCAAAACCAAGATCCAGATGCCAGATACCTAATTTCAATATAATATTAAGTACCAACTCTAGTTCTGTCAATCAATGAACTATAGTTGTGAGTCGGTTTATCGGGAACTGTACGGACGAGCTCTCCCAATTGAACGCAGAGTACCTACATACTCACTCGCACAACACCCCATCCATATGCATACTGAACTGGTCCTGTTAGTACCTACATCACATATCTCCAGCCGGAGCGGCGCGGCGGCGGCGGGGAGAGTGAGTACACAGACAGACAGTACAGTGCGGACACTCGCTCGGCTCCGGCGGTGCGGCGCGGCGGCGGCGCGGCGTGTGCGGTGACTGTGGAGGAGACACACAGCGGCCTTAATCTACGGAAGTGCTACGCATACGCTGTCGCAATCTGACCGCATCCTTCCATACATTCCAACACTGGGAGTGTCTCGCTACTAGGAAGAGGACAGATATTTTGACTATATAAGTAGCAGTGAGTTAGTAGAGAAGCGCGACAAGAGCGATGCAGATGCGGGAGCAGTCTGCACGAGCGGGAGTCTAGAGAGGAGAAATGGCGCCACAGAAGGATGTGGGGTGGCGGCCGCGCCGGCGCAGGTGTTCCCGTTCGGAGGACACGGAGGCGGGGGGCGGCGCCTGCTGCAGGCGGCTCTCGCTCGCGGCCTGCGTCTGTGCACTCGGCTCGTTGCTCGCGCAAGCGCACAACTACGCTGCGGCGGTGGCGGGAGCGCCGGACGAGCTCGGCGCGCGCGCGCAGCAGCTGGTGAGAACAGTTCTGGACGAGGAGCTGCAGGAGAGGGTGGAGGCTTACCTGGCGCGAGGGGAGCGCGCCGCGCCGCGGCATCGTAGAGAAGCCATGCTGGTACATATTCACATTCAATATTGTAACTGTAACGAATGACACTCGATGTATACACCTTCATTAGATTCGTTCGACTGGAGGAATGAGGGTGCGTGAAGGATTGCGCTAGAGTGGAAGTGTTTGTCGGTGTGTGGTGCAGCAGAAGGGGCCGGGTGTGGAGGACAACACGGTGGCGCCGCACGTGGAGTTCTTCAACCCCAAGATGCGCGGCGAGCTGGAGGTGAAGGACGAGCTGGAGCAGCGGCGTAGCGGGCAGCAGGGCGGCCCCGCACCCGGCGGCGACACCTGGGTCTGGCTCACCAGCTACTCCAGGGTGCCGGTATGTCGCTAGTGCCTACATGGCAGCTCGCTGGTACGCTAGCAATGAGCGCTTAAGTGTTTGTTTGTCCGGACACAGTACAAGGTGGTGCAGGGGTTCTGCAAGGCGACGCAGGACTACTGCCCGCCGGGCGTGCAGGGGCCGCGCGGGCCGGCGGGGCTGCCGGGTGTGAAGGGGGAGCGCGGGGAGGCGGGGGCGCGCGGCGCGGCCGGCGCGGCCGGCGCACTCGGCCCGCTCGGCCCGCCAGGACCTAAAGGTAGCCCCATCCGCCATAATTAATATATAAACGAAGAAAAACTAAACCAGTGAAGTTCTGCATATTTTTATTATTCTACTATTAGTTTGGTATACCGTTAGAAAGGGCGTAAACTAGCGAACTTTTTAAAAGAAAATATAGCTAATAATAATAATAGGTTAATAATTCCTGTCAGTTTTTTTTTAATGAATTAAGAAATTAAGATTGTCATATTTTTACTAGTCCTCGGTACTTCGGGAGGTCATAAGACCTTTTCGTGGTATTAACTTAATCAAATAATATTTTTTCTAGAACAAGCATACATCTGAAAATTCAATAAATTTTATTTCGTGCTGATACAATCATAAACAAAACAGTTACATTTTGGTAATTTTCTAAAATAAAGAAAAAAAATCGTATCTCGATACCACGTGACATCTGACAAAAGGTATCAAATGACCCCACTTACCTAAAAAAAAAAATTGTCGGTCAATGTGCCGAACACCCTGTATAGTAAATTTATATAAAAGCATACAAAATAAAACTACAGACAATACATATTTATGAATTAACTCAGAAACTATGGACTAGGGACACGGAAGAAGGAGACGAGGTTTAGGATTTGAGGAGATGATCGTGTGGATCGATGCACACTGCACTGTCGTAAACGAAGAGGAAGCTCGCTCCACGTGCGTGGAGCGCACATAACACCCCTCCGTGCGCGTCGGGGGTCTTGTGACCTTGTGATTTGTATATGGTATTTAAAGTAAATGTTTCCAAGTAGGTAAACAAATTTTATAAAGTAGTGTTGCATCTCTAATTTCTCTTCTCCTCTCTAAATAATCAATGATTGTAATTTTACACATTGATCCTCTTTTTTATTACCCGACTACGGCGAAGCCAAAAAAAAGGAAGGGTTATTATTTTTATTTATTTATGTATGAGTTTGGCGTGCATGTATGGTATGTGACTATCTATATTCCACTCTACAGCCTAAAGTACTGGGCCGATTTGAATAATTCTTCTGCCATTGCATTCGTCTTATTCACGGGAGTGTCATAGACTATTTATCAATTTTCAAAATTCTAAATGGCGGACGCACGGCGTCAAAATGTCAAATTGGTTTTTCAAAATATATTGAGTGGGGTATCAAATTAAAGATAATTAAATTACGATTCCGAAAATATTTTATTTATTAAACTTACATTTGCTATCTATTAAACTTATGTGTACAGAGACATAGAGCAAAATGTGTGGCGCTTGTATGAATCGCAATAATTTGTTTACAGATGTAGGTCATATCACGCATGCGATATTTGCAGAAAACTTTAGTTTCAAATACATATGACGACAAATAAACGGACGGATAGTATCAATTTTGTACCGTGTGGGGCCGGTACTTTAAAATAATAGCCCCACTGCATCTCTCCCCGTGTATGTCGTAAAAGGCGACTAAGGGATATGACTCCCTTCTTATATTACTAGGTGGTAGGGTTTAACCAGCCCGGGTTGGTACCACCGCACTGAATGAAAGGTCGGTCGAAACGGCTATGTAAATAGTTTGTGTTTTCCGTCCAGTTCAGTGTAGCCGGCACGACCGAAGGGAAGCACTGACGTGGCACCAAGTTCACCCGGTGTTATGGGCTGACATCACGGATGTTGTAGGTGATGTAGCCAACTGTGTCAGATTCCATAAAAAAAATCAATACACGTGTTACATATAACATTTAAAGTATGCAAATAGTTTAAAAAAAAACCTAAAATAAAAAAAAGTTATAAAAAACTAAAACCCGACTACGAAAAAGCTAATTCTGAAAATCGTTTAATTAAAAAAAAAAGTTATAAAAAACAAAAACCCGACTACGAAAAAGCAAATTATGAAAATCGTTTAACTAAAAATAACAAAATAATGTCTTCCATATAATTTATCAGATACAGCAATTCTCTTGTTATATTGATTTTACCTTAGCACTAACTCTATAGATTTTGATAAATTTATTATTTTTAAAGTTCTAAATATAGAGCCGTGGTCGGGCGTTCTTCGTTCAACAAGACAAGTGAGGCGCTCGTCGTGCATTATTAGAGCGAGGAACTTAGGACGGCCATCGCCATTGTGTCATACTGGCATCGGACGGAAGTCGGAACCCCTTTACGGACGCTATAATTTTTGTAAGATCAGTCAGAGCCAATCTAAAATTATTATAAGTAGATACTTGTAAGTAGATAGGTACATACCGAACGTCAACGGCTATAATGCACACCGACGACGGTCTCACTTGTCTTGTTGAACGAAGAACGCCCGACCACGGCTCCATATTTAGAACGTTAAAAATAATAAATTTATCAAAACTTATAGAGTTAGTGCCCAAAACTCAAAAAAAAAAACTCAAACCCCACTAGGGTTTGAGTTTTTTTTTCGAAAATTTGAATATTAACCTTTGGTATTGGGGGTTCCATACAGCGAAGTATACGCACATTAGTATTAGTGAGCTTAGAGCAGAGTATTGTTTTTTCCGCTGTGCCTTATGTAGATAATAAGGATACACAGGTGGTGTTGGTGTAGTTGGTGTGGTGGCACATGAAGGGAATGTCCAGGATCGCAGGGCTTCCCCGGCAACCCGGGCCTGGACGGGCGGGACGGCGTGCCCGGCGAGCCCGGCCTCGACGGGCTGCCCGGCCGGAACGGCGCGGACGGCGCGCGCGGCGCCGACGGCCGCGACGGCGTGCCCGGCGCCGACGGCACTCCCGGCAAGCACGGCAAGGACGGCAAGGACGGTACCGACCCTCTCACACTAGCTCCTCGCTCGCTTTAGCTAATCTGTAGCGTCGTCACCGTCGATCTAATCGCTGGTTGCTCGGTGCGCAGGCAAGCCGGGCGCGGTGGGTCCGGCGGGGCCGCGCGGACCGAAGGGCGCTCAGGGTCCGGCGGGGCTGAAGGGCGCGCGCGGGAGCGACGGGCGGGACGGCGCGCCCGGCCGGCCCGGCATCACCGCCTGGAAGTACAACAACGGCTCCGACTTCCTCGTGCCGCCGAGCTTCCCGCGTGAGTACCGTGTCGTCGCTCGCTCGGCCTGTGTCGGTCGGTGCCGACTGTACAGAGGGCTGTGTGTCCGCAGAGGAGAGCGCGCAGATGATAGTGGAGGAGCGTGCGCACGTGCAGCTGGCGTGCGCGGCGGCGGGCAAGCCGGAGCCGACGCTCGAGTGGCGGCGGCCGGACGGCTCGGGCATCCAGCGCGGCGCCTGGAGCGAGCTGACCGTGGCGGGCGGCACGCTCGCCCTCACCAACGTGTCGCGCCGCCACACCGGCCGCTACGTCTGCCTCGCCAACAACGGCGTGCACCCCAGCGCCGCTCAGACCTTCCATCTCCAGGTCCTGTGTGAGTATCCCTTCTCTCTCACCTCGCTCGCTCGCACGCTCCGCTTCTACTATCTATGTATGTACAGTAGGTAGGAAGGAACTAGCTGGAGTTTGAGTAATGTTTAACGTTGCAGTTAGCCCGTACATCCGCGTGGCGAGCAACGTCGTCTACACGTCCAACAAGACTGCGCGCCTCGAGTGCGAGGTGAGTTCATGCACTCCCCTGCCTCCGTCCGATGCGTACCAGCTCCGCGACCGTGGGGCGCGGGCGGCTCGTCTGTATTGGGCCGCGGAAACAATCAAATTGCAATGAGGATCAACGCGGTTTTTAGTTTTGAATGTAGTATTGAAGTCCATGAAAAATCCAAAGCATACATACATTAAAACATAATTATTTTTGTCGTACAACCAAAAATGTGCTAGTAGCAATGATATGAATGCGCCGATCGTCAACTAGTCGCGGCGCGGAGTGTGTGACGTCACTGGGACCAACGCCGCTCCACACCGCCAGTTAACTGTTGGAAGCGATAAGGCGCGCAGTCTTTGTTTGGTTATAGTGTCCGCATTGTCACAGATTACTAAATAGTTACTTCGTAACAGATAAATCAGTCCATAGAAAAAGTTCAATACCTTCGGCTTTAATAGCCTACTGCTGCACGTCGCCAATCGCTGCGTGCGAAAATGTACCTAAACGATCGAGTGTAAAGTGCATTATTGCTTTGCAGCTGCACGTAGTTGCGTGGGCGATGGGGGTAGGTATGTTTCGCGCGGCTGACGAATTTCTACTGAATTTCACCGCCGGCGGTGCACCGGGCGGTAGGTAGTTAGCGCGCGCAAGTACATAGAGTGCGTGAGGCCTGGCATTGTGCCTGGTTTCACTTTTTCACAATGTATAAATATTGTATTGTGCCGAAATGTACAAATACAGCCATCAAACGCCAGAGAAACTATTTTTAAACGGTTTTATTTAGCTTGACCTTTTGTTTGTTTCAAATCTTGCGACAACTTTTTCAACTACTTCTACTGAACCGATTCTTATGAAACTTTGCACACACATTGAGTTCCCGCGACAATACAATGTTATGATAATTTCAACTTGGTAACGAGGGTCTGATGATGGAGACAGGAGGTGGACAGTGGAACTCTTAGACCGTTACTAATAACCCCCTCGAGTTTGGGCTCATTTGGTTGGTTTGTACAAGTGCTCCATACTTCCACCAATACACTTTGTGACGACGGTCTGATGGTGTCAGGAGGTTGACAGTGGAATTCTTCAATCGTTACTAGTAACCCCTTCGTCTAATCAAATGAGCCCAAACTCGAGAGGGTTACTACTAGTAACGGTTGAAGAGTTCCACTGTCAACCTCCTGACACCATCAGACCGTCGTCACTAAGTGTATTGGTGGAAGTATGGGACACTCGTCCAAACCCACCAGATGAGCCCAAACTCGAGGGGTTACTAGAAACGGTTGAAGAGTTCTACTGTCAACCTAATGACTCCATCATCAGACCCTCGACACCAAGTGTATTGGTAGAAGTATGGGACACTCGTCCAAACCCACCAAATAAGTCCAAACTCGAGGGGTTACTAGTAACGGCTGAAGAGTTCCACTACCCACCTCCTGATTCCATCATCAGACCCTCGTCACCAAGTGTATTAGTAGAAGTATGGGACATTCGTCCAAACCATCCAAATGAACCCAAACTCGAGGGGTTACTAGAAACGGTTGAAGAGTTCTACTGTCAACCTAATGACTCCATCATCAGACCCTCGTCACCAAGTGTATTGGTAGAAGTATGGGACACTCGTCAAAACCCACCAAATGAGTCCAAACTCGAGGGGTTACTAGTATCGGTTGAAGAGTTCCACTACCCATCTCCTGATTCCATCATCAGACCTTCGTCACCAAGTGTATTACATAGGGCACACTAAAAGTTTCCGGAATTGGCCACTTACATAAACAATATTTAAAAAGTAATTACAACATTTGAAAATGGAACTCTTTGGCTGTAGAATGCAGTTTGTTTCATCTGACTGTCAATTGTTTTTCCATTGTGGCGCCATTTTAAAAATTGCGTGTCTACATTAACATAAATTTAACCCGGGAAAATTTTCGTAGTATGATTTTCTACGATTTTAAGTGTAATTTGACAGCTCATCAGAGCCTCGCTCGGCTTCAATCTGCTTTTGGCGATGAAGCACCATGCAAGACGACTATTTATTGCTGGTTTGCAGAATTCAAGCGCGGTCGTGTCAATCTCAGTGACGAATCTCGCGATGGTCGCCCGTTCACCGCTGTGAACAACAAAAACATCGATGCTGTGCGCCGTATGATCGAAACAGACAGGCATGTGACCTACCATGAGATTCGGGCATCCTTAGACATAGGCATGAGTCAAATACAATCAATCCTACACAAACATTTGGGTGTGAGAAAGCTGTGCTCGCGGTGGATCCCACACAATTTGACCGAGGCTCAAAAAACGCACCGCGTCACTTGGTGCAATGCCATGCTTACCAGATTCAACAAAGGCGCTTCAAATTTGGTGTGGGTTTACAATCAATTACGCGGTCAACGATTTTCATCACCAGAAGAGGCTGTCGAAGAATATGAAAAACACGTTTCTGAGGTCACCACGGAGGAGTGGCACAAAAGTTTTCAAAATTGGTTTAATCGTATGAAAAAGTGCATTTACGCAAAGGGAGAATATTTTGAGAAACAATAAATTCATTTTTGACCTTTAATAGTATTTTATTCTTATTAATTCCGGAAACTTTTAGTGTGCCCCACGTATGTAGAAGTATGGGACATTCATCCAAACCATCCAAATGAGCCCAAACTCGAGGGAGTTACTAGTAACGATTGAAGAGTCCCACTGTCCACGCCCCTCTAGCACTGTCCCCCGTGGTGACAACTGGGATTTTTTTTCCAGTCGTCACCCGGGATGACAATTCGTCCTATATGTCCTCTTTGAAGCGCGATAGAGGGGACAACAAATAAGGTTTCGACCAACGGTATCATTTAAAAGATTTTGTAAAATATTAATTTCAGATTATGAGTTTAATTGTACCAAATCTGACGATTTGAAATTCTGACGAATTGCAAATCTGACCATTTGAAAGTCTGACGATTTGAAAATCTGACCAAATGAAAACAAAGGTTTAAAATACTACGTGAAAATGGGGGAGGGGGGGGGGGGGGGGGGGTCTGAGCACCAACCACGGTAGATCACAGGGGGGGGGGGAGGGGGTCAAAAAGTGGGGAAAATCGGTCACGTAGTATGGGTACGAGCCTTTACCGGTTCTTCCTTATAGATTGCCTGCTGAACGGGACATGACAAAAAAAATGGGTTGGGCGCGGAACGCCTTAATCGCAATTATGACGAGCCATACTGAATATGCATATGTCTCAATGTAATATTGTTATTGTTGTGTGTTCTTTATGGCGAAATAAATATCTGAATCTGAATCTGAATTTATAAAAGACAATAGCCAAACTTTATGTATTATTTGTAAACGGAGTAGATTTATATTATGTGTTAACTTCATTATTTGTAGACTAAGTATACGTATTTTGTTACTTAATAATTATTGGAAAGGACACCAGGAGAATTAACGCGCTTCCCAAGAGGACATATAGGACGAATTGTCATCCCGGGTGACAACTGAGACAAATGTTTCCCAGTTGTCCCCTCTGGCACGAAGCGGAAGGGGACAGTTGGGAAGATTTGTCACCCGGGTGACAACTGGGAAAAAAAATCCCAGTTGTCACCCCGGGGACAGTGCTAGAGGGGACTACTGGGAACAATCCGTCCTGACTACATCATCAGACCCTCGTCACCAAGTGTATTGGTGGAAGCATGGAGCACTCGTCCGAACCAACCAAATGAGCCCAAACTCGAGGCAGTTACTAGTAACGGTTGAAGAGTTCCACTACCCACATCCTGATTCCATCATCAGACCCTCTCGTCCCCAAGTGTATTAGTAGAAGTATGGGACACTCGTCAAACCCAACCAAATGAACACAAACTCGAGGGGGTTACTAGTAACGGTTGAAGAGTTCCACTGTCCACCTCCAGTCTCCATCATCAGACCCTCGTCACCAAGTGTATTAGTGGAAGTATGGAGCACTCGTCCGAACCAACCAAATGAACCCAAACTCGAGAGGGTTACTAGTTACGGTTGAAGAGTTCCACTGTCCACCTCCGGTCTCCATCATCAGACCCTCGTCATCAAGTGTATTGGTGGAAGTATGGGACACTCGTCCAAACCCACCAAATGAGTACCAACCCGGGCGGGTTAAACCCTACCACCTAGTAATATAAGAAGGGAGTCATATCCCTTAGTCGCCTTTTACGGCATACACGGGGAGAGATGCAGTGGGGCTTTCTTTTAAAGTACCGGCTCCACACGGTACATTAGTTTCACTGGCGTTTTGATAGACGTATTTGTACATTTCGGCACAATGCAATATTTATACTATTTAAACCGGCCAAGTGCGAGTCGAACTCGCTTGGTTTCTTCTATGGGAACCCCCGTGAATATTTGACTTTTCCTTATTTTTATTTTATTTGTTGTTAGGTATATCGGCCATAATAACATATATTCTGTGAAAATTTCAATGGGCTATCTATTACGGTTCAAGAGATACAGCCCTCGACGAAAGAGTGCGCGTTGGCTGGCTAGCGCGAGCGCGCGGGTCTGGGATAGAGTGACGTCACGCGTAGCCGCGGCGCACTGAGTCTTAGCGGCAGAAATGGCTTATGTTTATTGATAATATCTCCGTAACTAATGGTCCGATTTGGATAATTCAAAAAGATATGCCATTCTTATGCCATAAAGAACAACGTGGATATAACTTCTATTGAATTTTCTGTTACTTTACTGATCCTCATTGACAATGTTTACGTGATTGACGGTTTCAATTGATGGCCGATTGAAGCTCCAATTGAATGCTGCCTCATAGGCCAGGAAACGAATAATTCTAGCCGGAAAGCTCGAAAGCAGAAAGTTTGACTTCGGAACCTTGTTCTGACTAGTTAGGAGGTAAACATACTAAAAGTCCCCACCACTGGGGGGTGCGCAATAGGTGGGGGAGCACAAAGAAGGTCCCATTTTCAGTTTTTCGCTTATATCTCGAAAACGGTGCATCATAGGAAAAACTGTTCAATTACGGAATAAGAGGTGATAAAAGTCTCTGCAACTTTGATATATGCACTTTTTACCAATTCTCAATCGTTGTCGAGATATAAGGTTCGAAAAAAGGCCTATTTTATTTGCAAATGGAAGCAATGTATGACAAAAACAGATTTTTGCTTTTATTTGCAAATAAAATCGGCCTCTTTTCGGACCTTATATCTCGACAACGATTGAGAATTGGTAAAAAAAAAAGTTTTAAAAAACATAAAACCGACTTCCTAAAAAAAGGAAAACTAAAAAACTATTTAAAATAAAAATATAAAAACCGCCTTCAAAAATATATGAAATAAAAACCTAAAAAAAAAAACGAACCCTAGAGTTGAAGGCGGTGCTAAAGCAAGCAAAAATGATGCATGAAAGAAAACATGAGTGGATGATAATATCCTTTGTGATTTGTGTAGCCTTTTTAGCACCGCCTTCAACTCTAGGGTTCGTTTTTTTTTTAGGTTTTTATTTCATATATTTTTGAAGGCGGTTTTTATATTTTTATTTTAAATAGTTTTTTAGTTTTCCTTTTTTTAGGAAGTCGGTTTTATGTTTTTTAAAACTTTTTTTTTATTTCACAGTTTTTTTTAGTAATTTTTGCTATTAATGTACTCGGCGGAATCGCTCGGCCTTCGGCCTCGCGATTCCGCCTCGCTTTCCAATCCGATCTTGACCCAATTAAAAATAGGACCACGTCAGCTTCGATAGCTCAGTGGTGCAGACAGTCAACTGTCGCTATTGAATGTTAAGCAACGCTGGGTGCGGTCAGTACTTGGATGGGTGACCGCTGACCGTTGGAGGCTGACCGAGGTTCGGATTCCTCGTAAAACTGTAGGTCCCTTCCCTCCTAATCTTACTTGGTGGTAGGGTTTAACCTGACCGGGTTGGTACCACCGCACTGAATTAAACGTCGGTCGAAACGGCTATGTAAATAGTTTGTGTTTTCCGACCAGTTCAGTGTAGTCAGTACGATCAAAGGGGGAAGTACTGACATGGCACTTAGTTTACCCGGTGTTATGGGCTGACATCACGGACGTTGTAGGTGATGTTGCAGAACTTAGTAGAATGGACAGACATAAACATGTTACGGAACCCTACTTTTATTATAAAATAACCGTCGGAGGACCTTGGTTGAAAATTGTGAAATTTAGTAGAACGGACAGACATACATTTGTTACGGAACCCTACTTTTATTATAAAATAACCGTTGGAGGGCCTTGGTTGAAAATTGTAAAATTTTGTAGAACGGACAGACATGCATTTGTTACGGAACCCTACATTCATTTTGAAATAAATGTTAAATTTTGTAGAACGGACAGACATGCATTTGTTACGGAACCCTACATTCATCTTGCAGAACTTAGTAGAATGGACAGACATAAACGTGTTACCGAACCCTACTTAACAGTTGCACTCCGGGAGTGCCGGCAGATCCCGTGCCACTCTAACTTAACCCTTAATGCAATGACTTAAGGTTTCATTTTAAAAATGACGCTGACGCGATGTCGCGAGTTATACATTTTTTACCCACCTAAAAAAGTGCCAAGCGCCGCTAAAGAAGTTTTCACTTCAAAAACCTCAGGGTTATCCCCTTTCAAATAAAAAAAAAAAAGAATTTTCAAAATCGGCCCACAATTGACGGAGTAATCGCGTAACAAACATCCAAAAAAAGAAAACATACTGTCGAATTGAGAATCTCTCAGGTCTAAAGTAAATTTCTCGTGAAGACAAATGCAACGAGCGCAAACACGATGGGTTTATCATGTGTAGTTTAGCAGTTCCTATGGCCACCTTCTGTCTCCATCATCAGACCAGCTCGATGGTACTCGGTACAGTAGGTACCGGTCAGGTACCATAATAAATTAAGCGCACCTGGCCGGTCGGAAAAGATAAAAAATTTCAAATTTAGAATATTCATGAAACAAGGGTCCGAATATGTATCACTAGTAAATATCGATTCATGTATTTCAACAGGACAGAGAAAATTTCAAAATATTAGGTATTTAATACTTTTTAGTTCTTTTTGTTTTTTTGTTTTTTTGAAATCGGTTTAATATTTTTTAAAACAGTTTTTATTTCATTCTTTTTAGTAATATTACATAAATAAGAATAATCGAAATCGAATAATCGAAATCGATTGAAGTGGTACAGAATTATTCGCCATATGTGTCAGACTACAAATTGCTGAATAAGTCCACATCACAAAAGTTTTGCTGAAGGTAACCACACACCATACTAATTTATCAAACTGAAAATTGCCGAATACGACCACATCACAAGTTTTGCTGAAAGTAACCACATACCATAGTATTATGCTGATTTTTCGAAAACCACTGAACCAATTTCGATAAAATTGAAATGGGACCACCTCGGAAGTATGACCTAACTAACAAAAAAAGAATTTTCTAAATCGGCCCTCAATTGACGGAGAAATCGTGTTACAAACATACAAAAAAAAAATAAAAAAAATAAAAAAAAAAAAAACATACAGACGAATTGAGAACCTCCTCCTTTTTTGGAAGTCGGTTAAAAATGTGTATGTCAAAGTTGTAGATAATTTTATCACCTCTTATTCCGTAATTGAAGAGTTTATCCTATGATGCACCGTTTTCGAGATATATGCGAAAAACCGAAAAATGGGACCTTCTTTGTGCTCCCTCCCCCTAGGGCGCACCCCCCAGTGGTGGGGACTTTTAGTATGTTTACCTCCTAACTAGTGAGAACAAAGTTCCGAAGTCAAACTTTCTGCTTTCGAGCTTTCCGGCTAGACACCTTATTTGAGCACTCATTTACTACACTATCATTCGAATGCTGAACTGTGTTGAGAACGGTAGTGTCGCTCATACATAAACAATTATTTCAAACCCAGATATGGCATTTCTTGCAATAACTCTCGCGGTGTCTGTTCAGAAAAAAAAAATGGTACAAATTGAAATACCGGTTTACTCATGAACATTTCCAAATAACTCTTCAAGAAACTGAGCCGAAATTTTACAATTTCGGCTCAGTTCTTTGAATGGACCACAATTTTTTAAAATTTTTTATTACTTCCGTATGTATAGGTCGACTTATTAATTTGTAGCGATTTTGTGATGGTTTGCAACTAGAGAGGACAATGGGAACATTTTCTTAAAAACCTTTTGAGCTCAAGATTATAATACGCCATCTAGCTTTGAATAGCAAAAACATGATGTAATATAGAACACATAATTAGAACACATTTCATCTATCGGTCGATAGATGAAGCCAATAGTCTAATAGGACGAGAGCCAACGACCAAAATGATAGTTGATTTTATATGAGCGATAAAATCGTTAAATTTAATTTACTATTCCGTTTTGATCAATTGACCCAAATTCACTTGTAAAAATGATTTTGAGACTGAGCTATAATATTAGGTGCTGAAATTGAAAATAAAATTGCCGTTTCTAAAAAACTGACCACTTGTATGTCAGCCTCGATAGCTCAGTGGTGCAGATAGTCAACTGTCGCTATTGAATGTTAAGCAACGCTGGGTGCGGTCAGTACTTGGATGGGTGACTGCTGACCGTTGGAGGCTGGCCGAGGTTCGGATTCCTCGTAAAACTGTAGGTCCCTTCCCTCCTAATCTTACTTGGTGGTAGGGTTTAACCCGCCCGGGTTGGTACCACCGCACTGAATGAAACTTCGGTCGAAACGGCTATGTAAATAGTTTGTGTTCTCCGACCAGTTCAGTGTAGCCGGCACGATCAAAGGGGGAAGCACTGACATGGCACCTAGTTCACCCGGTGCTATGGGCTGACATCACGGACGTTGTAGGTGATGTAGCCAACCGTGTCAGTTTCCATAAAAAAAAAAATAAAAAAAAACTTTGAAAGTGGCTACCTTTTTTTTGCGTAGGAATTCCAATTTCAAATATTTTCTGTTATAAAGGCAAATTATTCTTTTTTCAAAATCAGTTGTTCATTTGTTTTCCCATCGTTCGGTTTTTTTTACATCGCTGGTTCTGTGACCATGGAAATCTAAATTGCGCGTTATTTTCGAATATGAATCCCGTCGCAGCACCAACGCAGCACAGACGGCATGCAATATCATCGACGTGTATGGACCAGGCAAGTGAACGCACTGTGCGTTTTTGGTTTGATCGCTTCCGTTCTGGAAATTTTCATCTCAATGATGAGCCCCGTGGCCGACCGGAGACGAGAGTCGATAACAATGAATTTAAAGCCATAGTTGAAGCAGATTAATCACAAAACCACGTCGGTTGCCATTTTTAAAAAATTCTGTCAGGAGACGCTACACGAAAAACATTTAGTATCGGGTTGAGGACAATTGAACGAAATACTATGAGACAAAAATATTGGTTGTGGGATCTCGTACTATATAATAGTAGTAAAGCTACTGTATAACAGAGGGCGCTTTTTATTTTTTCAATATGGCCTAGTTGATCGTTGTTCTAGAATCATCTATGGAAATTATGTATTATATTCAAATATTGAATAAATATACACAATACTTATGAATTTGCAATACCGCAATGCGCAACTCGGCATATTTTCTTAGATTTTCTTCTTTCTCTAGCACACGAATACGACCTCACATGCGGACTGGTGGCGCTAGACTGAACGACTTTGTACCACTAGGATCTAAGTAGTAGATTACGATTTTGTTCTTGTTGTCCGGTCTATATGGAAGAGGGTGGGTTTAATGTCTTTGTTTGCAACGCAATGGACCGTTTGTATTTGTTCATGTAATCTTTATTTATTTATTTATTTATTTATAATTATTATACATGACCTTACAGATTTACCCAAAACATCATATATAGGAATTACCGATTCAGGTGCTTCATGACAGTTTTTTTTTTTTTTTTTTTTTATGGAAACTGACACTGTTGGCTTACATCACCTACAACATCCATGATGTCAGCCCATAACACCGGGTGAACTTGGTGCCACGTCAGTGCCTCCCCTCGGTCGTGCCGGCTACACTGAACTGGACGGAAAACACAAACTATTTACATAGCCGTTTCGACCGACCTTTCATTCAGTGCGGTGGTAGCAACCCGGGCGGGTTAAACCCTACCACCTAGTAATATAAGAAGGGAGTCATATCCCTTAGTCGCCTTTTACGACATACACGGGGAGAGATGCAGTGGGGCTATTCTTTTAAAGTACCGGCCCCACACGGTACAAAGTATTTGCGAACTCCCGAACTGAGGAGGCAAATATGTCCAACTCCGGAACCTGTGCAGTCAATTCATTGAGCAGTGTCAAGGCACGACTAACTGGTGAGTGGCGTAGTAAGTTTGTCCGCGACTTGGGCACTAGAAACAATGGATGAGTCCTCGCCCGGCGGTAGTTGTCAGGCACGAACACTGATACAGAACCAAGCACCGAAGGGTTGTGAATGGAGCCGTTCAGTAGCTTGTACACGTGAACAAGAAGTGACAGGGTCCTTCTCACTTCCAAGGTGTCATAACCCACCATGCCTAGGACATACAGTGAGGGATATAGAAAGGGGTAGTAACCATACTGTTTTTTAGGGTTCCGTACCTCAAAGGAGGAAAAAAACGGAACCCTTATAGTTTAAAGAGGAATCTTAGAAATCGTTTCTGGACTTTCTCCACCATGAGAGTATAAGTACTTTCATAGGGAGACCAAACAATTGCATTCGACTCCAATTTACTGCGTACAAATTAATTATAAAGAAGTTTTATTACTTCTATTGTATGAAAGTCGGTCGATTGTCTGAGGACAAATCCAAGGTTCCTAAAAGAAGCCTTGCAAAGTTTATTCATGTGAGAATGGAAGTTTAATTTGGGATCCATAGTCACACCGAGGTCTTTGACTGATGTAACAGTTGTTAATTTGGCACCGGACAGCGTGTAGTCGTATACAAGAGGGGCTAACGACTTGGTGTATGTCATCACTGCACATTTGGCCTCATTGAATAGAAGATTATTCTCGATACTCCATCCGTGAACACTATCGATATCGGATTGAAGCAGCTCACAATCTGAAGGTTTTGATATTTCTAGGATTAGTTTAATGTCGTCAGCGAACAAAAGGCATAGCGCCGAGAAAACAAAATTTGGAAGATCGTTAATAAAAAGAAGAAAAAATAAGGGACCTAAGTTGCTACCTTGACTGACACCTGAACGCGTAAAGTATGAATTTGATCTATAAACTCCGTACTGCACGAACTGTTTCCTGTCGCGGAAGTAGTCGGCGAAAAAGTAAAGCAATTTAGGTGTAAAGCCCAAAATAACTAGTTTCTGGAGCAGAATGTCGTTATCAACTCTGTCGAAGGCCTTCTTAAAATCAAAATAGGCCACATCAACTTGGCGACCGGCGTCCAAACTAGTAGTTGCATAATTCACAAAGGTGGTAAGGTTCGTCACGGTCGAGCGAGCTGGACGGAGACCATGTTGTGGGTCCACCAATTTGGAGTCAAACTGCCTGAAGATACGGCGGTGGAGAATGGTTTCAAATAGTTTTGCAAATACAGAAAGAACTGCTATTGATCTGTAATTAATAACTTCAGCCTTGTCACCCGATTTATGAATGGGAGTAACTCTGGATTCTTTCCATCGAGACGGATATTTGGACTGATTAAGACTCAAGTTAAATATGAAAGTAAGAGGTTTTACAAATACACTTCTACAATCCTTGACGACATAGGGAGGGAGACCATCAGGGCCGGTCGAATGTTTAGGTTTCAAGAGTGTGAGTACGAGATAAACCTCTCCAGCATCGATATCGTCTATGCGGACACGATCCCCTGTGGCAACAGCAGTAACACCAGCAAACGCGGTATCCGCATCCAGTTTTGGTTCGTCGTCTAGAAAGACAGCTTTGCTTTTCACCTTCCACAACACAGAAACAATTCCTGTAAAAGACAAAGTAACCCTGTGACAAAGTTCCTGTAGTAACAAAACAAAATCGCGCTCTGTAATTAGATGGACGCTAGCGGCCAAGGCCGCTTAACATCGTGTTCAGGAACGTCCGCCATGTTCGGTGGAGCCATCATCGGGTGGAGCGGTCGAGATTGAAGAAAACGACTGTCAATTGCCGTCAATTATAGTCAATGTACGGCACGTCAATCGAAATGTTCCATCAATTGCCTTCAATCACGTAGTAGCGATTGACAATCACTTCAATCGGGTAAACGATCAATCGCGTAGAATTGACAATCGCAATTGATAGTCTCCGAGGTCCGGGATATGCCTCGGAGATGCCTCCGAGAACTGTCAGGCAGGTGTATGTAGGGCGAGGAGCGAGGAGCGAGGCGGGAGCGACAGGATCAGGTGGAGCGCCGCCGTGCGACCTTGGATAGAAAGCTATCACCGAATGCATTCCGTTTTTGCCATTTGGTTACGGAATCCTAATAATTTATTCCAATGTTTTTAAATGCTATATGAAAAAGGTAATAAAATTTTATAATGAAAACAGCATACTAAACTATAAACAATTTTCCGGATTCCGCAAGGGCAGGTCAACGGGAGATGCCATTGCATCAATGATAAAAGCTGTACCTAACAAAGAGATTTTATGTATAGAGTGAGCACTACGAAGAAAGAATACAGAGAAATGACGGCCAATACCTGAGGTATGAGGTAAGGTAGCGGGGTGGCGGAACGCTGAGCCGCGCGGGGCGGGAAGCGAGCGGGAGAGGGGCTAGCTAGCGAGCGACTAGCGGCTAGCGGCCCGGCCGGCCCGGCCGGTCAGTCAACACGTGCATTGGAATACGTAGGGTTGTCACTTAGTCTACCAAAAATATATTTTTCGATTTATTATTTTACGAGTAGGTATTATGGTTAATTGTGCCCGTAGTCTAGTGGTAACGCTTCTCAATGCAGAAGTTGCGGGTTCAAATCCCGGGCACCAACTAATGTACTTATTTATTTCCTTGATAAGGATTGATATACGTGCATTTCATAACGAATAGGTACGATCGCTCCGATGAAGAAAAATAAAGTTAGGTAACTAGTGCACACTGGTCTATGAAAGGTATTTTTGTGTAAACTGATTCTGATTTCCACTGATTTCCACCATGTACGAGTAATCGAACCGGATTTGTACCGTGTGGGGTCGGTACTTAAAAAGAATAGCCCCACTGCATCTCTCCCCGTCGCATGTCGTAAAAGTCGACTAAGGGATAAGAAAATTCGTCAGCCTCGGTAGCTCAGTGGCGCGGTTGGTTAGTCAACTGTTATTAAGCAACGCTGAGCGCGGTCAGTGATTGGATGGGTGACCGCTCGACCGTTGGAGGCTGACCGTGGTTCGGATTCCACGTTAAACTGTAGGTCCCTTCCCTTCTTACCTTACTAGGTGGTAGGGTTTATCCCGGCCGGGTTGGTACCACCGCACTGAACGAAACGTCGGTCGAAACGGCTATGTAAATAGTTCGTGTTTTCCGTCCAGTTTAGTGTAGCCGACATGAAATGAAGGGAAGCACTGACATGGCACCTAGTTCACCCTGTGTTATGGGCTGACATCACGGATGTTGTAGGTGATGTAGCCAACCGTGTCAGGTTACATAAAAAAAAATTAAAAATATATATATAACAAATTGTGACAAGTTCGAGTGCAATATGACTGCCGTAAGAATACTCAATAAACAATAAAACAACAACAATAAAAACAATACCTCCTATGTCAGTGGGCAGAGTCCGTGCCTAGCAGTGGGACGTTTTAAAGGATTATAGAAGAAAACAGATAGTGAATTTCATCGAAAAAAACGTTTTTATGTATTTAAACTTAAAATACAGAACTATAATAACTTGAAATACATACCTAAACTTATATGGGTTTTTAAATTACCGTGGTTATTTGACATTTTAAGAAGTAACAACGGATTTACTCGCTATCGAAATACGAGCTGTGTGGCTCGACATTTCGGCCAGAGTGCTCATGATGATGGGCCATACGTTTGGCCCGAAACGTCGAGCCACACAGCTCGTATTTCGACCGCGAGTAAAGCCGTTTTGTATTCTTGTAATACCTACACTTAATAACTAGAATAATATCTAAAAAACTAAACTTAATAATAAAGAATTCATAACTGCGGTCTTGGCCTTGGACTAAACTTAAAATCTCCAAACCAAACATACATAAAATAAAGAGTGCAGCATTTATTTAAAAAAAATATATATATATAACTAAAAAAACCATTAGGTATACTTTGGACTACACACACAAACACAACTAAAATAACTCTTCCTCCGTACTTAAACAAAATAATTTAAATTTCACTTTACACAAATTAAAATTTTCACTTTCCCTTAAACAATGTATCATCTTGGACTATTTTTATCCATCTTTCTCGTATTGATCCCTTAGTAGGATGTGGAAACCTTGTAAAAAAAATTTTTTTCTTGAAAATTTCTCAATTACTTACTAATTAAAAAAAATTAAAAGAATAGCGACAACCCTAATTAGCGGTCAATTCACTCTCATATTTTAACGTGGTTTAATACATATTTATTTACTTTCATACATGATATCCCAGAACTCTATTTCTAATCATTCATATGTGGCAGCCCTAATGAGCGCGTTCAATTTATTTGTTTAATTAAATAATGCTTATGTTATTGCAATGCGAGGTCAATACATAAAATGTACAAAATTTTCAAATTGAAGTAGCGTTGTGACAGCCCTAATTGGCCAGTTGAACCAAATATTTCTAAGCACATGGAAAACAAGATATTATATATAAGTTCTTTCAAAATTAGTTAATAGTACGCTAAGGGGGGGTTCTGTATCGTAAATAAATCACTTTTGAGGAACAAAGATTTTTGTTTACAAAAAAAAAATTTATAATAATGTAAAATGTAAAAAAAAATTCTTTTCTTAATCGTTTCAGTTTCATGCCAGGAACAAAAAAGTCTTCCAACACATAGATCTCTTTCTTTCAGAAATTTTGAAAACCACAATTTTAGTTTTATTAGTATGGAATAGAAAGAATTTGATTTTTTTTACCAACTTACACGTGTTACATCAAAATGGTATTGAAGACTTTTTTGTTACTGTTATGAAAATGAATCGATTAGGCTATAAAAATCAACCACATATTTTTTTATGTACATACATTTTCATACATAAAAAACATTTTTCATAAAAAAAGCCCAAGGTCCAAAAAAATTTATATAGGTTTTACTCCCTATATGATGCAGAACCCCCCCTTAGCGTACTATTAACTAATTTTGAAAGACCTTATATATTAAGATCGAAATGAAGTGATACTTACCTATGAAATGAAATGCCATCACTTTTCCCAATATTTTTGGTATGATTTTTGCAATATCGCAACACACAACCGGGCATAATGACTGGCGCGATGCGAGCCGCAGACGGACGGCAGCGAGCGCGCGGACGGCGCGTCCGCCGCGTTCGGTCGCTCGCGAGCTACTAGTCTCAAGAGGGTCCCTCCGCGTAATGGTTACTCCACCGCGGTGGAGCGAAGGCTGTTGCCCGGGTAAGAGGTCTAGTAGAATACATGATACGTCATTGGTACCTAATTGAAAAATTAGATAATTCTAGTCACACATGACATTTTTTGTGATCTAAGGCGTTTGACTGTGTTAGTTATGATACCCGGGTGGTCCCAGAAGTACCCGACCTGACGTATAGATGGCAGTTGTTGTTTGAAAAAACTTACTGCATTTAAAGGACTATTCGAATTAAATTTAAATTTAAAAAAAGAACACGCTACGTGCTTTTGTTTTTGTTTGTCGGCCATCAATAGTGCACGCTCTGAGGGAAGTTTTAGAAATGGATAAAATTGGTCACCGTTATGTGATTCAATATTTTCTTCTGAAAGGTCTGACTTCAACTAATATCAAAGATGAGCTGTATTCAACTCTGGGGGAGTCTGCTCCATCGTTTACGACAGTAAAATATTATAATAAATATTTATATATTATATAAATATTATAAATATAAAGACGAACATCGCAGTGGTCGGCTAAACGAAGTGACCACGCCAGAAATGGTGGAGAAAATCGTTAAAATAGTATTGGATGACCGTCGGTTGAAAGTGCGCGAGTTAGCAGATATGGTAGGCATTTCAAAAAGTGCTGTACATCGCATATTGACTGAAAAATTGGACATGAGAAAGCTGTTCGCAAGATGGGTGCCGCGTTTACTAACAATGGAACAAAAACAACTTCGTGAGGGTGTTTCAATCGAGTGTTTTACAATAATAAAATCGAATTTTTGCGCCGATTCGTAACAATGGACGAGACCATGGGTTCATCATTTCACACTTGAGACCTTGAAATTTGAAAAAATGGCTCGGGGTAAAAGATTTACAAACAATAAAGAGGTAGAGTCGGCAGTTGAGGGCTACTTTGAGGAGCTCGACGGTTCTCGCTATAAACATGGTATCGAAGCTATTGAACATCGCTGGGAAAAGTGTATCGAGCTAAAAGGAGACTACGTTGAGAAATAAAGGTAGTTTTTCCAAATTTTTTTTCGTTTTCTTTGTTAGGCCGGGTACTTCTGAGACCACCCTCGTAACAATGAAATTTGAACATTATGGTGTGGGGAATAAAAAGTTGCGCCTTCGCAAATCATGATATGTCTATTGTGCTATTAATGATTGGCGATGATATCAGTAGTTTTCAAAAAGAAAAACGGTTGAATGCTTACTTCGATAGTTGTATGTCGTACGGACTATTATTTTTGGGATATGCAGCGGAATTTAACAGAATTCAAAAAAGAGCATTGGATTGTGTGTACTCAGGGACTCTTGTAGAAATGTAGTTAACACAGTAGGGATCAGGATATTATCCAGTGTTTACATTTATCAAAATATGCGCTATGCCAGGAAATATACACGCAGAACACTTCTCTTCAGATTCAGATTCAGATTCAGATATTTATTTCGCCATAAAGAACACACAACAATAACAATATTACATTGAGACATATGCATATTCAGTATGGTTCGTCATCATTTTTTATGATGTCCCGTTCAGTAGTGCAATCTATAAGAAAGAACCGGGTAAGAAACCTTACAGAGCTTTTTTTAAATATAACTTACATACTAAGTTTTCTTTATGTTAAATATAACATACTATATCTAAGCAAAAAATTTAAAATACTTAGTCAAAAATATACCCATTAAAAAAAGACAATAACATACGAAACAAAGAACATACGGTTCAGTCAAGTAATTATTAAAATTTGTGTTTATGCATATAAACAATTTGAATTATCAAAGTCAGCAGAATTTTTATTTACAGTATGAAAAAAATTCACTTAACTTATAAAATGGATTGTTTAAGAGAAATATTTTCAGTTGACTCTGGAACACATTGTCACTATTTATTGATTTTATTGTATCAGGAACATTTTCGTACAATTTGGGTACAATTTCGTACATTTTGATATTCACCGGCCTGCTACTAGGCGTAAAAATAATATTCAAATTACGAAGTAGAGATCATCTTTCTTCTTTCTTCTTTGTTCCTTGTAAACACTGCTGAAATCATTCAGTTCCCACTTTGCATACTATATTTAAATAAATGTCTTGACGAAGGTGTATTCCCCGATGTTTGGAAAATAGCGAACATTACACCGGTACATAAAAATGGCCCCAAATATGATGTTGAAAACTACAGACCTATTTCAAATTTATCCACCTTGTCGAAACTTTTTGAGAAGCCTTCACAGGTATCTATATCCTATACTTCACAACTATTTAATACCAGAACAGCACGGATTCGTCAAAAAACGATCTACAGTCAGCAATTTTTCAGTCTACACCCAATGTTCTTTTCGAAGCTATGGATAACGGTGAGCAAGTCGATGCGATATACACGGACTTCAAAAAGGCGTTCGATAAAATGGACCACAGGCTCTTACTTGAAAAAAAATAGCCTCCAATAGTATAACCCAATTTTTTTAACTGTGCACTTCGAGCTGTCAAATTCGTTAGGTTCTCAGCACTGAATCCACCCCCCCCCCCCCTCTTACTTCCTTCACGCGGGAGGGGGGGGGGGGGCAGGGGGGGGGGCGGTGGAAATTTTACAGCTCGAACGGCACAGTTAAAACAATTGTGTTATATCAGAAGCAATTTGCTTCGATGGTTTGCTTCATACGTCAATAACAGGAGGCAGCGGGTCGTAATCAATGGTTACGACTCAGAGATGGTCAGGGTCACGTCTGGAGTACCGCAGGGGTCCATTCTCGGACCTTTCCTTTTGATCCTTTTTATCAAAGATGTTGCGAAACATTTCAGAAATTGCATATTTTTGGTCTATGCAGACGATATTAAAATCTCCAAAATTATTCGCTCGCCTGCCGATTCCTGTTTACTTCCGAGTGACCTTGACCGCTTCTTCGACTAATCAACCTCTTTAAAAAAATTGGTTGTCTGTAAAGTCGGTTTACGGACGATAGTTTTACGTGATAACGTCATAAATCGATATTGTGATACATATTCGGACCCTTGTTTCATAAATATTCTAAATTTTAAATCTTTTCCGACCGGCCAGATGCGCAATGTATTATGGTACGAGTAACCTTCTTTAAATTTGTGCTGCCCTGTGCCACGTACCCCGCTAGGGCCGCGCACATCCCGTACAGACAGACAGAAAGTTAAATACATAAATAAAGATTGTCCAGGGATGCCAGGAGTTAGAAAACTCCGTGCCAATCCTCTAGCAAAGAGAGAAAAATAAAACTGGAAGAGAATTAAAATTAAAAATTATAATTAAAGAGAAATTGTAAAAATCCAGATTAAAAAAAACTGAAGTCCTAAACTATGGTCGACCACCGAGAATTTAGAGCTACACATACAGTAAAAACAAAACACGATCCAGCACAGCAAAATAGTGTCCCATTAGTCAGTCAGCCCTGTACAAATAATACCTAAACACTTAAAACTACATATTATACTATTAATTCTTCCCGCACTCTTCACAGTTCGAAATATCCAGTGGTGCACTCACAACAGTTTATTATTAAAAATCAGTAGCTTGTAGAAAGGTCAGGTTGAACTTGAAGCCACTTTCCCCTCCTCTTCAGCGAAATTGCAGCGGCAAAGGCTTCGCACGTTCGCCCTCCTCGGCACAGCCTGAGCGACCTTTCCTTGTAGCACAGTAAAAGATTCCTGCACCATCGTCTACAGCAGAGCCCACAGCGGTTCACCTTCCTGAAGCCTTCAACCCTCAGTTTCCGCAGTCTTTGGAAGTCCTCCACAGGCCTCGTGGCCCCACCGAAGCCGCTAAGATAAAAAAAATCAGTAATAATATATAAGCCTAAAAACCTACACCAGCAGCTCGTAGTAATAGCAATCAGAAAGAGTCACAATATTTTTTAGGAAGATAATAACCGAAAGATATGAGAGGCGTATGTCCAGCAGTGGACGCTTACATGCTGACTGACTGACTGACATGAAATAATAAAAATAACTAAATAATATAATTACCAGATTAAAAATCTGCACACAAGAAATTTTCACCCTCAGCAGTATACAGCCATCTTTTTCCAGTGACAGAAAAACAAAAGATCTCTAATTTTTTTATTCTAAATTCAAAACATTAATTTAAAATGTGTTTCGTGCCAGTAGGAATTTTGCAACGTGACACCTGGTACTTTAGAACCAGAGAGATAAATGTGTACAAGCCGACGCTTGGGCCGATTGTGCCTCTCTATCGGTTGTTACGCGCTCTCGCTTGCACACACAGGCTCAGATGGAACGTGACACTTTTTCGTGCGTGCAGCCGGTGTTCATCAATTTATGTATAAGACGTGACGTTATCACGTCAAAATGCATCTCAGCCTCACTAAACGCATGTGTATTACATTCTGCAAAAAGAAATTGAAAATTGTGTCTCATTATCAGCTAGAAGGTCAATCAAATCAAACAAAATATGCTTATTGCCTTTTAAAATTTTGCAAAAGGTACAACTTAACGCCGTAGGCGTTCTCCTCCAGCCTACCTTTGGGTTATCATGAATGAGTGTGGAGTGGCAGAAAACAAATAGGAATGATGTAGACAATTTCAACCTTCGATCATTCCGTCTACGATTTCAACAAAATATACATCATAAATATAAATAAATAGATAAAAATATGTTTCCAGGGCTTCGAAAGTTTGTGCCTTGGTCATCGTCCGCTATTTGGAAAAAAAATCAAAACAAAGGCCAGCGATGAAACCTGGATAAATCGATAGGGCGTACATAGACAAACATAAAATACTACGTTACTGAGATAATTGGAGGTAAAGATCGCAATATGGCCATATTGCGATCTTTACCTCCAATTATCTCAGTAACGTGACACTTTAGGAAGTAATGTTAGATAACATTTTATGTTTGTCTATGTACGCTCTATCGATTTATCCAGGTTTCATCGCTGGCCTTTGTTTTGAATTTTTTTCCAAATGGCCGCCGCCGCCGCCCCTAGCCACCTTCCATAGTAAAATATTCTAACCCCTTTGTACAGCGCTCTACTGTCGGTGAAACAGTGACCATGTACTCATGTACTTCATAGATGGCGCTAGGAGTAATGACGGCCAACTCGGTCGAGAAAGCAGTTTATGTTTGAAAGTGACAGAACTCACCATGATGAAGAATTTCAAATAATCTACTTTAATCTACTTTACGTTTTCAGGTAGAATAGTATGATTTAAGTTAAACCGTGTAATTGTTATTGTGTATGTAAGTACTGAAATAAAACTTTGTTTTCAGAGCAACACATTTTATTTATTTGGAGTTGAAATTGAATATATTGTCTTATAAATATATAAATACATGCAAATATACACGAATAAAATATACAGAGAAAATAACATTATACTCTAATCCATAAATAGCGAGTAATTTATCGTTCCAGAAAGTGAGACAGTATACGCTTTTGAAACATAAACAGCGACTGCGATAGACGAATTTCGAGGGGAAGCGAGTTCCACATACGTGCCGCATTCACGGTGAAGGAGTCAGAGTAAGAAGTGGATGAGTGAGAAGGGATGGCAAGTGCTCGGGAATCAGTTGATCTCAAAGAAAGACCGTGTGCACTTTGCGTGTGCATAGATAAATGGGAATGGATCCCGCAAGTACTCTGGAGCCCCAATGTCGTTCAGCGTGCGGAAGAGAACAGAGAGAACATGAGAATTTCTACGGCGTCGAATGTCGACCCATTGTAGACGAACGCGGTATTCACAGATATGATCATACTTGCGTAGTCCGTAAATGTATCGGATGCACAAGTTGAGAAGACGGTCGAGTTTTTTAAGCAAATCCTCTCCTCTTCTCGTTGAGGTCGAGATAACAGACATCTGCATACTCATATAGGAATGAGAAGAGATTGTGCTAGCGTGATTTTAGTTGCAGTAGGATTGACATTTTGTAGAGCTTTAGAGCATGAAAACACCTTGCGACTGACCTCACTAACCTGTCCATTCCAGGTCAGCGACTCATGCAGTTGCAGACCGAGATTTTTCACAGTTTTGCTGTAAGGTATTACTGTTCCATTGAAAACTAGAGGTGGTAGTGCACTTTGATCAAGTTTGGCTAATAATTTAGTTGTAGTACCCATTATGATAGCTTGGGACTTGTTAGAGCTGACCAGTAAACCATGACAAATAGCCCAGTCTAGGACAGTGTCAAGATCAATATTCATAAGTCCTACAGCCGTGCCAATGTTCTCCGGAGAGAAGTGCCGATACAGTTGCAGATCGTCGGCATAAAGATGATATTGGCACATAAGCAACACCACAATAGTATTGATGAAAAGAGAGAATAATAAGGGAGAAAGAACGCCGCCTTGTGGAACGCCAGCTGTGATATAACACCAGTTAGAGCAGGCATTGTCTGCTCGAACTCGCTGCCGACGTCCACGCAGATAAGATGAAAACCAACCGATCAGCGACTGTGAAATATTAAAGGAACTAAGGGTCGCTAAGAGAATGTCATAATCGACAGTATTGAAAGCGCTACTAAAATCAAGCAAGACCAGAATTGTGAGTTCACGCCGCCTGTCCATAGCGTAGCGAATATCATCTGTGTGTGATTTTAACTAAGGCAGAGGTGGTGCTATGGTGTGGGCGAAAACCCGATTGAAGAGGGCTTAAGAGATTGTGATTGGAAATAAAATCGGATAACTGGCGGTGTACAACTCGCTCAAGAAGCTTAGACAAAAAGGGTAAAATAGAAATAGGCCGGTAGTCACTAACCTGTGAAGGGGAAGTTTTTTTAGGTAAAGGGATAACGTAGGCGTTCTTCCATGAATCAGGGAAACATCCCGATACTAGCGAATAGTTGATAATGTGAGAAATCACGGGCAAAATATGATCTAGTATCGGTATGTATAAATCCCGACTCATGTCATCACAACCTACGGCTTTGCTTTTAATAGAGAGAATAATCTTTTTAATTTCACAGTCGGAGACGGGGGTAAATTCGAAAGGATCAGAAATGTTAGGAATATTGACAGAGAGTATTTGTCTTAAAGTGTTGGCTTTGACTGAGGGATCCACAGAAACCGGAGACGATGGAAAATGGCGATTGATGCCATTGATGTCAATAGAAGTTGAATTTACATCGGAAGAGGTTTTTCCAACTCTAAGAGTTTTTAAAAAACTCCACATATGGCTGGGAGGAGTATTTTCTATGGATTCGTGAATATGGCGAAGTTTTGCGTCTCTGCACATCTTATTGCACAGATTCCTTGCACAATATTACCTATCCCAGTGCTCCTCAGAAGGTTGAAGCTTATGTTTGCGTTTCATTGCGTCACGGTTTGCAATCATGTACCGAATAGCATGGGTAAGCCAGGGTGCTGGAGCGTGTCTCATTTTAATAGGCCGTATAGGAGCATGCTTGTCATACAACTCGGTAACACCGACGGACAGAACGCGAACCTTGGCGTCGATGTCATCGAGGGCAGTGAGCGTAGATCAGTCAATGTTGGCAGCGTCCGCTCCAAGCGCCTCCGCTTGCTACCGCCGAGGTGCTACTCTAAGCAAGTCCGTTATCTTGTTGTAACTTTAGACGCCAACTTACATTTCGGCGAACATATTGAGAATATTACCAATAAAAGATTACAGATGATTGGGTTCGTTCTACGTACAGCTCTCTCATTTAGATCTGTGTCTACCTACAAGTACCTCTATACCGCGTTCGTTCGACCACCAAATATGTAATCCATGCTATGACAAATACCTACAGACACGCATTAGAAATTGTACAAAGGAAATTTTGATCATGGGGCTCGACATCGCCTACTCGTATAGTGTGTGTGAGGGCGCGGCGTGTGCAGGTGCAAGCGTGGCCGGAGCCGGTGTGGGCGTGGGAGACGGCGAACGAGACGCTGGAGGGCGGCCGGCACCGCAGCGAGCTCGTGCGCACCGAGCTCAGCTGGATCATGCGGCTCGACATCGCCTACTCGTATAGTGTGATGGCGCGGCGTGTGCAGGTGCAAGCGTGGCCGGAGCCGGTGTGGGCGTGGGAGACGGCGAACGAGACGCTGGAGGGCGGCCGGCACCGCAGCGAGCTCGTGCGCACCGAGCTCAGCTGGCTCTGGATCATGCGGCTCGACATCTCCTACCTCACCGACGCCGACTACACCCTCTACTACTGCGTCGCCAAGAACGAGCTGCGCAACCAGACCATCAAGGGACAGATTCGGCTCGAGAGTTAGTAACGCACCTACATACATATCTAACTAAATACCTACAGCTAGATGTGAGATCATTCATTAAATACCAACATTGCGCATACATAAGGCAGAAATATCGACACGACAAGTTTTCGCACTCTCACTGGCCGTCAATGTCGGCATGCGACCCCAGAGTGGTCGCGAAGCAGTGTGTAAGTTGATCGGTAGGAATATCGGCGACACCAACACCACCGTGTTCCCTTACTGAGCGCTGATCTGTTGTACTGAAGTCCGTCCGTCGCACGCAATCGAAGATACTCGTTAACCGTGGTGCATATGGTGCATACACACGCTTTATCCTGGCAATCGGGGTAAACCGATTCATCAGTGTTGTACTACAAGATCTCCGGAAAGTTACAGCACAATACTGACCACCACGTTTAGCAAAGTATTTGGACAAGATAACTTTCAAGCAGCGAGTAATGTACGAAGACCAACCTGTCGCATGACTTGGTGGAAGGATCGTGCCAATGTGATAGGTGGCTATCCTATCGCCCTATAGCACGGTATCAACTCCTTATCGTAACGTACCGTGTTGGGCCGGCACTAAAATAAAATGGCTTCATCTCTGCATCTCTCCCCGTGCATGT
The DNA here is from genome assembly GCA_946902875.1 of Nematopogon swammerdamellus. Taxonomy (NCBI): domain Eukaryota; kingdom Metazoa; phylum Arthropoda; class Insecta; order Lepidoptera; family Adelidae; genus Nematopogon; species Nematopogon swammerdamellus. The sequence goes on from OX336350.1 coordinate 21,868,391, forward strand.
CGTAAAATTCGACTTAAATGAATAAAGATTTGTGATTAATGGGGGACGGTGTGGTGGCGGTGGGTGACAGAAGGGGACGCGTCGCGCCTGCAGGGTGGGTACGGGGCGGGCGTGGCTGTGGAGTGGGGGGTGCCGCCGCCGCCGCCCACCTCGTACGAGGAGCTGTGCCACGTGCAGCGCTGCCCCGCCTGCGCGCGCTGCGAGCGCTCGCACCTCCTCATCACGCCGCTCCTCAACTCCAGCGCCGTCTACCGCCAGCGCCGCAACACCAGTCAGTGCCTGTCTCCATTATCCATTATCCAACTCCCATTAGAACAGGACTCACACCACCCACACCACCGGCTACCACCGGCTACCACCGGCGGCGGCCTCTGACATCTGAAAACATAAAAGAAACATGATGGAAATCTCAAAATGTTCTTGAGTATTCGTCTCCACGCGGAGGTTAGCGTGAAGTTACCATTAACCATTATGTCCCTCATTTATCTCGCCCCCCTCCCTCCCCCCAACCCGTGACCTCCCGCTAGTCTCTCGACCCCCCGCTCCTATTCCGGCTCTGTTTATATAAACTCTATCTATAGCTACGCACCTTGCTACGCACAAGTCTAGGACGCGCCGCCCCAATTTCAGTTGCTAGCTAGTCCAGTTCCAGTGTCCATTAGCCCCTCAATGAACCCCTTAGAGAGCTTGAGTATGAGTTGGTGTTCGATAATCTTTGATGAAGTGCTCAAGGTTGTGAAAGCTGGCGAGTCTGGCGACTGAGGTTGTCGCGTTGTCGGTTTGCAGACTGCCAGCTGTACGCGATCGGCAAGCCGGTATACCACCACGAGAAGCCGGACCCGTACGGCGCCTGGATGCGCGACGCCAAGCCGGCCGACGCGCTGCCGGTCCGTCTCCCTCCATTCATTGTCGCGTTGTCGGTTTGCAGACTGCCAGCTGTACGCGATCGGCAAGCCGGTGTACCACCACGAGAAGCCGGAGCCGTACGGCGCCTGAATGCGCGGCGCCAAGCCGGCCGACGCGCTGCCGGTCCATCTCGCTCCACTCATTGTCGCGTTTTCGGTTTGCAGACTGCCAGCTGTACGCGATCGGCAAGCCGGTGTACCACCACGAGAAGCCGGAGCCGTACGGCGCCTGGATGCGCGACGCCAAGCCGGCCGACGCGCTGCCGGTCCGTACTCCGTCTCCCTCCACTCATTGGCGGCATTCACCTTACTCTCTTTCTTCGAACAATATTTTAGAATAATTTTTTAATTTTTAAATAATTTATTATTTATTATTGATACAATATAATGTAAAATATAACGCAAAACGAAGGTGTGGCGGCAGATTTCTCATAAGAAAGTTATTTCAGTTAATAAATTGTGCGCGCAGGCGGAGCGCATGTGGTCGACCAGCGAATCTGACGCCAACCTTCTCAAGCAGTTCGACACCAAGAGCGACTTCAAGAACAACCGCAACGGTAAAGCGATCACCCTCATCAAGCCCATATACGTGAGTCCCCCTCTCTCTTCTCTCAGCCGCAGAGAGGTTTGAGCTGCCCTGCTCCATCCTGCTCTGAGGAACTGCTATTCCTATTCCTGGTCATCCAACCAACGTCCACAGTACTAGTTGCAGAGAATCTGAACACTCTTTTGTTGTTTATTAGGCTTTGGGGAACCCATCGTTTCTCATAGTGGTTTCTCTGTCGCCGCACCGCTAGTGTGTGGAATTGTCTGCTGGCGAGTGTGTCCCCGACTCCTTTAAACTGGGGATCTTCAAATGTCACACCAACAGGCCGGACAACCCTGCAACAGTCCGCAAGTCAGCTGGCATGTTATCTCACTGAGCATGCGGTTTCGCGAGGGGAGGAGGAATCGGCTGTGTCGAGCATCGAGCACCGTTACTGACACAGGTGATCGTGCAGGTTTTCATACAAAGCGCATTGGTTGCAGGGGAACGGGCACATCGTGTACAACGGGTCGTTCTTCTACCAGTGGAACGTGACGGGTCGGCCGGGAGACATGGTGCGGTACGACCTGGCGACAGACCGCTCGGAGACGCTCACGGTGCCGCACGCGGGCGGGCACCTCTACTCCGCCGCGCACAACCAGCTCGACTTCAGCGCCGACGACAACGGACTCTGGCTCATCTACGCCATCGAGCGCTCCAACAACACCGCCGTCGCCAAGGTGATACCGCAGCCCCCTGCCCCCACTGCCGCCGCACCCACTCCCCACTCCCCACTCCCCACTGCCGCCGCACCAACCGACTGCATTCTTTTCGAATTCAGATTCGATTCGGCTTGTCCGGAAGTGTCCCTTTTTCTGCGATAGAATAGAATTACATTCTGATAAAGAAATGCATTAGTAAGACTGCCCTAGCACGACATGTGAATTAGTTTCGGTGAACCATTGAGTGCGACATCTGTAAACAAACGCACGAAGAAGCGGTTTCTCCCAATGACACATAACATAATGCACAATGCGCGTTTTAAATTTATAATCTTCGCTCCTTTTTACCCCACATCGGAGTAGGTATATTAGTTCCCATTATAAAGTTTCATTATAAATGGTTTAGTTTCTGAAAACGTATCCTCGGCTGAATGTGTCGGCTCATCGGCTGCCAAGGCGAGCAAGCACAGCTAACAGTTGTCCCGGAAGGGGACGGACGGACGGACGGAGCGGTGCCGCGCGCGCGCTCCTCGTCTGGAACACGCACCAGCAGCTAGTTGGTTCGGAACGAGCGCTCAGCAGTACAACCTGTGGGCGGCCGCTCATTCCCTTTCTTGCCCTAAAGTTAGCACACGAATATGAATGTTTGCAACTGAAGTAACTAGACCTGATCGATACTGTTTTTCCGTTTCAGATCCATTTTGATCCCAGAAAGGTAATATTATGTACCTACTTTTCCATTTTTATTTTTATGGAACATTCAAACTTTTTCCTTCGACGACGGGTGACGCGGCGGGTGGCCGAGTGGTTTGGGCATCGGCTTCTCATGCGAGAGGTCCGCGGTTCGAATCCGGTCGGCGTGTACCAATGAGTTTTTTCTGACGAAAAAATTTACGTGCATACCTACACCTTCTGCTTCACCGTTCGGAACCGGTGTAAAACTGTAGGTCCCTTCCCTTGCCCCTTACTAGGTGGTAGGCTCAAATTGTAGCCGACTGGATTGCTACCACCGTACTGGATGTAAGATGGCCGCATCCACCAATCTAGGGAAGTCTCCGGTATGGCACCTACCTTCTCGGAGGTGATATTGGCTAGTCGGAGCATGCGCTTTGGCCCCTCCGACAAAGCCGTCCATACCGGATTACATTAAAAAAAGGGTATCAAATTTGTCCCACGAACTTGTTAGGTACCTATTGTAATCTATTTAGAAAATCTACAGCTTAGATCAATAATCTAAGATCTACAGGTTAGTATTTTTTCACATTTCCTTCAGAGTTACGTGACGCGATTAACGAGTAACACACAAATAGACAGATGAACACAATTTGAATTTTAATAGTAGGGAAAATAATAATTTACATGTATCTTTTGATTTGCAGGTGGATAGTGAAGGCTTCCGAATAGATTACATCTGGAATATATCACTGAATCAGAGACAGGTATGCGTGTGTTGTAGGTAACTATATTAATACGTGTGGGGTGTGTGTGTGTTTGTGTGAGTGACGCAGTAACGCAGTAAGGTGTAAGGTGTGTGGAGTTCGTGGTGTGCCGGATACTGCACGCGCTGGAGTCTGTGCTGTACCGCTAGAGGTGTGAGGGTTAAGGGTGTGCGTGGTGCAGTAAGGTGCGTGGGTGGGTGTACAGATAGGGGAGCTGTTCGGGTGTGAGGGATGCTGCACGCGCTAAAGTCTGCTGACCGCTAGAGGTGTGAGGGTTGAGGGTGTGCGTGGTGCAGTAAGGTGCGTGGGTAGGTGTACAGATAGGGGAGCTGTTCGGGTGTGAGGGATGCTGCACGCGCTAAAGTCTGCTGACCGCTAGAGGTGTGAGGGTTGAGGGTGTGCGTGGTGCAGTAAGGTGCGTGGGTAGGTGTACAGATAGGGGAGCTGTTCGGGTGTGAGGAATGCTGCACGCGCTAAAGTCTGCTGACCGTTAGAGGTGTGAGGGTTGAGGGTGTGCGTGGTGCAGTATGGTGCGTGGGTAGGTGTACAGATAGGGGAGCTGTTCGGGTGTGAGGGATGCTGCACGCGCCAAAGTCTGCTGACCGCTAGAGGTGTGAGGGTTGAGGGTGTGCGTGGTGCAGTAAGGTGGGTGGGTATACAGATAAGGGAGCTGTTCGGGTGTGAGGGATGCTGCACGCGCTACAGTCTGCTATACCGCTAGAGGTGTGAGGGTTGAGGGTGTGCGTGGTGCAGTAAGGTGCGTGGGTGGGTGCACATATAGGGCAGCTGTTCGGGTGTGAGGGATGCTGCACGCGCTACAGTCTGCTATACCGCTAGAGGTGTGAGGGTTGAGGGTGTGCGCGGTGCAGTAAGGTGCGTGGGTGGGTGTACAGATAGGGCAGCTGTTCGGGTGTGAGGGATGCTGCACGCGCTAAAGTCTGCTGTACCGCTAGAGGTATGAGTTGAGGGTGTGCGTGGTGCAGTAAGGTGCGTGGGTGGGTGTACAGATAAGGGAGCTGTTCGGATGTGAGTGATGCTGCACGCGCTAAAGTCTGCTGTACCGCTAGAGGTGTGAGGGTTGAGAGTGTGCGCGGTACAGTAAGGTGCGTGGGTGTACAGATGGGGGAGATGTTCGTGGTGTGCGGGGTGCTGTACGCGCTGGAGTCGAGCACAGAGCGCGAGAGCAAGGTGAGCGTCGCCATCGACCTCTACCACAACCGGCTGCTCGACGTGACGCTCGCCTTCACCAACCCCTTCCGCCAGACCACGCTACTCTCCTACGATCACCGGCACAAGGTATCTACATACCTGTGTACATACATGCACACTACACACAACCGGCTACGCGGCTGATGAAATTCGTTGTACTTTCTCAATACGATCAATATAAGTTTTATAGTTCTGATTCCAAATAATAGAACAGTATTCAACATTACTGCGAACCAGAGCATTATCAAAGCGCAGCTTTGTGTCTAGTGAACAAACATTCATATGGCACAAAACCTAAGTAATCTTATTACTTCACTCACCGCAATTAAACCACTAACACCAAGATCGCGAATATGGGTCACCTCTTTGAGTGCATTGCCACCTATTGTATATTGCGATTCCATTGATTTGTGATTACGTGTGCATCGTATAGAGTAGCATTTTGAGTGATTAACTGACATTTTATTGAGTTCGCGCATGGGTCGCGCTAGGAGACCAGTATCTCTATATCCTCCTGCATTGCCCTAACATCACCATCACAACTCACTTCTCTGTACACTTTTAAATCGTCAGCGTATAAAACAGTAATCACTGTTTCTGAAGCAGTTGGTTGGTTATGTCGTTAATAAAAATGTTGAAAAGTACAGGCCCAAGATGCGAGCCTTGTGGGACACCAGAAGACGCGGAGGAGGTCTACTCGGAGTTTCGATTGCGATATATTCGGATAGATCCGAATATATCGGATGTATCTCGGGATGTGTCTAACTCATACAAATATCCCACTCTAACCAAATGTGCGGTCGGTCGGAAGAAGTGACATATCGAAAGTATAGACAAAAAGTTTTGTTTTTCTCGCAATCATAGACAAGCGATTTGTGTCCAAGGCCAAAATAAAAGTTGTTGTGGTCAAATTTGTGTATATAGATTATTAAACTCTATAGGGTCTTCTCGTCTTTTTTAAATATTTTAGTTTTTTGACTAAAAAATTAATTTCAATTTATTTAAATTAAGACAGTTTATATTTTATATAGTCTGTGGTGGTAAAATAGTTGGATGGATGCATATTGGGAGTGGAAAAAGATGGCGGACGGCGCAAGTTTGTCGCGTCGTCGCTGTAATTAAAAATATATATTTTTGTGGTTCTCGCCGTGTCGCACCATATACAGGGTGTTAAAACGGCGAGTACATTAATTTCGCCAGCGCAATCCTCATGTTTTTCCTAGACAAAAAAGCAAATAAAGTTTTTCTCTAAAGTGTCTAGTTTTCGAGATATGAATTTTTGAAATGTATGTTTTCGTCTAGTGTAATTTAACGCGTTGTCGCTGCTTCGCACCCTCCGCCTGCCGACCTCCAGTCCTCCACTCACAAAGCTAACCCCCCACCCCTTCCGCTAATACCTCCATCCGAGGTGCTCACGTCTCACCCGCTCTTCCCCCCTCCGCGCCGCCCTGTTGCCATTAGATCATTTTTACACTAAAATAATCAATTAGTTTGTATGAAAACTGTAACTTTTTATTTAAAGGGAATTCAGAAAAAAGTTATTTGACTTTTTTGTTACTCTTGATCCCAATAATCATTTCCTAAATTTAATGTACTCGCCGTTTTTACACCCTGTATACAAAAGCATATATATTGGTATAGTAGTATTATATTCTTCGTATTGGTAATCTGTGGATGGATGGATGAAGGCGGGGCGGACGGAGCCGCCGGCTGTAGCCGGCCGGACTTGGAGGGGGTCGGAGCCGCGCGCTCGCGGCTCCGGCTCGACCGCCACTACCGCCAGCCATTCGCCGCCGTAGCGCCCCCGCCCGCCCCGCAGCCCCGCCGCAATCGACATGACCTTCGCGCGGCGGTCATGTCATGTCGACGGAAATTGAAATATCTCGAAACTAGGTTTTTCAAAGTTATTGGGTTTTAGTTGTATGGTGTCGATATAGTCTGTGGTGGTAAAAAAAAGGTTGTTGGTTGGTTGGATGGAGGCGGGGCGAGCGACCGGAGCCGGAGACGCGCGCGCGCGCGCCCGCCGCGCAGCGCGCTTGCGGGTCGGCTCGACCGCCAGTCATTCGCCGCCGTAGCCGCCGCCGCCCGTCACTCAGCCCAGTCAGTCATGTCATTCATGACATGAGTCATCATGACTTCATGACCGCCGCGACGATCGCGCTGAGTCCTCTAATTTTTTGATATTTTCCAAGCGTAGGTAGCAACTTATGGATGAAATTATACAAAAAACGAAAACAAATCACCAATGCACACATAGGTAGGTACTCGTACATCTTGTGTAAGTCAATGAACGCAATACATACACCAAAACGACAATCTCTTCTTTTTTTTTATTTAATAGTGGCAACAAAACGACAATCTCAACGAGACCTCATGAGGTGTCGTTGGAATTATCGAAAATTGTCGTTTGCTCATTGGTCAAATTCAAATGTTCGTTCTTTGACATTTGAACCTGAGTAGGGTTACGTACGACACGACAATGACAATGACATTTTTTTATTATGTACATAGTTCTAAAAACGATAAATCGAAACGATGTCAATTAGAGTAGGTTACGACACGACAAATGGCACGATGCATCGTTTTTACAACTCCGAGTAGACCTCACTCGAAGCCTCCCACCACGACTTGCAACGCGAACCAGTTCCTTATAGGGTACTCGGATAATTTAGCAGGCAATATCGAATGCCTTACTGAAGTCCGTAGGTATATACGGCATAAATCTGTAGACGCTTATCTATCAACCGACTCAGTTAAAGCATTCACATATAGTAAATTTGTGCTAGTGGACCTAGTCTGAAGGATGCCGTGCTGGCTGCCTCTCTGTAAGTAGCTGTTTCAAATGCCAGTTGAGTACCTTATAGGAGATATTAGAGATTCGAATACTTTGGTAAATACTGACAGAATTGATATGGGCCTATAATTACATAATTAACTTGTATGGCCACTTTTGAGATAGTCGAGACGTAGGTCCAACAAACTGGGTGCGTCCCACGTCCACGTCTACAAGTTGGCGTGGTATCATCAGTGCCGTAGTGTTCGCACAGTGGGAGACAAGGACGCTGAAACATCTCTCCAAAGTATTCCGTCATCTTCTACAAAGTGGTACCTCTACCTATGCCTCTACGCGCTACTCCCCGCACGCACTGGCGTTGACTCACCAACTCACCAGTCACCAGTCACCACCCTCCTCGCCACATTGAGCGGTAACAAGATGTTATTAGGTAAGTGAGAAGGAGATGAAGGTACAAGAGTAGCATGATTGCAGGAGCTGTACTCATGGGACAAGGGCAACCTGCTCACCTACCCCGTGCGCTACAACGAGGTGCCGGACACTTGACTGCACTACTCCAGTACTCCAACTCGCACCGCACGCACTAATCCACCACATCCGTGATCCACCAAGCGCAGCTTCCGGCTGTTCTGTTCCGGCGCATTCCCCTGTACGCCGGACATTTTTGGCATTTTTGTAAATTCTATATAAAAAAAACTAAAATAGTTATGCATTTAGGTAGTTATTTTTGTATAATATGGTATAATAACTTATGTTTTGTTACAGTAAAAAATAAAACCAAATGTTTTTTTTTATTAAAAAAACTGTGAAATAAAAAAAAAGTTTTAAAAAACATAAAACCGACTTCCTAAAAAAAGTAAAACTAAAAAACTATTTAAAATAAAAATATAAAAACCGCCTTCAAAAATATATGAAATAAAAACCTAAAAAAAAAAACGAACCCTAGAGTTGAAGGCGGTGCTAAAAAGGCTACACAAATCACAAAGGATATTATCATCCGCTCATGTTTTCTTTCATGCATCATTTTTGCTTGCTTTAGCACCGCCTTCAACTCTAGGGTTCGTTTTTTTTTTTAGGTTTTTATTTCATATATTTTTGAAGGCGGTTTTTATATTTTTATTTTAAATAGTTTTTTAGTTTTACTTTTTTTAGGAAGTCGGTTTTATGTTTTTTAAAACTTTTTTTTTATTTCACAGTTTTTTTTAGTAATTTTTTGCTATTAATGTACTCGGCGGAATCGCTCGGCCTTCGGCCTCGCGATTCCGCCTCGCTTTCCAATCCGATCTTGACCCAATTAAAATAGGACCACGTCAGCTTCGATAGCTCAGTGGTGCAGACAGTCAACTGTCGCTATTGAATTTTAAGCAACGCTGGGTGCGGTCAGTACTTAGATGGGTGACCGCTGACCGTTGGAGGCTGACCAAGGTTCGGATTCCTCGTAAAACTGTAAGTCCCTTCCCTCGTAATTTTACTTGGTGGTAGGGTTTAACCTTCCCGGGTTGGTACCACCGCACTGAATTAAACGTCGGTCGAAACGGCTATGTAAATAGTTTGTGTTTTCCGACCAGTTCAGTGTAGTCAGCACGATCAAAGGGGGAAGCACTGACATGGCACTGGTGTTATGGGCTGACATCACAGACGTTGTAGGTGATGTTGCAGAACTTAGTAGAATGGACAGACATAAACGTGTTACGGAAGCCTACTTTTATTATAAAATAACCGTCGGAGGACCTTGGTTGAAAATTGTAAAATTTAGTAGAACGGATAGACATGCATATGTTACGGAACCCTACATTCATTTTGCAGAACTTAGTAGAATGGACAGACATAAACGTGTTACGGAACCCTACTTAACAGTTGCACTCCGGGAGTGCCGGCAGATCCCGTGCCACTCTAACTTAACCCTTAACGCAATGACTTAAGGTTTCATTTTAAAAATGACGCTGACGCGATGTCGCGAGTTATACATTTTTACCCACCTAAAAAAGTGCCAAGAGCCGCTAAAGAAGTTTTCACTTCAAAAACCTCAGGGTTATCCCCTTTCAAATAAAAAAAAAAAGAATTTTCAAAATCGGCCCACAATTGACGGAGTAATCGCGTAACAAACATCCAAAAAAAGAAAACATACCGTCGAATTGAGAATCTTTTAGGTCTAAAGTAAATTTCTCGTGAAGACAAATGCAACGAGCCCAAACACGATGGGTTTATCATGTGTAGTTTAGGAGTTCCTATGGCCACCTTCTGTCTCCATCATCAAACCAGCTCGATGGTACTCGGTACAGTAGGTACTGGCCAGGTACCATAATAAATTAAACGCCGGTCGGAAAAGATAAAAAAATTTCAAATTTAGAATATTCATGAAACAAGGGTCCGAATATGTATCACTAGTATATCGATTCATGTATTTCAACAGGACAGAGAAAATTTCAAAATATTAGGTATTTAATACTTTTTAGTTTTTTTTTTTTGTTTTTTGGAAATCGGTTTAATATTTTTTAAAACAGTTTTTATTTCATTCTTTTTAGTAATATTACATAAAAAAGAATAATCGAAATCGAATAATCGAAATCGATTGAAGTGGTACAGAATTATTCGCCATATGTGTCAGACTGCAAATTGCTGAATAAGTCCACATCACAAATGTTTTGCTGAAGGTAACCACACACCATACTAATTTATCAAACTGAAAATTGCCGAATACGACCACATCACAAGTTTTGCTGAAGGTAACCACACACTATAGTATTATGCTGATTTTACGAAAACCACTCAACCAATTTCGATAAAATTGAAATGGGACCACCTCGGAAGTATGACCTAACTAACAAAAAAAGAATTTTCTAAATCGGCCCTCAATTGACGGAGAAATCGCGTAACAAACATACAAAAAAATAAAAAAAAAAAAAATAAAAAAAAAAATAAAAAAAAACATACAGACGAATTGAGAAACTCCTCCTTTTTTGGAAGTCGGTTAAAAAAAAATTCAACAAAAATTGGTGTTTCTGCAAAAAAAAAAAACTCTTACATATAGGTTACCAAGAAATTACGTGTCCGATAAAGCCTCTGAAAAAAAAATCAATCAAAATAACTCATTCAGTACAAAGTCGTACCTAGTACCTCGCCTAGTACTTATGTTGTACCTACCTAAAAACAACAACACTTTCGTCAGCCTCGATAGCTCAGTGGTACAGACAGTCGACTGTCGCTATTGATGGTTAAACAACGCTGGGCCGGTCAGTCCTTGGATGGGTGACCGCTCGACCGTTGGAGGCTGACCGTGGTTCGGATTCCGCGTAAAACTGTAGGTCCCTTCCCTGCTTAAGTTCTTACCTTACTAGGTGATAGGGTTCAACTCGCCCGGGTTGATACCACCGCACTGAATGAAACGGCGGCGGTCGAAACGGCTATGTAAATAGTTTGTGTTTTCCGTCCAGTTCAGTGTAGCCGGCACGACCGAAGGGAAGCACTGACCTGGCAGTTCACCCGGTGTTATGGACTGACATCACAGATGTTGTAGGCAGGGTATGAAAAGGGTACCGAAAATACCGGTAAATACAGGTATTTATGGGTTCTTTTCGGTTCCGGTAGGACCGGAACCAGAACCGGTACCGTAATTTCGGAAATATACCGGTATTTTTCTGTTCCTTGAAAAATGCGTTGTTGCCAACTTTATCGGTTCCATAACGCTACCGAGCAAAGAGGTATTTCCTGTGCGACGTTGCCAATTTGCGTGACTACTCCGTGCTCGCGTCCCGCCTAGAGTTGTAAAGATGCCGTTTTTTGCACTTTGATACGGATTTATTTGACTTAGGTACCGTGAAAAACGGAAAAATACGAAACGTATTTTCATATGAAATACTTGCTCTTTTCGCATTTTATTCCTGTTCTTTGCTTGAAACCAAAAAGTGAGTAGGTAACCAAAGTTCGCATCGAACACCGTAAAACACGGAAAGATTCAACAGGAAAAGGGAATAGAGTCGCGAACAGCTCTATCGCAGAGAAGCCTATCATTTAAAAATTATGTAGGTACTCACAATACTTCTTTGTTTTAATTCAACTATTTATCTATGCCGTAACATAATTTCATAACATTTAATTATACGGTATTGTTTACCTTTTAGTAAATTGGTTGGTTAACTACTCAATAAATAGGAATATCTTATAATATCATACCTAATCATAAAACATATTTACTTACTTGCCTAACTCAAATAGGTATCAGATCGATGGTCTACCTGCGTGTGATTTCCGTGCTGATGCTGACTAATGCCAGTTAAACTTTATTTATGTGATGGATGACTGATGGATGAGATGACAGATTAGCTGTCACATTTCCATCAATACTAAAGTCGCGTAAAAGAAGAAGATGATTATGTATGACATTTCCGATTTCAAAATAATCATAGAAAAATAATATACCAAATAATCATTATTAAACTTTAAAACAATCGTTTCCATTAATATTCTGTTCTGAACTTGTATAGCATGCATGCGTGCAACAAACCTAAAGTTCTAATGTCACTTGAATTTGACTCTTAAAATGAATGTTTTAGGTACTAAAATACGGCAGCACCGTGATTTGCCGACAAAGGAATGGGCTTAACGCGCGGTTTTCTTTAAAGACGCGCGGCTTCCTTTGAAGGCGCGTGGCTTCCTTTGAAGGGAAACAGAGAGCGGTGCCGACTGCCGCGTAGCATGCAATTTTGTGTTCTATGTATATCTGTCTAAGAATCATATTGCAATTACTTGTGAAGGCACGAAGCAAGAAGTCCATTTCGTCAAGCTAAGATGAACCTAATAATTAAGACAAGATGATCTAAAATTCGCTGTACTTTTGAAGCGTTGACGCCGGCCGCTGTTGAACCTACGTAAAATTAATTTTTTTTTACGTAGGTTCGGTTCGACAGTGCAATTTTATTTTTCATTCGTTTCTCGTCTGTCTTTTCTTTACGTTCGGGCGGTTCGAGCACGTTTGTATTTGTATTGTAGCACTCACGACTACCAACCCAGTCGGCTGCAATTTGAGCCTACCACCTAGTAAGGGGCAATCTTTGTTTTAATTTGTGTTTTATAGGGTTCCGTATCCGTCTGTCTGTCTGTTTGTCCGTCTGACCCCGTGAAAATTTTCACATAATAGGTATGTTTTATTATCAGGGATCGGAATTAGGTAGAGTGATTTGGTACCAAAGTAGGTATAGTTCGCGAGAGGATATAATATGGAGTTGTTAAAACCAGCACTTTGTATGGGAATTCTGAAAATTTCCTGGGAAATTTCCGGGACTGGATTTTTCTTCGGGATCGTATTTATTGACTAAATACAAGCTTCTTTTGTTCTTAGATGATTTTCTCTAGAGTGGCCGCTTATGGAGATATAATTTTTTTCATAAATTTTTATAAGTATCTACTCAATTTACAGGAAAACAGATGTGATAAAATAATCTAAGAGTGTATCGAACTGCTTACAAAACAAGACATAATTTGTTGTACCATCATTGGTTCTCGGTTTATTGCTCGCCGCGATTCTGAATTATCCAAGGACAGCATTTGTATGGAAAGCTCCGCCCCCTTTCCTGATTTAATTTCTCGAATGTTGATATTTTTTCGCCTGAATCTTATTTATAGACGAAATATAAGACACTTTTATTCTTGCACGTTTTTGAAAAAAATCGATATTTCCGAAGAAAAAAAAATCTAAAATATTTTTTTTCCAAAATGTTCTCGATTGCTAATGTTTTTTGGCGGATTCTTATTTCTAAACGAAATATAAGACACTTTTATTCTTACACGTTTTTCCCTTAAGTCGATATTTCCGGAGAGAAAAATAAAACAACCTATTTTTTCATATTTTCTCAAATGTTGATGTTTTTTCTCCTGAATCTTATTTCTAGATGAAATGCGAATCTGTAGTTTCAATCATTTAAATTATTTTCAGAATCATTTAAAAAAAGTGGCCGCCATTTTGAACTTTTTAGTTACTGGACCAATTGCTTTCAAAATCGCTATCTGGGTGTGGGCTCTGAATACGAATCTGTAGTCAAAATTTAAAACAAGTTGCCGCCATTTTGAACTTTTTAGTTACTGGACCGATTGCTTTCAAAATCTATATTTGGGTGTTTCTGTGGGCTCTGAATACGAATCTGTTGTCAAAATAAAAAAAAAATGGCCGCCATTTTGAACCTTTTAGTTTTTTACTACAAATTCATATTCAGAGCCCACACAGACACCCAGATATCGATTTTGAAAGCAATCGGTCCAATAACTAAAAAGTTCAAAATGGCGGCCACTTTTTGAAATGTTCACTACAGATTCGTATTTCGTCTAGAAATAAATTCAGGCGAAAAAACATCAACATTCGAGAAAATATGAAAAAATAAGTTGTTTTATTTTTCTCTCCGGAAATATCGACTTAAGTGAAAAACGTGTAAGAATAAAAGTGTCTTATATTTCGTTTAGAAATAAGAATCCGCCAAGAAAACATCAGCAATCGAGAACATTTTGGAAAAAAAAAATTTAGATTTTTTTTTTCTCCGGAAATATCGATTTTATTGAAAAATGTCTAAGAATAAGAGTGTCTTATATTTCGTCTAGTAATAAGATTCAGGCGAAAAAATATCAACATTCGAGAAATTAAATCAGGAAAGGGGGCGGAGCTTTCATCGCGGCGAAAATTTCATCCAATATTGGTATCATGCATGAAAGAAACGGAAAAACCCCGTGTTTTTCGTTTTATTCAAAATGTATTTGTCGGTATTTTTCTGCCTTTACAACACTAGTCCCGCCCGAGTCCCGAGCGAGACTGGCGCAGGCCCACTGCTGTGTAAATTTCCGAAATGTTTCAAAAAGTGGAAAATTTCAATAATATTTTTCCGGAAATTTTTCCAAAGTTAAAATTTTTCGGTAATTTATTTTTAAACGCGAAAAATCAATGCGAAAATCAAAGGAAGTAATTTATCAATATTTATATTTCTTTAACTGAATGTATTGAATAAGGTTTATCAAAGGAAATTTCGAGAGCTGGAAATTTGTCCAAAATTAAAATGTATACACGGTGTTGCAGTTGCCCCCGTAATATTTTAACTGACATAAGGGAGTTATTCTATATGTGAAACTCAAAGACCGTACCAACTTTAGATAGACGCGGCGCTGAGGCTCTGCGCTTGCTCCGCCAAAAGTAATATGAACTGGAAAAGTAATATGATTGGCCGAGCAGTCAGTTCGTGCATCCGGCCGGCCGCGAGCGAACATATGCGAACGTATGGTATGCGCGCGCGTCGACGATTCAATCAAGACAAATGCCTTGGTGTGCAGTGAAAAGGTTCAAAAATGCGTCGGAGAAGACACAAAAGCAAGAAAACAAAACCTACCACAAATAAGTACATTTTTTTTTATTTTTTTTTATGGAAAGTGACACGGTTGGCTACATCACCTACAACATCCGTGATGTCAAGTCCGACATGATGACATGATGTGATGACATGATCATTATCTATTTATATTAAATACTAAATGTGTATTGATATTAGCTGCCAACGTCGCGCAAAATAAAGCGAGCACGTTCGATGCTTGCATTCTAATTCGCGCACGCACAAGCGAGAAGTAAGAGGAAGCGATGCATATGGCCTTACTGTGTTAAAAAGAGACAAATCGTTTTCTCGCCGTCTTTCTCCGCTGCGCTTGTAAGGCCCCAATGTGTTAAAAAGAGTCAACTCGGCGTCTTTCTCCGCGTGTAAGGCTCTAATGTGTTAAAAAGAGACAAATAGTTTTCTTGCCGTCTTTCTCCGCTCTACAAGGATTGTCGGTGCCACAACGAAGGGGAAAGGGTATGCCGGAGTTTTGGAGCACGATATTCGAGAAAATACATATGGAGCGCCGCGTCTATCTAAGTTGGTACAGTCTTTGGTGAAACTAAACAACTTCTGGGGCAAAAAAAAATATTTTGAAACAAACAAAAAATATTTTTTCCATCCAAATTTTAAATACCTGTTCTCAAAATCCATGGAGAAAATATTTGTTTTCTCTTCAAATTAAAAAGTCGTAGAACAATAGTTGTTCTATATCATGTACAGAATCACCCCCTTTCGAGTTTTACGGTTGGGGTTGCAACACCGTTTATAGGTATGCATTTATTTATTGTATTGCATGATACATAGCTCCTTGACTGTTCTCAACATGCCTTGGATTTTTGGGAGATTGTTTGTAGCCATTCTGCCGCAACGCTGTCCTTACTTTGGCAAGTTCCTCCTCGATGTGATCATCATCACAGATCGTAAATATGACTGCAGCGATTTTACTCAGTTTCGTTGACCGACATAGCCCTGCCCACCAGGACTTGCCTGCGAAGCCCACACAAAGTTGCGTGCCTGAAAACTCGCCCATCACATCTACATCCAAGTACAGCGAAAGTTCTTCGATGAACTCCATTGCCGTGACGTCTTCGTTTGGCTCCAAGTTCATACCGAATGAAGAAGGATCCATTAGATTGGCAGCTAGATGAATAGGTTTTACACACGTTGCCATCCGCTCTTCGAATTTTCGCAGTAGTGCTGTTTCCTCTTCTTCTGAAAGCACGTTTGTAAGCAGGAAGGTACTCCCGAAGACTCTCTTGAATGCACTTTATGGATAAGGCAATCATTTCCCTGAAGTTTGTTCAAGTATACAACCATAAGCTCGATGAGACTGCCGAAACAGCAAATCATAATTTTGTTTCTTCTCATTCAAACCCCAAATTTTTATTTAATTCTTTTTAGTAATATTATTAGTAATATTACATAAAAAAGAATAATCGAAATCGAATAATCGAAATCGATTGAAGTGGTACAGAATTATTCGCCATGTGTCAGATTGCAAATTGCTGAATAAGTCCACATCTTGTCCACATCACAAAAGTTTTACTGAAGGTAACTACACACCATACTAATTTATCAAACTGAAAATTGCCGAAAACGACCACATCACAAGTTTTGGTGAAGGTAACCACACACCATAGTATTATGTTGATTTTTCAAAAACCACTGAACCAATTGCGATAAAATTTAAATGGGACCACCTCGGAAGTATGACCTAACAAACAAAAAAAGAATTTTCTAAATCGGCTCTCAATTGCCGGAAAATCGCGTAACAAACATACAAAAAAAAAAAATTAAAAAAAAACATACAGTCGAATTGAGAACCTCCTCCTTTTTTGGAAGTCGGTTAAAAACGCTCTGGTATCGTGCAATAAGTCCACAATAGTCCACATTGACTTCCTGTTCTGGGCAGCGGATGCGATTAAATATGACGAATCCGAGTGCGGTGTACATAGATACTGTCTGCGGATGATGAATCTATATATCTATATCTATTCTATATACATATAATAAAATCGTTAAATTAATAATCTCTCTTTGTCTGTACGCGCATCACGCAAAAACCACTGAACGGAATTTGACGAAACTTTGTATAGTGACAGTGTATATCCCGGATTAACATAATAAACAAAAAAATATAATAAAAATTAAAATTATTATAAAATTTAAATGACAAGTTGACAACGGAGAACTGTCATCTCGACGTGAGCTGGCCGGTGACAAAATATTTGATAAATAAAAAAAAAAAATTAAGTCGAACTTATGTCGCTGTCATTGGTGCAATTTATATTTCTGTTGCCCGCGGCTTCGCTAGCGTGAAATTCGTATTAAAAAAAAAGTAAGTAACTAAAGGCGGAGCAGAAGGCGGGTCTACGCTCACGTAAACGATATTCTTTCTCGATGAAAGTAACTAAGGGCGAGGCGGAAGTCGGAGCTGAGTTCAGGAAGAAAAAAAACATTCTTTCTTGAATGAAGTAAGTAACCATGGGCAGGCCGCAGGCCGAGCTGCGTTCAGGAAGAAGCTAAACCATCTTGAAGAAAGTAAGTAACTAAGGCGAGGCCGAAGGCCGAGCTACGTTCTGATAAATAATAAACCATCTCGGAGAAAGCGAGTAACTAGGGCGAGGCCGAAGGCCGAGCTGCGTTCAGGAAGAAGCTGAACCATCTTGAAGAAAGTAAGTAACTAAGGCGAGGCCGAAGGCCGACCTACATTCTGATAAATAATAAACCATATCGAAGAAAGCAATTAACTAAGGGCGAGGCCGAAGGCCGAGCTGCGTTCAGGAAGAAGCTAAACCATATTGAAGAAAGTAAGTAACTAAGGCGACGCCGAAGGCCCAGCTTCGTTCTGATAAATAATAAACCATCTCGAAGAAAGGAAGTAACTAAGGGCGAGGCCGAGGGCCGAGCTGCGTTCAGGAAAAAGCTAAACCATCTTGAAGAAAGTGAGTAACTAAGGCGAGGCCGAAGGCCGAGCTACATTCTGATAAATAATAAAACATCTTGAAGAAAGCAAGTAAATAAGGGCGAGGCTGAAGGCCGAGCTGCATTCGGGAATAAGCTAAACCATCTCGAAGAAAGCAAGTAACTAAGGGCTAGGCCGAAGGCCGAGCTGCGTTCAGGAAGAAGGTAAACCTTCTTGAAGAAAGTAAGTAACTAAGGCGAAGCCGAAGGCCGAGCTGCGTTCTGGATGAAGCTAAACCATCTCGAATAAAGTAGGTAACTAAGCGATATTAAGATTGAGTTAAATTAATTTAAATTGTATTATAAAGTCCACGCTTCTGACGGCAAACATACCGTGCATCCTAAAACCTTGCCATTATTCCCGGCTGGATGGCAAGAGGCCCGATGGTATCACCTTAGTTCCATGGGCCAAGGGTAGGTCTTTGATGTGGGACGCCATTTGTGTTCTCACATTAGCTCCAAGTCACGTTCGAGCATCTTCAAGACCGGCCGGCGCGGCCGAGGCCTGGGCGGACAGCCTGAAACGCAATAAATATTATAGATATATAATGCAAGATTTCGAATTTGTTGCGTTTGCGGTTGAAACCCTCGGTCCGTGGAGCAGTCATTGAAGCCAAAAGCTTCGTGAAGAGGCTTGGGTCTCTGCTGGTGGACGCAACTGGTGTCCCGCAATCAAGGGCCTACTTCATTCAAACCGCCATCCAGCGGGGTAATGCCGCAAGTGTTCTAGGAACATTTGAAAACGCCCCTTTTATGATAGTTATTTTAATTTTTGTTAGGTAGGTTTTAATTATTTAGTTAATAATATTACTTTTTTATATATTTTATTAAATAAATAGATGGAGTAAACGATATTAAATGCTATCGAAGAAAGGAAGTCATTTAAGGCGAGGCCCGAAGGCAGAAGAGGGTTTTTGGTTTACCGTAACGCAGCTCGGCCTTCGGCCTCACCCTTAGTTACTTACTTTCTTCGAGAAGGTTTATCGTCTTCCTGAACGCAGCTCGGCCTTCGGCCTCGCCCTTAGTTACTTACTTTCTTCGTGAAGGTTTATTGTCTTCCAGGATGCAGCTGGGCCTTCGGCCTCGCCGTTAGTTGCTTACTTTATTTGAGAAGATTTATCGTTTACCTGAACGCAGGTCGGCCTTCGGCCTCGCCCTTAGTTACTTAGATTCTTCTTTGAAATACGAATTTCACGCGAGCGAAGCCGCGGGCAACAGCTAGTAAAGAATAAATAAATACATCTCGTGACTTGGCAAAAACTTCATTGGTGAAGTACATGAGTAGATAGAGGGCGGGAAAACTTTTATGTTCCTTCCCCTCTACCTCGCCTCACCGCGCAGCACCCACCGCGCGCCGCGCCGCCTCGCCCTCTCTATCTATCTCTATCTATCTCTATCTCTCTATCTCGCCTCTATCTAGCCGACAGATGAGATGACGCGCGATCAATACGGCGAGCCCCGCGCCATCTCGCGCCCACACACCACACAACACACACTCACACTCACTAATAGCATTTTAATAGTTTAGTGCGTGGCAGGCGGGAGCGGGACAGGGGGAAGCTTAAGTACTTCCACAGAGCGGAGAGGAGAGGTTTTGCGCGAATGCAGGTAGAGCGTGGGTCACCGACGAAGGAAGGCGGCACCCGGAGCGAGCGCGGGTCCCCAACGGAGGGAGGCGGCATTGGAAAAGATCGCGGGTCCGCGACGGAGTGAGGCGGCGGCACTCGGAGCGAGCCTTGGTCCCCGGCGGAGGGAGGCGGCACCCGGAGCGAGCGAGGGTCCCCGACGACACAGAGGGAGGCAGCACTCGAAGCGAACGCAGGTCCGCGACGGAGGGAGGCGGCACTCGGAACGAACGCGGGTCCGCGACGGAGGTAGGCGGCACTCGGAACAAACGCGGGTCTGCAACGGAGGGAGGCGGTACTCGGAGCGAGCGTAGATCTCCCGACGGAGGGAGGCGGTACTCGGAGCGAGCGTGGGTCCCCGACGGATGGAGTGCGGGTTCCCGACGACGGAGGGAGGCGGCGGCACTCGGAACGAACGCGGGTCTGCAACGGAGGGAGGCGGCACTCGGAGCGAATGCGGGTCCGCGACGTAGCCGGCTTTGCGGCCTAGCCCTTAGTGGCTATGTTCGAGAAAGTATGGTGAGCCCGACCACCTGTCACCTGACGCAGCCCCGAGTGCAACTGAGGCGGCGGCGCGGGCGGCGGCGGCGGCGGGGCGGGCAAAAGCTATACAGAAATATGATTTTCTACTCTACCGCGGGCGGAGTCGCGGGCACGGCTACCTATTCTATATTATTATAATGCATTTAATGCATAGGTATAAAGCCGCGTACGTATCCATTAGAGCAGCCTCAACTTGACGCAAACTGAGGCATAGTCTGCCTAGTGCTACCAACGACGTGTCGCCAACGTGCCACCAGTGCACGGCTCGGACTGAGGCTCCTTTGAGCGCGGCAAAAAACCGACAAAATATGGCTCGGCCCGCGCGGCGACTAATTTGTCTCATGGCGCGGCGTGCCTCAGGTTGAGGCAGCGTCTCCACTTGTGCGGCCTCGGGTCGAGCGGCTGCCTCGTCCCGAACCTGCCTCTAGTGGATACGCGGCTTAATGCATTTCTTAATAGGTACCTCTAGTACCTACGTGGTAATACACATAAGCATCTCCTTCCTGTATTCTGAGATACGCCCATACACACCCTCACACACCCTCTCACACACACACCACATGCTGCATCCCGACAACCGGCGCGGCGGGTTGAGGAGAGCAATCGGTTTTGTGCTGCAAAAACTTGAATAAATTACAGCACAACACCAAACACCACGTTTAGCAAAGTAGGTAGGTGTCAAGCAGCAAATAAGGCAGGAAGACGCATCTGCTGCATGACTCGGTGAAAG
Source organism: Nematopogon swammerdamellus (assembly GCA_946902875.1). Lineage (NCBI taxonomy): Eukaryota > Metazoa > Arthropoda > Insecta > Lepidoptera > Adelidae > Nematopogon > Nematopogon swammerdamellus. Next base: position 21,889,194 of record OX336350.1, read on the forward strand.
GACCGTGCTAAGGTGAGAGGTGGCTATCCTGTCGCCCTTTAGCACGGCATCTCGTCCAGGTCGCCTTTTACGACATGCACGGGGAGAGATGCAGTGGGGCTATTCTTTTTAAGTATCGACCCCACACGGTACACACACTTTAACTACTATGCTTTAACTTTACACGCCCATACACTTTAACGAAACGTAATATCGAGACACCGCAATGTTTATAAACAATGAGCACGTGGTAATTACTCAATACTAAGTAGAAGAGTAGAAGTAGGAAGGAGGCGAGGCGAGCGAGGCGAGCGGAGCGGGGCGGGGTGGGGGTATCGGTAACTATGTCGGCCGGCGCCCGAAGAGCACTTCCGCCTGTCGTCGGCGGAAAAAACCGACCGGTTTTCGTCGGACAGTTTGACAGCTATGCGGGCGGGGCGGGCGGGAGGAGCACGATCTCGGTCGCGCGCGGCGCGCGCGCGCCATCACCCCGCCGCCCGCGTCCCGCGTCCCGTCGTGTCCCGTCATCCCGTCTCGCCCGCCCCGCCCGCATCAAGGCCACGAACATATTACTTGAACCACTGACTGAATTGCAATACAACCACTGAGCTTGCATCGATGTGAACTTGCTCGGCCGTTGGCTACGTGGCCTACGGCACAGAATAGATACGTACAGAAGCTTCTCTGTATAAACACTCACAAAGAAATAGCTATTCTGCTACGACGCGTTAAAGTAAAAATTTACTCGCACAGAGCTGCATGCTCTATCTCGAAAACGCGTAGTTCAGCGCGTGTAAGGGCTGTGTCTTTGGGCTGTCTTTTTGTGAGGAATAAAATGAAGATGATACCTACCAACAATGATATTATAAGTTAAAAGGAGGTAAAATATATATCGATGGAGTGCTTGCCGCGCGCGACTGGTCTGATTGAGTGAGAGAAGCGGCAATCGCAATGTCCGAATTATCTGTTTTATTCAACTGTCTGCGGGATTTTCTCATTTATTGCTGTTAACTATTGCAGAATTTGCAATATCTTCTTTAGCGTTTGTGAACGCTGCTCTAGCTTCTTCGTTCGCTGGGAACTACTGGGAACTAGCTAGTTAATCTGTGCTAGTGCGAAAACATAGGTAGGTTAGGTAGCTAGTGACGTTGAATCTGGGACGGCTGCTACCTCACTCGACTGGCTCGGCCACGGACCGACGACGCACGACGCGACGCGACGCGACACGACGACAAGCGAGCAGGTAGCGCCGCACCCTCTCCCCGCACAGACACAACACCTGACGTTCGTACATCTCCCCCCACCTCCCCACTCCACCGGAGCTGGACCGCGGCGGCGCGGAGGCGAGAGACGGGGAAGCAATCAGCTGTTACCCCGCCCTCCTCCCCCATTCTTGCTGCACATTCTCGCGGTCGTGCTCGGAGAGGGGTCGGGCGGCGCGGAGCGGTGGGGGCGGGGGATGGCTTCACCACACCACCCACCCGCTGCTGGACCTTTCCCCTTCATTTGGGTAATCAGGGGAAGTGAGGAGATCCAGCAAAATGGATACCTAAGCCGTTATTTAACATTTACATTATGAATAGGCGAGCGACTCTCAAGGAGCTGCTGGGTTCCAAATTCCAATACGGACACCAGAAGAGAAGGAGAAGGTGGAGGGGCGGAGAGGGCATGGGATGGGACCCACCCAATGAGGGGGCACCCCCGTTGTAATGGCGCGAGGGGAGGTCATAGGGGGAAAGAAAGAAAAAATATTTCAGTACCTAATAGTAATAAATAATACATTTAAAAACGTAAAAAAATGTAAATAGCAAAAACAACACATTTTTTTAACATTGAAAATGATTTTTCGATCGCTTCAGTATAGCCACCCATTTTCGCTGAGAATGTGAAATCGTCCTGGTGTCGCGAGTTTTGGGGCTACGCGAGTGGTTGAGGGCTCAAAAGACGCTTATCGGCTAGGACTACAAGATGGTGAATTAAAAAGAAAAAAAAAAAATGTTTAAATGAAAAATATGAAAAATTCTTTTGACGTGATGACGTCACGTCTTATAAATTGATGAACACCGGCTGCACACACGAAAAAGTGTCACGTTCCATCTGAGCCTGTGTGTGCAAGCGAGAACGCGTAACAAGCGATAGAGAGGCACAATCGGTATAGTCAAAGTTACTATGGAAACGTCTTAAGAAGTAAAACTGTCAAGATCAGACAACAGAAGTTTATTGATGGCCAGTCACAAGATGATTAATCTTTCTACTGGAAATAGAATTACTGATTTTTGCTCTATATACTACGATTATTCCACGTCATCACGTAAAACTATCGTCCTTAAACCGCCTTTACAGACAACCAATTTTTTTTTATTTCCAACTAAATCTCTTATACTATTTCAAAAACTAAATGCGATATCGAAAAATTAAAAAACCTGTTTAGATTTGGACTTAGGGCTACATTCGTCGATGATGGTTCGTGCTGTAGGTAGGTGGTCCCTCAATTTTTTCCCATTTTCGCTGAGAGTGTGAAATCGACTTTTAGAAGTGCAACAGCGCAGCGCAGAGAGCGAGGAGTATCCGAAGTATCCGAGAATATCCGAATGTATGAAATAAGTTGTGAAAAATCAAAACACGGCTCTGCAGAACCTCGGGTGGGTTGTGTTAGTTTGTTAGTTGGGACCTGATGATGGAGCCGGAAGGTAGTCATAGGAACTCCTAAATTAAACATGATAAGCCCATCGTGTTTGGGCTCGTTGGATATGTCTACGCAAGTACTCTTGTCATATATGATGTCCAGGGTCCTGATGATGTAGCGGGAATGAAGCCATAGGAACTCCTAAACCACACATGATAAATCCACCGTGTTTGGGCTCGTTGGATTTGTCTTCGCAAGTACTCTAGTCATATGTTATTTCCAGGGTCCTGATGATGGAGCCGAAAGGAAGCCATAGGAATATAGGTTAGGTTAGAAGACTTCTAACCTATATTATATTTGTATATTTGATATTTATTAATTTGTTACTTTAGTTAGACATAATGCCAAGCTTATCACTTTTTCTGTTTAAATTTTAGTTAACATTTTTGAAGCTGCTTGTTTTTTAGAAAAATAATAAAAAATATTTAAATGTAATACTTTTTTTTATTTTGTTGAGTTTATTTTCAATGTACCTCGTAGGTCGTGTAATGCACGAGATCTGTGATTTTTTTAAATATTGTTGCCTACACTTCACGCGTCACGGGACGTCACGAGACTGGGAGGCCACCTCTTTATTCTTTATTCTTTATTCTTTATTCATCATTCGTAAGGTAGTACACTACGCTGGAATTTGTCCTGTTAGTTTTTACAATCCGGTTCGATTACACCCACAAAGAAGAGCCGGCAAGAAACTTCGCAGGGTTCTTTTTTTAACGTCTTCAATTACAATACATTGTGACTAGCTACACAACAGACACCGCTTACAGTGTTAAGATATAGTTTGAGAGCTAGAATAACTATAATTTAAGCTTGATAATTCTGACCACATAAAATCAAAAGTTAAAGTAAAAGTATAGATAAAATCAGGTGTATAGAGCCTTTGTCAGAAATTGTTGATACATATCGTATCAAGTCATGTCAGTTATAAATATTCATACCACATTGTAGTACAATGTCAAAAAATAAAATAAATAAATTTGATACTTAATGTATCAATTAGTCAAGGTAATATTTTAGTATGCGTGCTAAATAAACTTGATACTTAATGTATCAATTAGTCAAATTAATATTCAGCATGCGTCAGCAGTATAAATTAAGGTACAGGTTGTACCCTGTCAAGATTCAAAATTTGTATGCAGTCAGAATCTCAAGTGAACATGTTTGTAGCATTTTCAGTTTATACCAGTGATAATACGAGGTAGTACAAATCTCAAAGACCAAAAAGTAATGTGATGAAAAATATAAATCTGCGACAAATGTAACAGTTCATGACAGATACTATAGTTCCTTTTAAAAATATACGCCTAACATATAAAATATACAATGTTACCAATTGGAGCAGGCCAGTCTCCACGAACAGCACCCGTTCACGAGCATCACGCCAGGGCCAGCCATCGCTTCCCTCAACCATATTTTAGGGAGAGAGGCGACCCGGACCAAGCGTCACCGTAAGCAAAGACCTTAAAGCGATGCATTACTCCAGTGGCAACATGAAACTTATACGATATGTTTGCATTTTGTTTTACATAATACCACTGCTTCTGTCACAAACTGCTACAGTGCCCCGATCACAAAGCAATATGAAGTTCTATAAACCTGTATACACATAATATGTACAGGTTCTGTTTATCCTGTTATTACTTATACCACTCGCACTAGCACCGAGTACACTATGTTAACCTATACACGGTCAGCCTCAGAGTACAATATTTTGTCAGTTAGAGCTTCTTTTACATTATAATAAGCTTTCTTTATAAGAATGGCTTTAATGCGTTTCTTAAAACATACATCATTAAGATTTTTTATTTCTAATGGTATTTTATTATAAAATCGAATGCTATTACAAACAAAACTCTTGGACATTTTAGACGACCTGTGTTTTACAATTGTTATATCATTTTTGTGTCTAGTTTCATGGTGATGTATATCAGACTGGAGAGTAGCATTTTGTATGTATTTTCTAGCATAGCAGATGTTTTGATACACATAAGCACTTGGTAGTGTCATAATTCCTATTTTACTAAATTCATTTCTACAAGAGTCCCTCGTTTTCATATTCAGTATACAACGCAATGCTCTTTTTTGCAGAACAAATACTCTGTTTACTTCAGCTGCAGTTCCCCAAAACAATAATCCATATGACATGAGACTATCAAAGTAGGCAAAGTAAACAGTTTTTGCAGCTTGTACACCACACAATTCTTTGATTTTTTTGATGGCATAACATGCTGAACTTAATTTACCAGTAAGTGAGTCTATATGGGGCTTCCAGCTGAGAGTTTCATCAAATAGTACTCCCAAAAAGGTAATTTCTTTAGCAATATTTAGCGTTAGTTCTTCTGCAGTTTTAACAATTTCTTGGTTCGCCATGCGTCTTTGAGTTCCTAAAGCAAAATGCATTATGTTAGTTTTATTTACATTTAGTAGTAGATTGTTTGATTCAAACCAAGTTTTTAGAGATTGTATTACTGCTTTAAACGAATCGCGTAAATCATTAATGCTTTTATTTTTTAAGACTACTGAGATGTCATCAGCAAACATGATTAGTTCTATATCATCTGTAATACAACTGGAGATGTCGTTGACGTAGATCAAAAAGAGCAAAGGTCCAAGAATGGAGCCTTGAGGAACACCCATAGAAATGGTTTCACAACTTGATTTTTCACCACTAACGTCACATATTTGCTGTCTGTTGCTTAAGTAGGATTTACAAATACTTAGCTCTATATCTCGCACGCCATAGTGATCAAGTTTATTTATAATTATTTCATGATTAACACAATCAAACGCCTTTGACAGATCACAGAATATACCATACGTGTGATGTGAATTATCTAGCGATTGTATGACTGTTTTTATCATTGATGCAATAGCGTCACCAGTTGATCTGCCCTTGCGGAATCCATACTGTTTATAATTCAAGGTGTTATTTTCATTAAAAAATTCAATCAGCCTTTTTTCTATGGCTTTTTCAAACACTTTACTGAATACAGGAAGCAAAGAGACAGGCCGATAATTTCCAATAGTACTATGACAACCCTTTTTAAACAATGGTACCACCCTCGCTATTTTTAATATATCTGGGAATGTGCCCTCTGCAAAACATTGATTAATTACAGTAACTAATGGATCTATAATACTACAAGTTAATGACTTCATTAGCTTGGGTGAAATATTCCATAGGTCCTGGGAACTTTTGGACTTTAAGTGACTAATAATATTATTAAGTTCTTCGTGTGTGACAGGCTTAAATTTTGCTGATTCAGTATTGCGGGGCGTATATTTTTTCAAATATACTAACGCTGCATCAGCACTTGACTTGACATTTTTTGTGGTTTCTTGAGCAATAGTCGAGAAATATTTGTTAAAATAGTTGGCAACACTAGAGTTCTCACTAACTAATTCGTCTCCAATCTTTAATTCCATTTTTGTATCGGTAGATTTGGGAGACTTGCCAGTTTCTTCTTTGATAATGTTCCAGGCCATTTTTATTTTATTGTCAGATATTAATATTTTTTCTTTTAAATATAATTGTTTTGCTTTAATTGTAACTAGTTTGAAAATTTTACTATATGAGGACACGTACGCTCTAAGGTTTGGATTACTATATTTTTTTAATAAATCATACAATATAAATAATTTTTCTTTGGATCTTACAATACTGGGTGTGGCCCACTGTGCAAATTTGTTTCTATTACATATACGTTTAGATTTCATAGGCATGTGCATTTCTAAATATCTGACAAAAGTATTGAAAAAAAAATTAAAATTTATTTCATTCTCCACATTTCCAAATTCAATTAATAGGTCTCTATTTAATGCTTTAATGGAGTCATTGCTTATTTTTCTACTCAGTTTATACGCTGCTTTATTATTACAATGATTATTAGTTTCACATTTAACTGATATTATTTGTGCAAAGTGATCGGAATGAACTCCGTGGCATACCTTTGATTGTAACACGTCAGCATCAGTAAAAATATTATCTATACAGGTTGCACATGAATCGGTCACTCTGGTAAATTCATATATAGATTGCTTGAGTAAAAAACTATCCATTAAGTCTGACAGTTCATGTTTCTCTCCGGTATGTATAGGAAATCGAACGTTAAAGTCACCACACACTATAATTGATTTGTTATTATTTTGATTTAATTTATTTAAACATTCCTCCAGTCCATCTGAGAAAGACTGTAAACTCATTGAGGGAGACCTATATACTGAAAGGATAATAGAAGATTCAATTTCAACACAGCTAACTTCAAACTCTTTTTCGACTGACATTTTAACAATATCTGACCTATTTTTAGCTCTCAAACCGTTTCTCACATAAATCATTGTTCCACCTCTAATGAAATTCTTCCTGTGATAACTACTTATTACAGAATAATTTTGTACATGCTGAGTAAGTACCTCATGTGAGTCGGACCAAGATTCTGAAATACAAAATATATCAATGCAATTGTCTTTTAAGAATAATTCTAGTAATTGACCTTTACCTCGTAAACCTTGGACATTTTGATGGCTAATATTTAGTTTATTATTCAGATTTTTCTTTGTTCTAGTGTTATTTCGTGCACATTTAATACTCAGTGATAGCTTAGAAACGGAAGAATCATTTATTAATTGCACAGCACAGTTATTACTGGATCTCGGCATAAAAAAGACCCAGCATCATTTATCGCATTACTTTCTACTAAGGGAATGAATGTTAAATTTGATTTGCTAGTACAGTAGTTACATTTATAAATTTTTGTGACTAGCTCTCGCCAGGAGCGCCAGCCTCTCGACCCCTAAAAGGCAGGCATCTAGTATAATTATTTTTTAGTATGAAGGAGTGCTTTCCGCGCAAAGTTATGCCTAACGTGTTCCTAAAGTGTTAAATAATTATACTAACCTATTAATAAGTAGCTGACCCGGTTTCTGTTTAATTTTACCAAATCTGACCATTTGAAATTCTGACGAATTGAAAATCTGACCATTTCAAAGTCTGACGATTTGAAAAACTGATCAAATGAAAACAAAGGCTCGAGTCGATGTTGCAATGCTTTTTTTTTAATTTAAATAACTTTTTATACAATTTAACATTACAGAGTACCAAAATTAATGTCACTCCCAAGATGACACATCAATACTTTTTGACATGGAATCCATATGTAATGTCTTACCCGTGCCATTTGCAAAAATCGACCGTCATTTTTAATGCACTTTCGGCATACCACTATCTCACGAACCGCTCAACCAATCCCAGCAAACCAGGTGTCAGACGCGGCCGCCTTCCACCTGTGGCAACGTCAATGAATAATATGAACAATTTAATGACGTCATAGCCTTTACAAAAAAGGCATCGAAAATCAATAAATGCCGATAACTTCTAAACTACTGGTCGGATCAGAAATTTGTTTGCTTCCGAAAAAAAAATTCTCATTCTGAAATAATGTTTTTTTTTTTCAAATTCGGCTCAACCGTTTCGAAAAAAAAAGGAAAAATAATTTGAGAGGGCATACCTCGGAAACTACTGATATGGAAAATGATAAATCTCGACGAGATAAAACTTTTTTTTACGGCATATCTCTGAAACTATTTCGATCCACACCTTCTCCTTCTTCTTCAGGAAATAGGAAATGATAGGTCTCGACGAGAGTTTTTATTATTATTTTTTATTTTTTACCACCTACAACATACGTATGAGGGCTGACCATAACACCGGGTGAACTAGATGCCATGTCAGTGCTTCCCTTTATTGTATCAACGTATGTATATCAATGAGCAATATTGATAAGATGCGTTTACGAAGGTAAGTATGAAACCTTTATTCATTGAGGAATTATTTTTTTAACACTTAATTTAAACACATTATGTGATTCTAAGTATTTTATTTCTTTTGGTAATTTATTAAAAAGTTGTGCGCATTGAAAATCATGTTTGTTTTGCCGTAATTCGTTCAGACTGTTGGAATGGCTATGTTTCTGGCGTCTCGTGTGAAATATGCGTGCACCTCGCTGTTTGTTATAAATGTAGTTTTCACAGTATTACCTTTTATTATATTTCTTATTAAATGCACATGTTATACTTGTAGTGTAGGTCTGTGTTATGTTCATAGACTAGTTTCTCGGTACAAGGTTTCCGTATGGGTTAGAATCTAACCCTAATGAAATAGAACAATAATAAATTAATTACCAATAACATATATTACACTTTACAAGTAAAAAAACTATATTTAATAACATAAATATAAACATGATATGACAATAAGATGCTAGTTTTTAATTAAATTGTTAATATTTCTTCATTAGATAAATGCAACGCCGAAAATTAAGAGAAAAAATACGTCCCGATCCCGACCAGGATTTATTTTTTCGGACGTATTTTGTTCTCTTCATTTTCGGCCTTGCTAATTATCTAATTACTAATTATCTAATAATCTAATGAAGAAAATAAATTCAAAGCGAGTAGGTGCCATATTTTAGTTTTAATTTGTAATATAATTTATTAGGTCTTTCTTTACCTATGAAATTGGAGATTTGTATGAAAATTTTAAAATATAAAAATTTTGGCTATTTTTTTATTGTAGCTAATCAAAGTACTGGCCCAAGTTATCTATACAATTTTGTCATTTTGATGGCAGTTTGTTTATCCCTTTACTGTAGAAGTCTGCTGGACGAGAGGCGATGAAGTCAGCGAAAGCGTTTTGTATTGCCTCTCGGTGTTGAATTTTTTCCCACTTAAAAACAAAATTTTGAAAAAAGTAGAAATCTGTTGGGTCAAGATCCGGTGAGTATGGTGGGTGACGGAGAGCTTCCAGCTGTAACTCTTGTAGTTTTGCGATGGTCTGTCCTGAAGTGTGAGCTCGCGCGTTGTCTTGGAGAAGCAATGGGGAAGAGCGCTTGACCAGTTTTGGTTGTTGAATTTCGAGCTTCTCTATCATTGTTTGCAATTCTTGGCAATAGACATCTGCCGTCACTGTTGTGCCATTCGTTAAGAAGCTGTGATGTACAAGTCCGGCACTGGTCCACCAGACAGTCACCATCATCTTCCTATGGGTAATCTTTTTTTTTAGCGCACTGATTAGGTGCTGTACCCGGGTCCACCCACTGCGACGAACGCTTACGGTTGTCGTATGGGATCCACTTTTCATCGCAGGTAACAAATTCGATTTAGAATTCTCTCGTTTCTATCCCGATTCAGTAGTGCTATGCATGTTTCGACGCGTAAGTCTTGCTTATACGCCACTCAGCCTGCTACGCTATAAAAAAATTAAAGAGCTCTGCGGCATTCAAGCCGCAAAGACTGTATACTATGCCTACTTTGACAGTCTTATGTCATATGGTTTAATGTTTTGGGGAAATGCGGCGGAATCAAACCGAATATTTGTATTACAGAAAAGAGCCACGGTGTATACTAGGAATGAAACCTAGAGACACTTGTTATGCATTTAATGAAATAGGAATAATGACTTTACCTGGTGCCTACATCTTTCAAAACATTTGTTATGCAAGAAAGCATCTATTAGTCACCACTTTTAACTCGGACAATCACAACTATAATACTAGACATAAGGATAACCTACTGGGAATAAAACATAGGTTGTCTAAAATGTCAAAGAGTTTTATATGTAATAGTGTTAGATTTTATAACAAAATACCACAGGAAATAAGGAATCTAGGTGAAAATTCTTTCAAAATAACCCTGAAAAAAATATTAACCAAAAAAACCTATTACAGTATTAAAGATGCCTTAACTGACGAATTTTGTGATTTTGACACATAATAAATTAAGTACAAAAGTATGACATAATAACGTAATGTTCTCTACTAACTCTAAGACAATGGGTCCTTGTGTATCTATTTTTTTTTTACCCTCGACATTTTATACTACATTGTAGTATGTTACTTGCTTACTAACAAAATCAAATAATGACTTTATAAAATGTCTTATCAAATTTGACGATGGCACTATACACCGGACTTTTTACATAATACCTACCTATATACTTCACAAGTTGTCAGAATCACATGATAAATAAATATAATTAATGATGCGATATGAATGTAATTAATTAGTTATGCGATAACGACATGTGGTGGTTTGTGACAGAAACAAGTAGTCCATACAATTTCATAGTAAAAATGTTTTCACTTTGTCATGCATTGCTGCATGTCACAAATCAGCACATGCGTGTCTAGGCAGTGGCAAACATTTTTGTATAGACTAAGTGGACATTGAAAAAATTTCCAGTGAAGTTTCTTGTCAGTTCTTCTTCGCTGTGGTAGTCGAACTGGCGGAATGTTATAATGTAAATATGACAAATCTGAGCGCAGTGTACTGCCAATAGATGCTAAATAAACAATTTAAAACAATAAACAACGACGACGGTCACTCAGTTCGTGTGGCACCCACACTTAGGTATCTAACTTTTTTGTCTTACAGATTTGACGCATGTGCTTCAATGTTGTTTTGACACTAACTCCAAAGCCCGCAGCAAGCTCAGCCGTAGATTGAGTTGGATCCGCTTCCACACCGCCTTCAATTCGTCGTTGTCGACAATAGTTACCGGCCGAGCGCAAGGCTTGTTCTTCAACTCAAAATTTCCAGATCTCAAACAATTGAACCAATATTGGACCGTGTTTAAGCAAGTAGTGTTAGGCCCGTACACGTTGTTAATGTTTTGCGTTGTTTGCGCAGCGGTATTTCCACGTAGGAACTCATATTCGAAAATTGTATGAATTTTCAGTTTATCCATGGCGCCAAAAACTACCACAATTTCACAAAAACAAAACACTATCTAAAAAAAAAATTACTGAATTTGAAATTAGAATAACATGGCTTTCGAATAGAATTTATTTGAATTTCGAATTGCGCGCCAATCCACAGATTATTAATTCTAAAAATGCTGGTTTTAAAAATCTCCAATTTCATAGGTAAAGACCTATTATATACCAATTTAATTTTGAACTATGTTTGACGAATTAAAGTGTACGTTTCCTAAGAAATGAAGTGAAAAGAAAAGAAAATGAAAAGTCTAGTCTACTTATAGTCCACATTTATTATAGTGTAGAATTGAGTGGATAATTTAATCGCAGCATGTCAAGTGCAGCCGCGCCTCCCCTACGTAGGGGCGCGGCGCGGCGGTAGGCGGTGTGCCGGCTGTGAGGTGGAGGGAGGGGGGGGGGGGCAGTGCACTGCCCCTCCCTCTCCCCGCCCCTACTGAGACAACCGTTCATCGTCGCGTCGTCTCGGCTCGATCGGTCGGTCGGCGGCCCGGCCAGCCAGCCAGTCAGTCAGTTCAGTCAGTCGGTCAGTCAGCGCGGAGCGGGCGACCGAGCGCCATGTCCGTGTGCGCGCCGCGCGCGTGCTGCCGGCCCCGCGCCCCCGCCTCGCTGCTCGACACGGCGGCGCGGCTCGTGGCCGCTACGGTGCCGTTCCAGCGCATCGAGGAGCGCTATGAGCGCATCCCCGAGCCGGTGCAGCGGCGTGTCGTGTTCTGGTCGTTCCCGCGGGACGAGCGCGACATCTGCATGTATTCGTCGTTGTCGCGCGCCGCGCCCGATGACTCGCGAAACCTCGCCTTCTGTCGCGGCCTCAAGCTGCTCGAAGCGGGAGCCGTCGAGCAGGTGCTGCAAGTCGGTGAGTAGCGAGTAGCGACCGCCCGACCGAGCGCAAGCGCGTGTTTACTAATATACGCACGTCACATCGATCTCTCTCGCGCCGCATAAATAAAAAGAGCCCGGAGTTCGCGATCGATAGCGCTCGCTCCGTCGGGAATTATTCATGCGTCGCCTCGTAAAACATTGAAGAGAGGAGCCATTAGAGCGGCGGAGACGGCAGTATGGGGAGCGCCCACAGTCGAGCGAGCTGTTGCAGGCAGGCAGGCCTGGCACGCGGGCCGACTCGGCCGCTATTATTCATGCTGCGTTCTCAATTATTCAGCGTGCTCTAAACGCCTCTCACGTGTCCGCTGGAAGTTATTTATCGAGCACGGGTCCCGAGTGGGCTAAACAACATGGACTGCGCGGCGCGGCGGTGTATCCGGCGCGGAGGCGAGCCCACATTCTCCTATACATACCTACACTACCGGTCGAGTCGAGCAGCGAGAGTAGAGGGAAAAAGTTGTCACATCACATTAGCAGAGTTAGCGGTAGAGTGGACGACTACCTACTATTTTGTCCTACTAACTAACTCTACTGTTTTTTTTTATTTTTTTATTGCAAGTGCGACGTATGGCGCCGAGCCACCCATGAGGTGTCTAACGACGCCCATGGGCATTCGGTCGTATGCGGGAGTTGCGAATGCCATGCCGGCCTGACAGGTGCGAGGTGCCCATTCACTCTCCTCTTGAAGGATCGGAAACTGTACTTGGGGGGGAATATATGAGGAGTATAGGGAGAGCGTTCCAGAGTTTATCGGTTCTGTAGAGGAAAGATCTGCAGAATCGATTGGTTGGTTGGTACGCATCCGCGGTAAGTTCAGCGTATAGGGATGCAAATAATCCCTGCCCAGTGCGTGTGGTGCGGAGGTGAAAGGGGACGGCGGGATTGCGTTAAACAGCTCCTCCGAGCACTCCCCATGGAATAAGCGATAGAACACACTTAGGGAGCTGATATCCCTACGGTGTTGCAGTGGTTCTAGATCGCGGGACACTTCGGGGTCATCCCTAGTCGCACAGCTCGACGCTGGGTCGAGTCCAAAGGCGCAAGCTGGTATTTGGCATAGCCATCCCACAGGTGCGAGCAGTACTCCAAACAGGACCTGATCTGCGATTTATACAAAAGCAGCTTTTGGTCCGGCGTGAAGTACCGTCGCACCTTATTGAGTACGCCCAGCTTTTTAGAAGCCAGCTTGACCTTCCCCTCGATATGGCGACGAAAGTTGAGGTCGTTCTGTTTTTCTTTAGAGTAGCCGTCCACACGCAAAAGTAGTGTGGTAGAGTAGAGTAGGCAGTGTAAGATAAACCACTACAATGAAGATCGCCCGCCGCCGTTAGAAACTGTTTCATAAATCTTTCTGGTGTTTTGCTGGGGGAATTACTTTAGCTCTCGAAGAAGAACAGAACAAAAGGAAACGAATATGGACTCGAGGTTGGATCAAAAGAATAGAAACGCACGAAGCGTCTGCACTCCTTTTGAGGGAACTCGCTGAATAAACAATACATTAATAAATAAGGTAGGTAGGTACCTAGGTAGGTTCCCAAAACAAATGGCCGGCGCGCACGCAGCACGCAGGTGCGCGAGGGCGAGCTGTTTTGTCGGCTGGGCACGGCGGCGAGCGAGCTACTATGTAGTCGGACAGAACGTGTCCACGCACGCGGCCGAGTGGCCGGTAGAGTAGAGTAGGCGGGCGGTGGGGGAAAAAAGTAGTAGAGCTACTCTACCACCGCGTTATCCACTCTACTCTACCAAATTTTAGTACCTAGGTAGGTACCTACTCTACTCTACCGATTGCGTCTACATTGGTAGAATGAGGGGGCTATTTAGTACTCGCCCTACTAACTCTACCGCTAACTCTACTAATGTGAACTAGGAACTAGGCTTGTCCAAATTCACTACAACATACCAAAGCGTGCATAAAAATAATCAGAAGATAATATTTTGCAACGCAACGCTACCCTAGGTGCCTACCTAGGTGCAGACGAGGGTGCAGATCTACCTACCTACCTATGTATTACCTAACTGCCTAGTACCTACATATGATGGACCACTACGGACTCCTTGATGGTGAGGCCGAGTAGCTAGACACATCAATTTTCTTAGTATCTACGTGAAATGCTCCACCGAAGGTAGTAGTTACAATGAATATGGAGTTTTCCGTGTTTGAACCCCCAACGCAAATACGGTGTTATACCTATGATGTTTTTGCTGCAAACGCAAAGGAGGGTAGGCAGGTAGGTAGGTACCTAGATAATCTAGACACACTAGTGTGTCAGACAAGTTCGCAAAGCGAAAGGGCGACACACCGGCCGAGGGTTATATTACACGAACCATCTCGCGCCACTTTCGACTTTTTTGAAGTGAAAACTTCTTTAGCGGCGCTTGGCACTTTTTTAGGTGGGTAAAAAACAATCTTAAAACAATTAAATTTTACTCGTAGTGTTTCATTAGCTTATGATTAAGTTTATAAATTTTTTTTTCTCCTTCAATATTTGATTTATTTTTGTATAAATATATTAGTTTGGGTTATAGCTTTGTTTGTTATTATCTTTTGACATTTTGTTTACAATAAAACATAAAACCGACTTCCTAAAAAAAGTAAAACTAAAAAACTATTTAAAATAAAAATATAAAAACCGCCTTCAAAAATATATGAAATAAAAACCTAAAAAAAAAAAACGAACCCTAGAGTTGAAGGCGGTGCTAAAAAGGCTACACAAATCACAAAGGATATTATCATCCACTCATATTTTCTTTCATGCATCATTTTTGCTTAGCACCGCCTTCAACTCTAGGGTTCGTTTTTTTTTTATGTTTTTATTTCATATATTTTTGAAGGCGGTTTTTATATTTTTATTTTAAATAGTTTTTTAGTTTTACTTTTTTTAGGAAGTCGGTTTTATGTTTTTTAAAACTTTTTTTTAATTTCACAGTTTTTTTTAATAATTTTTTGCTATTAATGTACTCGGCGGAATTGCTCGGCCTTCGGCCTCGCGATTCCACCTCGCTTTCCAATCCGATCTTGACCCAATTAAAATAGGACCACGTCAGCTTCGATAGCTCAGTGGTGCAGACAGTCAACTGTCGCTATTGAATGTTAAGCAACGCTGGGTGCGGTCAGTACTTGGATGGGTGACCGCTGACCGTTGGAGGCTGACCGAGGTTCGGATTCCTCGTAAAACTGTAGGTCCCTTCCCTCCTAATCTTACTTGGTGGTAGGGTTTAACCTGCCCGGGTTGGTACCACCGCACTGAATTAAACGTCGGTCGAAACGGCTATGTAAATAGTTTGTGTTTTCCGACCAGTTCAGTGTAGTCAGCACGATCAAAGGGGGAAGCACTGACATGGCACTTAGTTTACCCGGTGTTATGGGCTGACATCACGGACGTTGTAGGTGATGTTGCAGAACTTAGTAGAATGGACAGACATAAACGTGTTACGGAACCCTACTTTTATTATAAAATAACCGTCGGAGGACCTTGGTTGAAAATTGTGAAATTTAGTAGAACGGACAGACATGCATTTGTTACGGAACCCTACTTTTATTATAAAATAACCGTCGGAGGGCCTTTGTTGAAAATTGTAAAATTTAGTAGAACGGATAGACATGCATTTGTTACGGAACCCTACATTCATTTTGAAATAAATGTTAAATTTAGTAGAACAGACAGACATGCATTTGTTACGGAACCCTACATTCATTTTGCAGAACTTAGTAGAATGGACAGACATAAACGTGTTACCGAACCCTACTTAACAGTTGCACTCCGGGAGTGCCGGCAGATCCCGTGCCACTCTAACTTAACCCTTAATGCAATGAGTTAAGGTTTCATTTTAAAAATGACGCTGACGCGATGTCGCGAGTTATACATTTTTTACCCACCTAAAAAAGTGCCAAGCGCCGCTAAAGAAGTTTTCACTTCAAAAACCTCAGGGTTATCCCCTTTCAAACAAAAAAAAAGAAAGAATTTTCAAAATCGGCCCACAATTGACGGAGTAATCGCGTAACAAACATCCAAAAAAAGAAAACATACCGTCGAATTGAGAGGTCTAAAGTAAATTTCTCGTGAAGACAAATGCAATGAGCCCAAACACGATGGGTTTATCATGTGTAGTTTAGGAGTTCCTATGGCCACCTTCTGTCTCCATCATCAGACCAGCTCGATGGTACTCGGTACAGTAGGTACCGGTCAGGTACCATAATAAATTAAGCGCACCTGGCCGGTCGGAAAAGATAAAAATTTCAAATTTAGAATATTCATGAAACAAGGGTCCGAATATGTATCACTAGTATATCGATTCATCTATTTCAACAGGACAGAGAAAATTTCAAAATATTAGGTAGGTATTTAATACTTTTTAGTTCTTTTTTTTTAGTTTTTTGGAAATCGGTTTAATATTTTTTAAAACAGTTTTTATTTCATTCTTTTTAGTAATATTACATAAAAAAGAATAATCGAAATCGAATAATCGAAATCGATTGAAGTGGTACAGAATTATTCGCCATATGTGTCAGACTGCAAATTGCTGAATAAGTCCACATCACAAAAGTTTTGCTGAAGGTAACCACACACCATACTAATTGATCAAACTGAAAATTGCCGAAAACGACCACATCAGAAGTTTTGCTGAAGGTAACCACACACCATAGTATTATGCTGATTTTTCGAAAACCACTGAACCAATTTCGATAAAATTGAAATGGGACCACCTCGGAAGTATGACCTAACTAACAAAAAAAGAATTTTCTAAATCGGCCCTCAATTGACGGAGAAATCGCGTAACAAATATACAAAAAAAAAAAAATGCAATAAAAAATAAAAAAATTATAAAAAAAAACATACAGACGAATTGAGAACCTCCTCCTTTTTTGGAAGTCGGTTAAAAATAGTGTATTCTTTAAGTTAGCATTATACTTTTTCTTTTGTTTAAATATTACTACTTATATGCATGGAGTTGGGGAAATGTTAATGTAATCTTAGCTGGTTTTTAGTTTGTTAAATATTTCATATTAATTGTTTAGTTATGTACTGTATGATTACTGAATAAATAAAATAAAAAAATAAAAATTAAAAAATGCATAACTCGCGACATCGCGACATCGCGACATCGCGTCAGCGTCATTTTTAAAATGAAACCTTAAGTCATTGCATTAAGGGTTAAGTTAGAGTGGCACGGGATCTGCCGGCACTCCCGGAGTGCAACTGTTAAGTAGGGTTCGGTAACACGTTTATGTCTGTCCATTCTACTAAGTTCTGCAAAATGAATGTAGGGTTCCGTAACAAATGCATGTCTGTCCGTTCTACTAAATTTAACATTTATTTCAAAATGAATGTAGGGTTCCGTAACAAATGCATGTCTGTCCGTTCTACAAAATTTTACAATTTTCAACCAAGGTCCTCCGACGGTTATTTTATAATAAAAGTAGGGTTCCGTAACACGTTTATGTCTGTCCATTCTACTAAGTTCTGCAAAATTAATGTAGGGTTCCGTAACAAATGCATGTCTGTCCGTTCTACAAAATTTAACATTTATTTCAAAATGAATGTAGGGTTCCGTAACAAATGCATGTCTGTATGTCTGTCCATTCTACTAAGTTCTGCAAAATGAATGTAGGGTTCCGTAACAAATGCATGTCTGTCCGTTCTAAAAAATGGAACATTTATTTCAAAATGAATGTAGGGTTCCGTAACAAATGCATGTCTGTCCGTTCTACTAAATTTTACAGTTTTCAACCAAGGTCCTCCGACGGTTATTTTATATAAAAGTAGGGTTCCGTAACACGTTTATGTCTGTCCATTCTACTAAGTTCTGCAAAATGAATGTAGGGTTCCGTAACAAATGCATGTCTGTCCGTTCTACTAAATTAACATAATTTTTTTTAAGCAATGTTACGGTGTTGCTTTCCCTTCTGCCGGCACTCCCGAAGTGCACCTGAGGCTTTTTTTTGTATGTTTGTTACGCCATTTCTCCGTCACTTTAGGTCCGATTTAGAAAATAATTTTTTTTATTCTAAAGCATAACCTTAAAGTATAGCTGTGAGCCAAGATTAAAAAAAAAATAATTATAAATATTTTTTGACGTGATGACGTCACGTCTTATAAATTGATGAACACCGGCTGCACACACGAAAAAGTGTCACGTTCCATCTGAGCCTGTGTGTGCAAGCGAGAGCGCGTAACAAGCGATAGAGAGGCACAATCGGTACAAGTTTATTGATGGCCAGTCACAAGATGATTAATCTTTCTACTGGAAATAGAATTACTGATCTTTGCTCTATGTACTACGATTATTCCACGTCATCACGTAAAACTATCGTCCGTAAACCGACTTTACAGACAACCAATTTTTTTTATTTTTGCTTAGAACTCAATTTTTTTATATCTGCACCACCTGCACCTCCTGGGCACCACTATATCCAAAGAAGTGGGTTTCCGGCAACTAATCGAGTCTAAGGCCAAAACTGCATCCAAAAAATTGTGAATACTTTTCCGCAATCGGCGCGGCGGTTCTTCTCACCGGCACACACAACTATTCCTGTTGTACAAAACACAGATTAGGCCGGTGATGGAGTACTGCAGTCACATCTGGGAGGGTAGTCCGCATTATCTGCTTGCGTCCTTGGACTCGATACAGTGCCGAGCCATCCGTCTTGTTGGTGACCCGAAAATTACAGGTGGTCTGGAGTCTCTGAGTCACAGACGATTTGTGGGTTCGCTTAGTCTGTTTTACAGATACTAGGTATCACGGACGCTGCTCTGTGGAACTAGCATCCCTTATTCCCTGCCACCCGTCCTATCTCCGCATGACTCGTCGCAGAGAGACTCAGCACCATTTTCTTGTTGACATTGGGCTTTTGAGAACCCATGGGTTCTCTAAATCGTTTGTCTGTCGCACCGCTAGAGTGTGGAACTGTCTTCCGGCAAGTGTATTTCCTGAATCCTTTAACCTGGGTGTCTTCAAGCGTCGTATTAATGGGCTAGACAGCCTAGCAACAGTCCGCAAATCTGCTAGCATGGCACCTAACTGAGCGTGGTGTCGCGAGGAGAAGTGATTTTGGCTCTGTCGAATGCACCATTGGTCTCTCGGCACAGCCACCCATGCTGGTTTACATAATTATTTTACATTATTTTTTTTGTATGGACGAGTGCAAATTTTGTTCCACAAAGTGATTCCCCGTCCTCGAATTATACGAAAACGCAGATATCAAGCTCGCAGTGAGGGGCGGCGGATGCATTTTTACGGTATAACGATCAAATCAAACTTTTTTGTCAGCATACCTATTGCCGATAAAAGTTAAAAAAGCCGCCAAGTGCGAGTTGTACTCGTGCACCGAGGGTTCCGTACCATCACACAATATATTTGTCTTATGTATGTACAAAAATAATTTGTGTTTTGGAAAATCCCGAAACCCCTAAATAAACACCACAGCATTGGTTTGACTGTTAGGCATTCATGTAGTTGAAATATACGAAAATATATTTTTTATATGACATAACTACAAAAGTACAATTTTCTGATTTTTCGTTTACTTGTGCTGTGAGACCTTGCTTTTCACCAAAAATGATTCAAGGTTAACGGGAAATACCCTATCTATAGGTTTTGATTTGATTTGAGTGAGTTTGCGAGTATTAAAAAATATGATTTATAATCAGAGCCAGCAAAAAGTACAACAGTGACTACAAGGAAGTGGACTTATTCAATGACAGCTTACAGAGGGTTAAAAAGTTAGCGCATGATAGATTTTTTGTTAGTACTAAGTGATGAAGTTCTGCCTTAGTTTTGTTTTTATTATTTTAGTAATAGTACCATGTAATGTTTGTTTAGTTTAGTTTTGTTCTGTTTTAATTTAATTGATTAGTTATTTTAAATTATTATTATTTTTTCTATTTTAACTGTTTATTTATCAGTTTTGATTTGTTTAAATGTACTTTTCTTTCTCTTACGCTATATACTTAGTTTTATCTGTAGTGACCTATTAGCGGTGTATGTGTGACCCATTGTGTTTTTGTAAATTTTGTGTTGATCACACTGTTGGTTAATCTAAATAAATAAATAAATAAATAAATGACATAAATGGCCGTAGCCATTCATTTTCCGTAGCTTTTGATTCCGTTGATTTAGAAGCTTGCATTTTCTACACCTCGAAGGGATCGCAGATCTTAGTATTTCATATTAATTTCAATTTGATAGCTTGATCCATTCCTGAGAAAAAGGGACATACAAAACAAAGAAAATATTATAACTACATATAAGTTTGCAATTTTCGGATTTTTTCCTTTATTTGTGCTGTGAGACCTTGTTTCTTAACACATTTCATGATTATAGTTTAACAGGAAGGACTCTATAGGTTTTGATTTCTAAAGGATTTAAATGAGTTTTCTCTCAATTATATCTTGCACGTCTGCACTAAATTCATAATGAAAAAAAATAATACAGCCTTCACTGCCTCTGTCCTGCTTTCTCATCTTGTGTCTGATAAAGGCTTTAGTTTGCCTTTGATTAAGTTTAAACATGTTTACTCGGGATTTTTCATGAATCAAAGCTGCATGAGCTTTCGAGGCGCGAGGCCCCTCGGGCCGCGAGGCCGTGGGCGGTCGCCCACGTCGCCCACGCCTTGCGCCGCCTGGTACACTTATCCCTACCAAGCTATCCCCCCTGGTAGGGATAAGTACTCACATAACGTATCTATCATAAATTCATACATATAGGTATATAAATAAAAAATACATGTCATGCAGAACAAAACAAACCATGCATACCTACTAATTTCGATAACTCCCAAAAAATCTACCAACGAAAACAATTTCCCGTTCCGTTTTGGAAGGTCACACGCGGAGCTCGGAGCTCAGAGCGGCGCGTAGGCGGCCGCCCGCCCCTACCACCGTCTCGGGAGGAGATGCGATGCGATGCGAGGCGCAGGCGGGGGAGGGAGGTCGTGAACCCGCTGGCGCATGGCGGCGTGGCAGCGCGCATCTCTCGCTCGGGCAGGCCGAGCGGGCCGCATGAGCATGACTCACGGCTTTGTATACTTTGTACTCAGACACAATATGTATTGGTATTAGGGCTCCAAAGGTGTGTCAGTCAACTCAACTCTCAGTGGGTTGGTCGATGTGCGCGCGCGTAATGAAAAACATGTTCCAGACATCACCGTTGTTTGTCTGAATCTGAATGTGTACTCGTAGGTACGCAGTACGCACGCAGAGTAGATTCAGCCGGTCAGTCGGTGCACGGCCACAGAATAGATATTAGTACTACTACGTGACGAAGTAATAGTATTATTGTACTCGTAGCACCAAGTATAATATAATAATGAATGACACAGTGTTATTTAATCTGTGACAGACTGAGCGAGCGCGCCGCGCCCTCCACAATTCTGTGACAACAGTCTGTGTTGTTGATATTCTTTGATATTGATGCAATATGTACCTACTCGCTTGACCGTCTACCCTGGCGGCGCGGCGGCGGCGCGGAGGCTGGCGTCTACCTAGACTACCTACACTCTCGCGCGGTGTAGTCGGGCGGGGCTCGGTCGGGTACCGCGGCAGCAGGTAGACAGTGTCTACTAACACACGGAGACATGGTTGCATGCAGGGGTCGGGCGGGGCGCGTATTTCCTTTTCCGTGTTCAATAGGAGGCAGTGCTGCCTTGAATTGCGCACGGGCTAACTCCATTTTCAAACTCGTGTTCAATTCAAGGCCTGTCTATTAAGGCGGGAATAGGGGTCAAAATTGAGAAATAGGTCAACTTTAAAAGAAATGTTAGAGCTATTGGTAAACATAAAAAATATATAAAAAATATTTGTTATGCTTTTAACTAACACTTTGTCTTTAACTAACAAAGTCTACGTTTCAAAACAATTCTATTAGGTATTTTGAGAAAGGTGTTAAATAAATTTCCAAAAAATAAGGATAACATACTTTCAAATTGAATGTTCTGGAAAATTTGAGATAGTTTCAATACGAGACTTAAATAAACAACCTCAACTCAAACTCAAAAAATCTCAACAATTCCTATTAATTATTTTTGTATTTTCATGTTTTACAACGCGTCATAAATCAAAGGTTGGTTTGGCATTTCAAAAAGTCTGATATGGTTCCTGATCGTATTTTTCCCATGGCTGATAATGATGGAGAAGTAGCCTGATTTTCGTGAGCAAAAATTAATCTAGGTTCCTTGTTCTGTGCTCGCACGTAGCTATGTATAATTTGTTGTATATTCTTCGGGCAATATATCAGGGAGGATATGCATGGGGTCAAATTTTACCACCCAACCAAGACTTGCCAAGTCCTGCTGATTAGGGTTGGACATAGCAGAATGCCTTATGGGAGCCCGTATAGGCCAGTCTACCGGCGGCGGCAGGCGCTGCTTGCCTGTAATTAATTAGAAGCATATATTTTTTTTATGTATACTGACACGGTTGGCTACATCACCTACAACATCCGTGATGTCAGCCCATAACACCGGATGAACTTGGTGCCACGTCAGTGATTCACTTCGGTCGTGCCGGCTACACTGAACTGGATGGAAAACACAAACTATTTACATAGCCGTTTCAACCGACCTTTCATTCAGTGCGGTGGTACCAACCCGTGCGGGTTAGACCTAGTAATATAAGAAGGGAGTCATATCCCTTAGTCGCCTTTTACGACATACACGGGGTGAGAAGCAGTGGGGCTATTCTTTTAAAGTACCGGCCTCACACGGTACAAAATGCAAAAGATGCAAACAAAAAAATGCACAGACGATTCAACTGCACGAAACGAAAGTTGAGGTGCACCGAGCTATGTGGCTGCGGCGGCTATTTTTAATAAAGTGCCCTTATTTTTAAAATTAATTTTATTATTAAAGCTGATAAATAAATTTATGTGAAATTTATAAAGCCTTGCATTGCAAGTAATTACATCGTATGGTAACTGGAACTATAAATTTATAAAGCCTTGCATTGCAAGTAATTAAATCGTATGGTAACTGGAACTATAAATTTATAAAGCCTTGCATTGCAAGTAATTACATCGTATGGTAACTGGAACTATAAATTTATAAAGCCTTGCATTGCAAGTAATTACATCGTATGGTAACTGGAACTATAAATTTATAAAGCCTTGCATTGCAAGTAATTACATCGTATGGTAACTGGAACTATAAATTTATAAAGCCTTGCATTGCAAGTAATTACATCGTATGGTAACTGGAACTATAAATTTATAAAGCCTTGCATTGCAAGTAATTACATCGTATGGTAACTGGAACTATAAATTTATAAAGCCTTGCATTGCAAGTAATTACATCGTATGGTAACTGGAACTATAAATTTATAAAGCCTTGCATTGCAAGTAATTACATCGTATGGTAACTGGAACTATAAATTTATAAAACCTTGCATTGCAAGTAATTACATCGTATGGTAACTGGAACTATAAATTTATAAAACCTTGCATTGCAAGTAATTACATCGTATGGTAACTGGAACTATAAATTTATAAAGCCTTGCATTGCAAGTAATTACATCGTATGGTAACTGGAACTATAAATTTATAAAACCTTGCATTGCAAGTAATTACATCGTATGGTAACTGGAACTATAAATTTGGCTACCCTTAAATGTTTATAGAAATTGAATTTTTCTAAATAGGTTCATTTTGTGTTAATTGTTGTTCATTAAAAATTAATATAATATAACGTCTACAAGTACTTAAAGTCATATACAACTAATGAAATACCTAATTATATCCAAAATACGAACTCTAGCTTAACAGCTGCTAGTACCGCTCTTATAGTGCGCAGCTCCGCCGCGCGACAGAAATTTTTTTAACATTGAAAATGTTTTTTCGATCGCTCTGGTAGGGCCCCATTTTAGCTGAAAGTGTCTTTTGCCCCGTGGTATATAGTAGTTTAGGGCCACGAGGACGTATGATGGCTCAAAAGACGCAGAATTAAAAAAAAAATGTTTGGAATTTCTGATGGTAAAAAAAATGTTTGGAAAAGTCGAAAACTTTTTTCGAAAATTGAAAAAAAACCAAAAAAAACCTTGATTTTTTAACACCTAACCTCGGAATATCTTCGATATCTCCCGAACGAGGTCGAAAATCGAAAAACTGAGAGACTCGGCTAGAGATATTGAGACGGGGAACATTTATAAAAGAAATCGTAGCATGGTTTTCGGCAAATGGTCTAATTCTGAATAGTGGGAAAACACATTGTGTTAATTTTTCAATAACAAGTAAAAACATAAAAGACAATGAAATGTTCATAAAATATAACAACGAAATAATCGAATTTGCTGCATCCACGGTATTTTTAGGCTTCACTGTAGACCAACACCTACGATGGGTTGAGCATATAGACAAAGTATGTGACAAGCTTAGTAAAGCATGTTACTGTCTGAGGACGCTGTCAAAGTGCTGCGACTTGGACACCCTCAAGAGTGCTTACTCTGGGTACTTCTACTCGATAATGTCATACGGATTAGAGTTCTGGGGTCACTCGGGGGAGGCTGTGAGGGTGTTCAGGTTGCAGAAAAAAGCGGCTCGGATCATGACGAACGCTGCATGGGATGCTCACTGTGAGCCCATATTTAAAAGGCTAAAACTCCTAACCATGTACGACGTTTATGTTCTGAAGACTGCGATGTACGTAAGAGTAAAGAGACAGACCAAATGAATACCAGTGCCTGAACCACAGATACTCCACTAGGCACAGGTCAAACATTCAGCAAATAAAACATAAGACACAAAAACACAAAACTGGTGTACACTTCAATAGTGTAAACATTTATAACAAACTTCCAGAAGACCTGTGCAACCTGGAAAACAATAAACATTTCAAAACGGGACTAACGAAGTGGCTACACGAAAAGACCTTTTACAATTTAAATTTCTTTAAAATTTTAATATAATAAATACATTATTGTATGTATATACTCGTACTATGGACATTATTTTAATTTAGAAATAAGAAATTGACGATTGTTTAATATTGAATGTACTGTAATTACTTATGTGTACTAAATATGAAGACAAAATAAATGTTTTGACTTTGACTTTGACTTTGAAATTTTAGGTCATTACATTTTTTAGGGTCCCGTCGCAAAATGCGAAAAAAGGGACCCTTATGGGATCGCTCTGGTGTCTGTCTGTCTGTCGGTCACACGCAGATATCTCCGGACCTACTGAACCGATTTCGATGAAACTAACGCCAAATTACGTATAATTTTTGCCGCTAGATATTTTATATATAAATTTGTCAAATAATCTTGTGGAAAGTATAGGGTACCCCAAAATGTAAACGAAAAATAAATTTAGTTTTTTTTTAATAAATCAAGTTTAATGCCATTCTATAGGTATTAAGGCAATTCCAAAAATATATAACTTTGTTATAATCAATAAGTTTGCTTTAACAAATATTTCGTTGACAAAAAACTGCAGTTTTGTCGCCGAACTTTGACCTATTAAGGGTTGTTTCAAAATTATGAAAAAAATAAACAATATAGGCATTCTTATCTAGTTGTGCACAAAACTATTCATTTTGCTAAAGTTAAATGTCTGATCGGCCAAAATTTCAATTTTGCGTGAGACTTTTTACTCACCAGCTCAGGCCACCGATAACGTAGCGTTGTGATTAATAGCCTAAAACCATCGTTAGAAGTGAAAAATGTAACAGTGAAAATTGCATGTAAATCGATAAAGTGGTTCTCGAGTTATAAGAATATTCATATATTGACGTACGTTACACGGTGAGTTGACTGTAGAAACTTCGCTTTATTTATTAGGAACTAGCTGTTGCCCGCGGCTTCGCTCGCGTGAAATTCGTATTTCAAAGAAGAATCTAAGTAACTAAGGGCGAGGCCGAAGGCCGAGCTGCGTTCAGGTAAACGATAAATCTTCTCAAATAAAGCAAGCAACTAACGGCGAGGCCGAAGGCCCAGCTGCATCCTGAAAGACAATAAACCTTCTCGAAGAAAGTAAGTAACTAAGGGCGAGGCCGAAGCCGAGCTGCGTTCAGGAAGACGATAAACCTTCTCGAAGAAAGTAAGTAACTAAGGGCGAGGCCGAAGGCCGAGCTGCGTTCAGGTAAATCAAAAACCCTCTTCTGCCTTCGGGCCTCGCCTTAAATGACTACCTTTCTTCGATAGCATATAATATCGTTTACTCCATCTATTTATTTAATAAAATATATAAAAAAGTAATATTAATAACTAAATAATTAAAACCTACCTAACAAACATTAAAATAACTATCATAAAAGGGGCGTTTTCAAATGTTCCTAGAACACTTGCGGCATTACCCCGCTGGATGGCAAAGCTTACCGTTTGAATGAAGTAGGCCCTTGATTGCGGGACACCAGTTGCGTCCACCAGCAGAGACCCAAGCCTCTTCAAGAAGCTTTTGGCTTCAATGACTGCTCCACGGACCGAGGGTTTCAACCGCGTTTGCGGTTGAATTCGAAATCTTGAATTATATATCTATAATATTTATTGCGTTTGAGGCTGTCCGCCCAGGCATCGGCCGCGCCGGCCGGTCTTGAAGATGCCCGAACGTGACTTGGAGCCAATGTGAGAACACAAATGGCGTCCCACATCAAAGACCTACCCTTGGCTCATGGAACTAAGGTGATACCATCGGGCCTCTTGCCATCCAGCCGGGAATAACCGCAAGGTTTTAGGATGCACGGTATGTTTGCCGTCAGAAGCGTGGACTTTATAATAAAATTTAAATTAATTTAACTCAATCTTAATATCGCTTAGTTACCTACTTTATTCGATATGGTTTAGCTTCATCCAGAACGCAGCTCGGCCTTCGGCCTCGCCTTAGTTACTTACTTTCTTCAAGAAGGTTTACCTTCTTCCTGAACGCAGCTCGGCCTTCGGCCTAGCCCTTAGTTACTTGCTTTCTTCGAGATGGTTTAGCTTCTTCCCGAATGCAGCTCGGCCTTGGGCCTCGCCCTTATTTACTTGCTTTCTTCAAGATGTTTTATTATTTATCGGAATGTAGCTCGGCCTTCGGCCTCGCCTTAGTTACTCACTTTCTTCAAGATGGTTTAGCTTTTTCCTGAACGCAGCTCGGCCGTCGGCCTCGCCCTTAGTTACTTCCTTTCTTCGAGATGGTTTATTATATATCAGAACGAAGCTCGGCCTTCGGCCTCGCCTTAGTTACTTACTTTCTTCAATATGGTTTAGCTTCTTCCTGAACGCAGCTCGGCCTTCGGCCTCGCCCTTAGTTAATTGCTTTCTTCGATATGGTTTATTATTTATCAGAATGTAGCGCGGCCTTCGGCCTCGCCTTAGTTACTTACTTTCTTCAAGATGGTTCAGCTTCTTCCTGAACGTAGCTCGGCCTTCGGCCTCGCCCTAGTTACTCGCTTTCTCCGAGATGGTTTATTATTTATCAGAACGTAGCTCGGCCTTCGGCCTCGCCTTAGTTACTTACTTTCTTCATGATGGTTTAGCTTCTTCCTGAACGCAGCTCGGCCTGCGGCCTGCCCATAGTTACTTACTTCATTCAAGAAAGAATGTTTTGTTTCTTCCTGAACTCAGCTCCGACTTCCGCCTCGCCCTTAGTTACTTTCATCGAGAAAGAATATCGTTTACGTGAGCGCAGATCCGCCTTCGGCTCCGCATTTAGCTACTTACTTATTTTTAATATGAATTTCACGCTAGCGAAGTCGCGGGCAACAGAAAATATATAAATTGCACCAATGACAGCGACATAAGTTCGACTTAAATTTTTTTTATTTTTTATTTATCAAACATTTTGTCACCGGCCAGCTCACGTCGAGATGACAGTTCTCCGTTGTCAACTTGTCATTTAAATTTTATAATAATTTTAATTTTTAATATATTTTTTTGTTTATTATGTTAATCCGGGATATACACTGTCACTATACAAAGTTTCGTCAAATTCCGTTCAGTGGTTTTTGCGTGATGCGCGTACAGACAAAGAGAGATTATTAATTTAACGATTTTATTATATGTATAGATTATCTATCAGAAATCACTTATTGGCATCTAGGTACGGCAGAAAAAAAAACGCTTTGGTCGTACCGGCTACACTGAACTAGACGGAAACAAGAACGATTTACATACCAGAATGTGACAGTAAAATCGATAAGTAAATCAGGGAAATGTACTAAAATTGCATAAGGGCGTCTCTCTCTATGGCCACTTGGAGAATAGGTGACCAAAAATAGCGCTTGAGATGTGGCGCCCTCGGACGGCCGTGGAGGGAGTAGAAACGGAAGACGGCTCGTGATAGAAGCGATGATCTCGTCGAATCTACGCCGTGAAGATTAGGTGAAAAGACTTTTGGTCTTAGACTAGATCGTCAGTCATTCGTCAGCCTCGGTAACTCAGTGGTGCAGTCGCACAACTGGGCGCGCCGTCAGCACTTAGATGGGTGACCGCTCGACCGTTAAGGCTGACCGCGGTTCGGATTCCACGTAAAACTGTAAGTCCCTCTCCTTCTACCTTACTAGGTGGTACGGTTTATCCCGCCCGGATTGGTACCAACACACTGAATTAAACGTCGGTCGAAACGGCTATGTACATAGTTCGTGTTTTCCGTCCAGTTCAGTGTAGCCGACATGAAATGAAGGGAAGCACTGACATGGCACCTAGCTCACCCGGTGTTATGGGCTGACATTACAGATGTTGTAGGTGATGCAGTCAACCGTGTCAGTTACCATAAAAAAACTAGACTTTGGTCGTGCCGGCTACATTGAACTGAACAGAAAACACGTGTATGTTGTTGAATTATAAAGCCAGTAGACAAGATGTGAACTGTACGTCTTCTTTCTTTGATTTTCAGCAGAGTTTGGAACAGTTTTCAGTAGATTTTTCAGCAGAGTTCAGCAGTCTTGAGGCTTCTTGTTGGTATTATAGAGCGATTTATTGAAGTGAACTGCACGAATGAATGAACGTACCTCGATAGGTTTCCGTAAAGTAGGCAGTTATATTATTTTAATGACCGTTATTTTTATGAAAAGTCTCTTTGCAAAATTTCTAAGTATCCCCATTTCCCCAAAGGGGTTCCGGGCGTATGCCAATTTATTATGCCTTAGGTCTACTATGTGTAATTAACATAATGTTTAAGAAAAAATAACAATTTAGACCTTATTTCTGCTAAATTTGCAATGATTTCTTCATTTACATAGACACTAGTCTCACCTAGTGGCGGAAGAAATCACTAACAAACGCGTCCGGCTCCGGAACTTGCCAGATGAGGCGTAACCACAGGTAAAGTCTACCTACCGGCCGGTCACAGAGTTTCGCGCGCAGCGCGTATCGCTTGCACTCACCACGATTTGATACTGTCTAGACACATTTTTTTTTTCATTCCACTGCACGCACTGCACCCAGTGGCAGTGAAGGCTTCACCCCCGGCTCTCGACTTCGGTCGGGGGTTCCTTCGGGTGGACGGGTGGTGGCTCGGATCGGCTGGGGAAAGGTCACAGCCTGTGTTTCCCATGGGATTTTTTCGGAAGAACGGATGTTCGACAGAGCAGCTATGGGGCCTCGATCTGACATACATGATCACTGTACTCGCAAGAGTGCAGGTTGTAGACGTCTGGATTTTGTGACCGGAAGGTTGGTATCTCTGGACGTCTATAAACAAAACGTAAATCAATACAATGATAGTAAGAAGGTTGCACGCACTGCATGTAGAAGGTCCGGATAAGCGCGCACATAACGCTGTCGTCCGTTACAACACGTATCATTTTTATAGCTGTTTTCTTCGACCGACCTTCGTTCAGTGCTGGTGTACCAATCCGAACGGGTTAACCCCTACCAGCTAAATATGTACACAGTAAGATAGAGCGACAACACAACAGTTTCAAGTGGAATCCGAACCACTACCAACTTCAACGGTGTACGGCCACCCATCCAAAGTGACCGCACCCTAGTAGAAAATGTAATTAGATGAAAGCGAATAAGCGGATACGGGACCCTCGGCACGTGAACATGGTTCACTTGACCACTTTTTTTTCGATATTGGTGACGGTTGAGGCTGTAGAGGTGCCCTTAGCCGCGAGTTTTGCGCGGGGCGAGGTGCGATATCACGCGGCGGGCGGCTCGCGTGCGGGCACGAGGACGTATGAGAGCTCAAAAGACGCGGAATTCGAAGGGATTTAAGATGATGTAAAAATATTTTGGAAAAGTTGGTTTTGAAAAAAAAATTGGTTTTGAAAAAAAATGTTTTTGGAAATAAAAAAAAATTTAAAATTTTCTACCGAAAAATTACGCGTTCAGTTGAATCAAGGAAATGTCAGAACTGTGCGCGTTGACACTCTGTTAGATTTCACTAATTTAATGTTACAATTTTGCTCGATCGCTTCAGTAGGGCCCCATGTTAGATTTCACTAATTTAATGTTAAAAAAAATTCGGTCGCTTCAGTAGGGCCCCGTTTTCGCTGAAAGTGTGACAGCCCCGTGGAACTTCGCAGGTTTGAGATAGGAGGGCCCACCAGGGCTCAAAAGACGGTGGAATTCGAAGGGCTACAAGATGCCGTAAAAATATTACAAACATATAATTTTTTTTTATATTACAAACAATTTTTTTTGTCATTTAATCGTAGCGGATAATCTATAATAGCTAGGTTCATTTTCAATGTCCCTTCAAGTCGTGTAGAGCACGAGATCTGTGAATTTTTCTACAGATTTATAAGTTAACTAGCTGTTGCCCGCGGCTTCGCTCGCGTGAAATTCGTATTTCAAAGAAGAATCTAAGTAACTAAGGGCGAGGCCGAAGGCCGAGCTGCGTTCAGGTAAACGATAAATCTTCTCAAATAAAGCAAGCAACTAACGGCGAGGCCGAAGGCCCAGCTGCATCCTGAAAGACAATAAACCTTCTCGAAGAAAGTAAGTAACTAAGGGCGAGGCCGAAGCCGAGCTGCGTTCAGGAAGACGATAAACCTTCTCGAAGAAAGTAAGTAACTAAGGGCGAGGCCGAAGGCCGAGCTGCGTTCAGGTAAACCAAAAACCCTCTTCTGCCTTCGGGCCTCGCCTTAAATGACTTCCTTTCTTCGATAGCATATAATATCGTTTACTCCATCTATTTATTTAATAAAATATATAAAAAAGTAATATTAATAACTAAATAATTAAAACCTACCTAACAAACATTAAAATAACTATCATAAAGGGGGCGTTTTCAAATGTTCCTAGAACACTTGCGGCATTACCCCGCTGGATGGCAAAGCTTACCGTTTGAATGAAGTAGGCCCTTGATTGCGGGACACCAGTTGCGTCCACCAGCAGAGACCCAAGCCTCTTCAAGAAGCTTTTGGCTTCAATGACTGCTCCACGGACCGAGGGTTTCAACCGCAAACGCAACAAATTCGAAATCTTGAATTATATAATCTATAATATTTATTGCGTTTGAGGCTGTCCGCCCAGGCATCGGCCGCGCCGGCCGGTCTTGAAGATGCCCGAACGTGACTTGGAGCCAATGTGAGAACACAAATGGCGTCCCACATCAAAGACCTACCCTTGGCTCATGGAACTAAGGTGATACCATCGGGCCTCTTGCCATCCAGCCGGGAATAACCGCAAGGTTTTAGGATGCACGGTATGTTTGCCGTCAGAAGCGTGGACTTTATAATAAAATTTAAATTAATTTAACTCAATCTTAATATCGCTTAGTTACCTACTTTATTCGATATGGTTTAGCTTCATCCAGAACGCAGCTCGGCCTTCGGCCTCGCCTTAGTTACTTACTTTCTTCAAGAAGGTTTACCTTCTTCCTGAACGCAGCTCGGCCTTCGGCCTAGCCCTTAGTTACTTGCTTTCTTCGAGATGGTTTAGCTTCTTCCCAAATGCAGCTCGGCCTTCGGCCTCGCCCTTATTTACTTGCTTTCTTCAAGATGTTTTATTTTTTATCAGAATGTAGCTCGGCCTTCGGCCTCGCCTTAGTTACTCACTTTCTTCAAGATGGTTTAGCTTTTTCCTGAACGCAGCTCGGCCGTCGGCCTCGCCCTTAGTTACTTCCTTTCTTCGAGATGGTTTATTATATATCAGAACGAAGCTCGGCCTTCGGCCTCGCCTTAGTTACTTACTTTCTTCAATATGGTTTAGCTTCTTACTGAACGCAGCTCGGCCTTCGGCCTCGCCCTTAGTTAATTGCTTTCTTCGATGTGGTTTATTATTTATCAGAATGTAGCGCGGCCTTCGGCCTCGCCTTAGTTACTTACTTTCTTCAAGATGGTTCAGCTTCTTCCTGAACGCAGCTCGGCCTTCGGCCTCGCCCTAGTTACTCGCTTTCTCCGAGATGGTTTATTATTTATCAGAACGTAGCTCGGCCTTCGGCCTCGCCTTAGTTACTTACTTTCTTCAAGATGGTTTAGCTTCTTCCTGAACGCAGCTCGGCCTGCGGCCTGCCCATAGTTACTTACTTCATTCAAGATAGAATGTTTTGTTTCTTCCTGAACTCAGCTCCGACTTCCGCCTCGCCCTTAGTTACTTTCATCGAGAAATAATATCGTTTACGTGAGCGCAGATCCGCCTTCGGCTCCGCCTTTAGCTACTTACTTTTTTTTTAATACGAATTTCACGCTAGCGAAGCCGCGGGCAACAGAAAATATATAAATTGCACCAATGACAGCGACATAAGTTCGACTTAAATTTTTTTTATTTTTTATTTATCAAACATTTTGTCACCGGCCAGCTCACGTCGAGATGACAGTTCTCCGTTGTCAACTTGTCATTTATTTTATAATAATTTTAATTTTTAATATATTTTTTTGTTTAATTAATATGTTAATCCGGGATATACACTGTCACTATACAAAGTTTCGTCAAATTCCGTTCAGTGGTTTTTGCGTGATGCGCGTACAGACAAAGAGAGATTATTAATTTAACGATTTTATTATATGTATAGATTATAGTAATAAAGTTTATACCTGCATACTCTAGCTAGAATAACAGGGCTATTCCATTTTTTTCTAAAGCATAACCTTATAGTATAGCTGTGAGCTAAGACTAAAAAAAAAATTAAATTATTTTTGCTTAGAACTCAATGTTTTTATATGAACGAGTGCAAATTTTGTTCCACAAAGTGATTCCCCGTCCTCGAATTATACGAAAACGCCACCAAACTTGGTCAAGTTGCTTAATGTATGCAGATATCAAGCTCGCAGTGAGAGGCGGCGGATGCATTTTTACCCCCCCTCCCCTGCCCCCCTGCACGGTGGCTCCTCGTGGCTCCAGGGCTAAATCAGCTCAGAACACCCCTAGGTACACCTGTGCCAAGCGGCATCCTTTGTTGAAGATTTGCAAGGTTCCCATGAAATTATTGCATTAACATCCCCACCACAAAATTATACAAATAATCAAATATTTTATTTTGACAGGGTTCCAGAAGTGAGAGAAGTGAGTCCTGTCGTGCTATGCTTACACGTGCACTACGTTTGATGAATTTGCAGATTACACGCTTATTGTAAATTTAAAATATCAGAAACCCATTAAAACTTCACAAAATATTTAAACAGTCCAATATTTCCTAAAGTATACTTTTTTCATAAAAAGTTGTAAGATGAAAATATGATTAAATGTCGACAAAAACACGAATCCGCTTTTATTTTCTTTTAAATTCTATAAAAAAAATAATGCACTTTATAACGAAAATGTGCAAAATTCCAGCTTGCATCACTATTTAGTATTTTTACGAGTGATGGAGGAACATACACACAGAAAAGATTTCTAAAAATCGTCAATTTAGTTTATGTGTCATGCATTGAGTCAACAAACGTAATATTTCTTAAATCTTACTTCATCCATGACCATCCCTTACAGATTATTATTAGTATATTGATTTGCTTTTAAATCGGATTTGCTATTAAACCGAGTCTACCGCGAGCGAAGCCGCGGGCAAAAGCTAGTACTAGATGGTACTAGTATAAAAATATGCTAGATAGGTACATACAAACAAATAATTTGATTAAAAAAAACATGTTTGCAAAAATTTTGAAAAACGTTGACGAAAATGGCCATAGATTTCCTCGTGTCCTCCCTTCGTGGCTCTGTCTGCGCCAACTGAGGTTGGCGGCTGGCTGGCTAGAGAGGGAGGCGGTGGGGAGCGGGGAGCGGGAGGCCGAACACTATGTACGTGGCGCCAACTCCCCTCCATTGTTATCCAATTACGCGTGGCCGTGCGATAAAACGCCGCGAATTCAAATTAGGAACGGGACAGGGCTACGGGGAGAGCGGTCGACGACCCCTGCTCCCGCCGCCCCGCCGCCCCGCCACACCCCCGCACGCTCATCAATCGCTCTCTTGATAGTAGTGACGGATATTGAAGAGCGAGTCGGCCCCACCCACCCAGAGCTCTCTCGCTCGCTCGCCTCGCTTCTGTGTGTCGGTCGCTCGGCGTCGCGTCGCGTCGTCGCACACTATACGATTTTTGCTCAAAACATGGTCATAATTCATATAATATATTTTTCGTCATTATTTAATATTAATATTACTTTATTAGTTATATAAAAATTAATCGATCACTTTGCTGCTAAGTATAGGCCTCTCCCGTGGCCTCTGCATCAGTATATACGGTTTCTCTTCCTTTAATTTCTAAAATTTATATAAATGCTTGAAATATGACTGAATAATTCATTGTTAATTTAAAATTAATTAAGTAGGTATAAAAAGTAAGCCTTATTGCCGTAAAACATTTTATTTCTATCCTATATACACTTTACCTGTAGTAAGGGAGAAGAAAATAAATATCCATTACGTACCTACATATTTTTTTTATGTACATACTTCAATAAAATATCATTTTGTTTATAAAGTGTTTAATGCAAACAAATATAAGTAAAATAATTAATAATTTATTCACAAACAATAAAATTAAAAGTAATAAACTATGTTACCTAATCAGATTGTTCTACTTTTATCGGTCATGCACATGTTGAGAATTTTTTAATATAGAAGGTATCTCGTAAATCCTTAGTTTTGGAAATTCACCTTGTTTTGGTACTAGACATAAATATATCAAATAGTTGTAATCGTGTATAGGACATCACGCCACGAGTGCGCGAAACCGCGGCGCGTGCAACGACGGGCGTACCTGAGACAGAAAAACACAAACCCGGTATAAAGCGCATAAAATCGCATTGATATTATTAACGATCCAAGAAGACCACGAGGATCTCTATAACGTGTGATAGTTGAATTGATGGAACTCGATGGAACACACTACTAAAACTCTCGTTGAACATATGTACTTTGATATTTTTTTATATAAACTTTGGAATATTTTTTTCAAGGGTACATGACTGAATTTTTAAAAGATTTTGTTTTTTATATCAATGTAGTAAAGTGTAAATACCTGCAAGTGTGGTGTCCATGATGGCAGTTCACTGCACTTTTATTAAACACCATAATTATTTGCGTATGCGCGTGGCGCCACATTTGCACTCGCGCTGCTCTATCTAGAGAGACTGTCTGTGGAAACGATACGCAAGCGCTTCGGGCCCGGAAATGAATGGGGAAAAATCGAGCGACTATTGCTCGATCGAATTAACTTGACTTTGCATAGAATTTCAGAATATTGTTTTTCCATTTTTGACCAACCTTCTCCATACTCATCGTATAGTGTGCGTCGGTCTGCAGTCCGCGGAGGCGACGACATCCTTCACACTTCACTAGCTAGCAGCTAGCACTACCCGTTGCGTTGTTAGGACGTTTTTTGTGGTTGTCCACACCGCACCACACACCCACACGTTCTTAAAATTTGCGTCGAAGGGTAAAAGTACGCCGAAATGGCAGTAAAGGGTAGTCCGGCAGCGCCGCTGGCGTTCCAACTTGGCGAGGGCACTGGCGTGCCCTGGGTATAGTCTATAGGTATAGAAAGTTGTATTAGATGAAGTCGGTAAAAGTGTTTTTGTTTAGCCTCACAGAAGGAGTCTCGGCTCGGCACTAGTCGCCAGTCGGCACATGTGCGCAGGCAGAGAGAGCCACCCGAGCCGGGGGGTGGACCCCCGCGAGGGAGGACCCCACGCCACGCGGCGCGGCGGCGCGGCGCGACACCCCGGACTCCCGCGAAGCTCCCTCACATCTCTCACTCAGATTATCTCAAACTACTTGCTAGCTATTGTAGTCTCTTAAGTTATATACCTCCAGTCGAGTGTGAGCAATACCATAGTAATATGAGACTGGTTTGATTATGGCAATACGAAACACATGTGTGCTTCGGAACTATTATCTAATCTGTGGCTTCGATGCCGCTCCCCCGCACCCGCACCCGCACCGCCTCCTATACTCGTCTAATGAAACAATCAATACCTACCTATAGCCGGAAAGGAAGTGCATCGTTGCATTGCTCTCGCTCGCTCGACCTAATCTAATATACAAACATACCATTACACATACATACTAGTTAAACCAGACTCATTTTACTATGCCTATCCCTATAATTATATCACTATCCCACGACTTGTATCCCATCTCGGAACGGACCGCGGTGTGTGGGTGTGTGAGAGGGTGTGTGTGTATGTGTGGAAGGGTGTGTGTGTGTGTCTGTCTGTAGCATCGTAGCTCCCAAACAGATGGACCGATTGGGATGCGGTTTTTTTATTAGGAAGCTTGTTTAATCCGGATGCTTCTTAGCTATGTTTGTAATTAATGAAAGTCTTTAATTAAATTATTATAATTTAAATTAAAGTCTATAACAAAGTCTACGTTTCAAAACAATTTTATTATTTTGGAAAAGGTCTTAAATAAATTTAAAAAAAATAAGGTTATCATACTTTCAAATTAAATGTTCTGGAAAATTAGACATAGTTTCAATACGAGACTTACACAAAAATGTACATATATTTTTTCTCAACAATTCTGCCGAATTATTTTAGTATTTTCATGTTTTATATTATATATAACGCGTCAAAATGAATAAATACCCCAATTTTTCGTACAAGCGGCAGTTTTCGCCGCGCGGTCCGTGCGATCCTCGCCTCCCGCCCCGCCAGTCCCGCGCGGGTCGTTGTGCTAGTCGGACGTACGTCGGTTCGCTCTGTGATCGCGATAGCGCTAAATCTTTGACGCACAAGCTCCAGCAAGCGATACGAAAATTGGCCACAGTAGTAAAGTGGCGTGTAGCTCAGCGGGAACGGGCATGCTTACGACCCGATAGGTCGTCGGTTCAAATCTTGAAGTTTTTAACTTGGTTTTTTATATACCTATCATGGGCAAATATGTATACATCATGGGAAAGTGGTCAAGTTCGAGTCGAGCTCGCGTAAAGAGGGTTCCATACCATCCCGTTTTCTGTGAGAACTAGAAGGCTTAGGATTTTTTGACGAAACTTCGTCATGAACTTTTGTTTTGGTCATAACTCGAGAACCACTGGTGCCAGACCCATCGTGTTGGTACTCAAACTTCAGGTCTCGATGAGATCTATCAATATGTCATATGAACTTTTGTCTTTTGTTTTGGTCATAACTCGAGAACCACTGGTGCTAGACCCATCGTGTTGTACTCAAACTTCAAGTCTAGGTGAGATCTAGCCATCTGTCACGTGAACTTTTGTTTTGGTCATAACTAGAGACGTGAAGTTTGAGTTTTTTTTAATTTTTTTTTTATATAATCCGGTATGTATGGTTGTGTCGGAGGGGCCAAGACGCATGCTCCGACCAGCCAATATCATCTCTGATAAGGTAGGTGCCATACCGGAGACTTCCCTGGATTGCTGGCTATACTGGACTCGAGGAGAACACAACCGAGGCGGCTATGCGGTCATCTTACATCCAGTGCGGTGGTACCAACCCAGTCGACTACAATTTGAGCCTACCACCTAGTAAAGGGCAAGGGAAGAGACCTACAGTTTTACACCGGTTCCGAACGGTGAAGTGGCAGGTGTAGGTATGCACGTAAATTTTTTCGTCAGAAAAAACTCATTGGTACTCGCCGACCGGATTCGAACCGAGGACCTCTCGCATGAGAAGCCGATGCCCAAACCACTCGGCCACCCGCCGTTCTCGAGTTATGACCAACACAAAAGTTCCCGTGACAGATGGCTAGATCTCACCGAGACTTGAAGTTTTAGTACCAACACGATGGGTCTAGCACCACTGGTTCTCGAGTTATGACCAAAACAAAATTTCATGACGAAGTTTCGTCAAAAAATCCTAAGCCGTCTAGTTCTCACAGAAAACGGGATGGTACGGAACCCTCTTTACGCGAGCTCGACTCGAACTTGACCACTTTCCCATGATATATAAATATTTGCCCACGATATAAAAAAAACATTTTTACTATAAGATTTTAAACGACGACGGGTCTTAGGCAAGCCCTATCGCGCTAAGCTACCAGCGAGTTTAATAATCCGCGTAAATTTCCGTATCTGTTGCTGAGCTCGACTCACAGCTACCTACCTACTAGTTTCTCGGAGATCTTCGCCCCTTCCCCACCGACGCGTTCGAAATTGAAGGCCGCGTTCACTGTTATTTCCGCCTTAATTGATGACTAATTGATACATTATGTAAAACATGTGTTCTGTGATTTATTTAATATTAAACCAATGTATTAATTAAAAGCAAGTTAATTATAAACAGACTGAAACATTATAAATAAAAAAGACTATTCTGTGATTTATTTACTTACATCCCCTGGATTACAGTACAGAATTTGGAAGCATTACGAACTTACATCATACGATCGTTATAATTATCGTACAAGTACGTTAATAATCGTACGAATTCCAAGCCTGGTCGGAAACAGGCGATTGCAGCGCGCCCGTGCTAGCTGCTGTAACTAAAAGGTGCCGTCAGTGTTTCTAAAACGATATATCGAAACAATGTCAATTAGAGTAGGGTTACGTACGACCAACGAAGTAAAAAGTATCGGGAAGTGGCATACAACGCAACGCGACTTGAGGCGCGCTATTTGTGAGCATATAGCGCACCCTCTTTCGCGAGCAGTCAGTCCGCCGCACTGCGCCGCTCAGGCAGGTCACGTTTTTGTATCCGTCCGTCCGTAAAAGAGAGAGATAGAATATCATGCATTCGCATACACAAAATATGAGCGTGAAAAGGATAGCTATACGTTACTCGGTTCGAGACGAGAGCATACGAGTGTCAGTCACTGAGAACACGCAGTGGCGACATGCAGGGTTCTAAACCTATCTTGTAACGCATGGCACAAGTCTTTATATGAATACTAGCTGACCCTGCGGACTTCGTACCGCCTTTATTGCAGTATAACCTTATTCCGATTATTACATACATTTTACAAATAAAAAATTATCCAAATCGGTCCAGCTGTTTTCAAGTGATGCGCTTACCAACGAACAGTTTTTGATATTCCATTTCTAGCTAACCCTGCGCACTTCGTTCCGCCTTTATTAGTCACGTAAAGCGAGTCCGAATGGTGAGCTGCGTTCAGGTAAACACAGGCATCTGGGCGAATCTATAAATTAATGAACCTGAGGGTCATTTTCTAAAATTGAGTTTTTCTAGATAATTGTTATCTAACTATCTTCTTTATAGACTGAATTATATGGATTTGTAAAAATTTCGGAAAATTTTCACTTATATATTCATGTTAAATTACTTTGTATTTAGACATACAAAGAAATTTCAATGATGACTATTAAGTCAGTCAGTCAGTCAGTCAGTCAGTCAGCGTGTAAGCGTCCACTGCTGGACATACGCCTCTCCAATTTTCCTCCAGTCCTCCCGGCCTTCAGCGATACGGAACCACTGATTTCCGCCGGCGTACTTGATGTCGTCGTCCCACCTGGCGGGTGGTCTTCCCACACTCCGTTTTCCTGTCCACGGCCGCCAGTGTAGGACACGGTTACTCCAACGGTCATCGTCTCTTCGGCTAACGTGCCCAGCCCACTGCCACTTGAGCTTAGCCACCCGGTGTCCAATATCGACTAC
This sequence comes from Nematopogon swammerdamellus, assembly GCA_946902875.1. NCBI lineage: Eukaryota > Metazoa > Arthropoda > Insecta > Lepidoptera > Adelidae > Nematopogon > Nematopogon swammerdamellus. The sequence continues at coordinate 21,929,377 of OX336350.1, forward strand.
TTTGGTGCGTCGGCGGATTGCCTCGTTACGCACCATATCACGTAGCGATATACCCAGCATGGCTCGCTCCATTGCTCGCTGGGCAACTTTCAACCTTTGGACAACAGCGACCGTCAGAGTCCACGTTTCACATCCGTACGTCATAACCGGGAGGACACACTGGTCATATATACGGGTCTTTAAATTCTGCGGAAGGTCAGACTTCAGGACGAATTTTAGTTTTCCGAAGGCAGCCCAACCCAGTTGAATTCGTCTCTCCACCTCCTTAAGCAGACCTTGTCTACCAAGCCGCAGAATTTGACCGAGGTATACGTACTCTTCAACCTGTTCGATCACTTCTCCGCCAATAACAAATTGTCCTCCCGTCATAACCTCGGTCGCCATGACCTTGGTTTTGTCCCGGTTCATCTTCAGACCAACCTTCATCGACGCTGTATAAAGGTCTTCCAGCATGATCTGAAGCTGATCTCGGGAATTGGACAGAAGAACAATGTCATCGGCGAAACGCAGATGACTGAGAAGATCTCCATTCACGTTTATACCCATGTTGTCCCACTCAAGCATCTTGAACACATCTTCCAATGCGTTTGTGAAGAGCTTGGGTGAGATCACATCCCCCTGCCTTACGCCTTTACCAAGGAGGATAGGTTGGGTATTCTCGTGAAGCCTCACAGTCATCGTCGCGGACCGATACAGATTTCGGAGCACCTCGATGTAGCGGTGGTCGATTCTGCACCTGAGGAGGGAGTTTAAGAGACTATGACTATTAAGAGACACTCTGAAACCATTTATACTGCTGACATTTTGACAGTAACAGGAACAGTGTCAACATCAGTCTAGAGTGGAACACTTGTACTTTCTGGTTGTGCTGAAAAAAAGGCAAGTTTGCTTTAATTTATGACCCATTTGCTCGCATAATGTGAACCTTGTGGCCTAGTAACTCCCGTTACAGAAAAAGTATAAAAGTTTGTTTTGATGGCTATTGATACAACATATAAAAGTGCACTTTTGTAATAGTAAGGAAATAAAGGAGAGTGCTGTGAATAGTACTTTACTTTGTTAGTATTTTGAAGCATATTGAATTATTAAGTATTTGTTTACAGTAACCCCCGTTACGTAACGGGGGGGTTACCTAAACAATAATGCTGATTACAGAAAAAATATGCTACGAAGCCTTAATTTATTTTCGATCAGCACTTTTATTAGACATAACTATTACAACAACATAATATTTAAAAGAATAATATGATTTCTTTTAAAAAAATTGTTTGTTGTGATCTCAACAAATGGCGCCGAGGCACCCATGAGGTGTCTAGCGGCGCCCATGGACATTCGGTCGTATGCGGGGGTTGCGAATGCCATGCCGGCCTGACAGGTGCCCATTCACGCCCCTCTTGAAGGACCCGAGACTGTACTTGGGGGGAAATATATGAACAGGGAGAGCGTTCCAGAGTTTACCGGTTCTGTAAAGGAAAGATCTGCAGAATCGATCGGTACTTATCCGCGGTAAGTCCAGCGCGTAGGGATGTAATCCCTGCCCAGTGCGCGTGGTACGGAGGTGGAAAGGGGACGGCGGGATCGCGTTAAACAGCTCCTCCGAGCACTCCCCATGGAATAAGCGATAGAGGACTAAGGGAGCCGACATCCCTACGGTGTTGCAATGGTTCTAGATCGCGGGAAACTTCGGGATCACCCACTAGTCGCACGGCTCGATGCTGGATCGAGTCCAGAGGCACAAGCTGATATTTGGCAGGGCCCCCCCCCCCCCCCCAAAAGTTTTTTTTTTTTTAACTGACTCGGTTGGCTACATTACCTACATACAACATGCGTGATGTCAGGTGCGAGCAATACTCCAAGCAAGACCTGATCTGCGATTTATACAGAAGGAGCTTTTGGTCCGACGTGAAGTACCATCGCACCTTATTGAGTATTGTAGGTTTTTTTGTAAATGTTGTTTTGAGTGTTTATTTTCTGTTATTTTGTCATTTAGAAGCATAATTTCATCATTTTTTTTTTGTCACAATTTCGTACTTGTAACTCCCGTTACAAATGACTGTAACCCCCGTTACATTTTCAAAATATAAAAATAAATAGAAAATTTGATAAAAAATTTATTTTTCTTTATTCTCTGAATTCCTAAAACATTCATCTTCAAGTTCCTAATACACATGAAATTTGTAAATTCAATAAATTCGCAGAGTTTTGGGCTTTTCTGGTAGAAGTCAGAAAGGGATTACCAAATTACGTAACTCCCGTTACAGTACTAAATTGGAAATTTCACTGAAATCGATATATTTTGTGCACACCTTTTTATGTCTTTGCAAAGTTGATGATAAATGTTTGATGTTTATACAATTCCAGTGTTAAAATTTAATATAGTAGTATTTTTTTATTGTATTTAAAGGTGTACAGTGTAACCCCCGTAGTTTATAGATTCGCCCATCTCTAATTCTCTATCTCTCTCGCTCTCTCTTCCCTCACTCTATCCCCTCTCTCTATCACTTCCCCTCTCCCTCTCTCCCATCCCCCCTCCGTCACCCCTCTCACCTCCTCCTTTTCTCTCCCGCTATTAAAATAATCATCTGTCCCACATGAGGCAATAATTCGTATGGTCACCTTATTAAAATAAAACCATTTGTCCCACATGGTACGAATCGCATGGACACCCCTCTACTAACTATTTTTTTTTGTCCCACATTAAGTAAGGAATCGTATGGTCACCGTATTCAAATAGAACCATTTGGGAATCGCATGGTCCTTTCTCTACTAACTTGTTATTTTTATTGTCCCACATTAGGTAAGGATTCCTTATGATCACCCTAATTAAATAAAACCATTTGTCCCACATCAGGAATCGCATGGTCACCGCTCTAATAATTTTTTTGTCCTCCGTGAGGTAAGGAATCGTATGGTCACCCTATTAAAATAAAACCATTTGGGAATAGCTTGGTCACCCCTCTACTAAAATATTTTTTTGTCCCAAATTAGTGAAGGAATCGTATGGTCACCCTATTAAAATAAAACCATTTGTCCCACGTGCGCAATCGCATGGTCACCCCTCTACTAACTATTTTTTTTTGTCCCACATTAGGAGGGGAATCTTATGGTCACCCCATTAAATAAAACCATTTGTCCCACATGAGGAATCGCATGGTCACCCCTCTACTAATTTTTTTTTTTTGTCAGGACAGGAATCGAATGGTCAGCCTATTAAAATAAAACCATTGGGAATCGCATGTTCACCCCTTTACTAAAATATTTTTTATTGTCCCAGATTACTTAAGGAATCGTATGGTCACCCTATTAAAATAAAACCATTTGTCCCACATGCTTGAGGAATCGCATGGTCAGCCCTGCACTATTTTTTTTTTCTGGCGTTCGACTGTGATTGTTGTTGACCAAGGAGGATACAGACGGGAGACGCAATGCTACTGCGTTTGTATCGGACGGAGCACGGCTAGCCAAAAATCCCTACTACTACGAAAATCGAAATCGCAATTTAATCTTTTATGACGTGACTTGTCTATCTCCGTTACCCATATCGCGCCCCGCGATATGGAGAGAGACAGAGCGAGCAAGGCGAGCGACAGGTTTGTTATCGCTGGCTTGGTTCGGGTATCTGGTAGTAAGAGCCGACCGTCCGACCAATCGGAAGCCTTGCTTGACGGCAACTTGACGGGATCACTACGAATGCCAGTCTGACGGACAATGATGGTGCGGTATATTTGTAAATTTTGAAATTGTTATTTGTAATATTATTTCAAATAGCTTTTACTAAACGAATATTATTGTTTGAATCCAAAAAAAATATTGAAAAATTAAACAAGACTGTTTTAATATTTTTGAAAAGTTGTACTAATAATCAGTGACAGGTATAAGTAGGGCTTATTTAGCTAAACTTCGAGGAACAGAGTAAAAGATTGGAGACTTCCTTAAGACAATATTTTTTTCCGGTTTAATAATATTCATGGTGTTTTAATTTCGCGATTTAAAAAAAGTGGCCGCCATTTTGAACTTTTCAGTTACTGGACCGATTGCTTTCAAAATCGATATCTGGATGTCTGTGTGGGCTCTGAATACGAATCTGTAGTCAAATTAAAAAAAAAAGTGGCCGCCATTTTAAACTTTTAAGTTACTGGACCGATTGCTTTCAAAATCGATATCTGGGTGTATGTGTGGGCTCTGAATACGAATCTGTAGTAAAAATAAAAAAAATGTGGCCGTCATTTTGAACTTTTTAGTTACTAACTACTAACAAAAGGCCGATTTTATTTGAAAATAAAAGCAAAAATCTGTTTTTGTCATACATTGCTTTTATTTGCAAATAAAATCGGCCTTTTTTCGGACCTTATATCTCGACAACGATTGAGAATTGGTAAAAAGTGTATATATCAAAGTTGTAGAGAATTTTATCACCTCTTATTCCGTAATTGAACAGTTTTTCCTATGATGCACCGTTTTCGAGATATAAGCGAAAAACTGAAAATGGGACCTTCTTTGTGCTCCCCCACCTAGGGCGCACCCCCCAGTGGTGGGGACTTTTAGTATGTTTACCTCCTAACTAGTCAGAACAAGGTTCCGAAGTCAAACTTTCTGCTTTCGAGCTTTCCGGCTAGAAACCGCCTGCCGGTTCCTGGCCTACTAGAGGTCCAGCGTTCGATAGTATGTATGGAGCGGACACTTGCGTACGAGGCTCCGCCACACCGCTGAGTGTCGCGGGATAACTCCGAGAGATATAACTGCAGATTGTGCATTGAAATCTGTTGGCCGCTGCTGTGTGTGATGCGGGAAGTGAGCGCGTGCAATGTTGGTTGCAGGCTTCCACCTGAGCGGGCTGGTACGCGCGCCGCCCGCCGCGCCGCCCTGCGCCGACCCCGAGCGCCTCTACAGGGTCACCGTCTCCTTCGACAGGTAGCTACCTACCCCTACACCCGCCCTTCCTGCCTGACGCATGGTGACGCTCTCTCTCTCTACCCGCCCACCGGTATACAGGGTGTCCCAGAAACCGAGGATAATCCTTTGACAGCTGATAGGGCTGCTAATTACCTCTAAGAATATCTAATTTTAGGTTTAGTAAAAATGGCTTAGTTTTTGATCCATTATATTTTCACTTTATTCTGACCTTATTCGAACCTTACTTCGACCATCATGGAACAGATCAAGATTAGAAAAATGTTGATTGTACATACGTGCTGCGAAGGTTCGTATACAGGGTGTGCCAAAAATCAACGATAATCCTTTGACAGCTGATAATTACCTTTCATAATATCTAATTTTAGGTTTAGTAAAAATGGTTTAGTTTTTGAGATATTGTCATTTTTGTAAAGATTCAAAATTTTCTCCCTCAGCTCATTTTTTTAAATGCCACAAGTACAAATGCAAGATTTTCTTAAATCTAGTTTTTGTCAAATATTCCTGAAAAGTTAGGCTTTCACGCGGTATGATTTATTTTTTCATGTTTAATCCTGCTTAGCTGAAAAATGACTTAAGAGCCACGTGTAAAATTTTTTTCAGCCTCATTCCTTGAATTTGGCCCTTCACGGTGAAAAAAAAATAACCACTAAAGTGGCAATATGCAACATAAATACGCCCATCTAATGTAGTTTTTAAAATGGTACATCACTAACATCACTTACCGATTTGCCCAATAATTTATGAGATATTGTTATTTAACTGCAAAAGGACCTCGGGATTTGATAAATTAACTGTTCTACCAACTACAAATTGGAATAAAATAAACACTTTTATTTATATATTACGCCTTTATTAACCTGTTAAAGTAGATGTTCAAATTGTTTACCACCTGCACGATTGCTAGCTCGACATCTTCTCACAAATGCCCGGATGATGCGTCGAGCAAGTACTCGATGCAAGTGCACTTGGTGGTAGGGTTTAACCCGCCCGGATTGGTACCACCGCGCTGAATGAAACGTCGGTCGAAACGGCTATGTAAATAGTTTGTGTTTTCCAACCAGTTCAGTGTAGCCGTCACGATCAAAGGGGGAAGCACTGACATGGCACCTAGTTCACCCGGTGTTATGGGCTGACATCACGGACGATGTAGGCGATGTAACCATCCGTGTCAGTTTCCATAAAAAAAAAAGTGTAGATGCGTCCACCTGTGCTACTGCCGTAATTCTTTCTTTGAGCTCTATCAAGTTTTAGACCGCGTGTGGTGACGTGCCTTGGGAGAGGCCTATGCCCAGCAGAGGACCGATACAGGCTGATGATGATGATGAAGTTTTCCACCGGGACCCGTAAACTGTTTCTTTTAAATAGCCCCAATAATAAAATTCACAGATCTCGTGCTCTACACGACTTGAAGGGACATTGAAAATGAACCTAGCTATTATAGATTATCCGCTACGAATAAATGATAAAAAAAAATTGTAATATAAAGAAAAAATATATTTGTAATATTTTTACGGCACCTTGTAGCCCTTCTAATTCCACCGTCCTTTGAGCCCTGGTGGGCCCTCGTACCTCGAACCTGCGACGCCATACGTTGTAGAGGTACCTAGGCGGCGCATGTGCCTAAGGCGTCGTACCATCTTAAAGCCCTGTAAGAACGCGTAATTTTTCGAGCGAATTTTTTTTTTAATTTCCAAAAAAAAATAATTTCAAAACCAAAAAAAAACTATTTAAAAAATCTAAACTAAAATTTAGACCGAAAATGATTTAGATTTAGGTTAAGTTTGATGACCTAAATCTTAAGATTTAAATTTAGGTTAGGTTAGACGATGCGTCGCTATTAAAAAAGCGTAAATTTTTTGGAGTTTTTTTTCAATTTTCGAAAAAACTTTTCGACTTTCCAAATTTTTTTATAGAATCTAAAACCTCTTAAAATTCCGCGTCTTTCAAGTCCCTAATACAGCCTCGTATCTCAAACCTGCCAAGTTCCACGGGGCTACGACACCCGAGTTACCGTGAAAATCAATAAAAAGGCGCCGCTCCAGGTACACCCACCGCCTCCCCTATCACTACCACGAAAAATGTGTAATAATGACATAAAATGACAATGTTAATAACTTGTACACCTCTCTTTATTTCTGTAGTGGGTACTCGTGCACCCGCTCGCGGCATCGTAAGGCACACTAATGATTCAATGTTAATAATTAATTCACAAACCCAAGCTGTATGAAGCACACAATAACGAGCGACGCGTATTCTATAAATAAACCTCAAGTGTGCCACCACGCCCGACTGATCTGCGCGCCGCTAACACACCTCCCGCCGCCTCCTATCGCCCCCACAAAAAAGTTCCCCGTCTCAATATATTATCTGTAGGTGGTTTTTAACATTTTTGTTTTTCGATTTTCAACCTCATTCACGAAATATCATTGATATTCTAAAAAAATATGTGAAAAAACATAGTTTTTTTCATTTTTTTATATTTTCAAAAAAGTTATCGACTTTTCCAAAATTTGTTTATACTTTCCTAAAGCCCTTAATTTTCCGCGTCTATTAAGTCCTAATAGATCTTGGTATCTCAAACCGGCGAAGTTCCACAGGGCTATGACGCCCGAGTAATACCGCACAGCGACGCTCCACGCGCCGCTAAGGGCAAGCATACCGCCCCCCCCCCCCCCCTATCACTCCCAAAAAAAAAAGTTTATGACATAAAATGATCCCCGTCTCAATATCTCTAGGCGAGTCTCTCAGTTTTTCGATTTTCGACCTCGTTCAGGAGATATCGAAGATATTCCGAGGGAAGGTGTTAAAAAATCAAGTTTTTTTTTGGTTTTTTTAAATTTTCATTAGCCCTCATACGTCCTCGTGGCCCTAAACCACTATATACCACGGGGCAAACACACTTTCAGCGAAAATGGGGCCCTACGGCACCGGAGCGATCGAAAAAACATTTTCAATGTTAAAAATCTAACGGATTTAAATCCGGTGATGTAGACGTCCGGTCCATCGGTGGGGATACAAGTGTCTAGGAGGCCACAAGAGGCCCGTTGAATTGCAGAGACTCTAAACGGGCGAAATTATCTTGATTTTCTGCAACAGGAGCTTCAGAGCCTTTTAGAAGATGTAGCATTGGCCATACGGAGGGAGATGTGGTTGCAAAATGATGGCTGCCCAGTCCATTACCCTGGAGAAGTGCGTAATTTTTTAGACCAAGCATATCCCCACAGATGGATCGGACGTCTAGATCACCGGATTTAAATCCGTTAGATTTTTATCATTGGGACTATTTAAAAGAAAAAGTTTACGGGAAACCGGTGGAAAACTTGATAGAGCTCAAAGAAAGAATAACGGCACTAGCTCAGGTTTTTTTTTATGGAAACTGACATGGTTGGCTGCATCACCTACAATATCCGTGATGTCTACAACACCGAGTGAACTTGGTGCCACGTCAGTGCTTCCCTTCGGTCGTGTCGGCTATAGTCAACTGGACGGAAAACACAAACTATTTACATATAGTATAGGTGGACCTATCTGCACTTGCATCGAGTACTTGCTCGACGCATCATCCGGGCATTTGTGAGAAGATGTCGAGCTAGCATTCGTGCAGGTGGTAAACAATTTTAACATCTACTTTAACAGGTTAATAAAGACTAATTACTTCAAGTGTTTATTTTATTCCAATTTGTAGTTGGTAGAACAGTTATCAAATCCCGAGGTCCTTTTGCAGTTAAATAACAATATCTCATAAATTATTGGGCAAATCAGTAAGTGATGTTAGTGATGTACCATTTTAAAAACTACATTAGATGGGCGTATTTTTTTCACCGTGAGTGAAGGGCCAAATTCAAGGAATGAGGCTGAAAAAAATTTAACATGTGGCTCTTAAGTCATTTTTCAGGTAAGCAGGACTAAACCTGAAAAAATAAATCATACCGTGTGAAAGTATAACTTTTCATGAATAGGTATTTGACAAAAACTAGATTTAAGAAAATATTGCATTTGTACTTGTGGCATTTAAATAAATGAGCTGAGGGAGAAAATTTTGGATTATAAACTCATTTCATTTCATTTAAAAAAAAATGACAATATCTCAAAAACTAAGCCCTTTTTATTACTAAACCTAAAATTAGATATTCTGAGAGGTAATTAGCAGCCCTATCAGCTGTCAAAGGATTATCGTCGGTTTCTGGGACAGCCTGTATAATCAATGTGTTGCGTTGCATTGCGTGGGTGCGCAGGTGCAAGATCACTGGGGTGACGTGTAGCTGCGAGGCGCGGGACATCTTCTGGTGCCAGCACGTGGTGGCGCTCTCCGTGTACCGCATCCGCAACGCCGAGTGCGTGCGGCTGCGCGTCCCCATCTCCGGTGCGTACCTACTCGCTCGGTGCTGTCTGGTGTGCACTAGCTAGTGTGCGGGTGTAGTGTTGGTGAGTGACCGCTCGGCTCGCGTGTGCGCAGAGACGCTGCTGCAGATGGACCGGCAGCAGCTGCAGAAGTTCGTGCAGTACCTGATCGCGGAACACCACACGGAGGTGCTGCCGACCGCGCAGCGGCTCGCGGACGAGGTTCTGCAGGCGCGCTCCGCCATCAACCGCATCTGCGGCGCGCCCGACCCCACCGCCGGCCCGCCGCCCGACGCCGCGCACGCGTGGCACCTCGACGAGCAGCAGGTGTGCGAGCAGGTGCGCGCCTACCTCCTCCAGGGCACCTACTACAACGCCAACAAGCAGCTCAACTCGCTCTTCTCCAAGGTACCTACCGCTGCGCCGCGCCGCGAGCTCTCACTCACACACTCTGCGTGTAGATATACATGTGTGCGTGTGTGCAGGTGCGCGAGATGCTGCGCGCGCAGGACTCGAACGGGCCGCGCATGCTGACGCTGATGACGGAGCAGTTCCTGTCGGACCCGCGACTGCTGCTGTGGCGCAACCAGAACACACCAATGACGGAGAAGTGCCGGCAGCTGTGGGAGCAGCTCGGCGCGCTCTGGGTGTCGATCGTGCTGGACCCGCGCAGCGGCGACCACCAGCGCGCGCAGTGGCGCCTCCTCCTCGACAAGTGGTCCGCCGTCGAGGTGTGTCCGACCGAGGACCCCGACTACCGCTCCTTCCCCCTGGTGAGCGTCTCCCGAGTCCCGCCCGCCCCGCCTCCACTCCACCCTGCACCAACCAACCGCCCGTTGTCTGTTGCAGTTCGCGAGGGAGCGGGACCGCAGCGAGCGAGACCGCGACCACAGGGACAGAGAGAGACACCGCGACCGCGAGCGCGATCGAGAGCGCGACCGAGAAGACCGCGAGAGAGAGAGGGAGCGGCTTCGACCCGACAGGGAGGAGAGGGACAGGTACCTTACTATACTCTCGATGCGTCAAAACAAAATTATGGGTACGATGGCGCCACTGACCTGCTGGAGTGATGTCTGTGTGTCTGCGGCAGCGGCATCGCATCCGATTGCTCATGCGATTTTGTGTTGGGTTGCGTGCCAGACAAATTTAATGTCTTTGGTGCCAGATAAAAGATAGAAATTTCGTGGAAAACTGCACTCGCACGCGAGAGGTCCCTCTTGAAACTGATTTGCGTTGCGGGTGCCTATTTTCGTAAATTATCTTCAGTTCTCCAGGTTTAGAGCGCGGCGGAGCGGCGGTGGAATTCTTGCTTCCTTTTTCAGCGGTGCGGTGACCACTATTTTTTCGTGCTATGCGTTTTTACCCGACTACGGCGAAGCCAACAGGAGGGTAATGTGTTTAGCCTGAATGTTTGTATGTATGTATGTATGTATGTATGTATGTATGTATGAGGGTTAGAAAGAGCGTAGCGCCTAGAAGAAGCGTCGATTCTCAATGAAAGATATACCAAAATGTTCTAGAACATCGCGAAATTGACATAGGATAGGTTAGTACTCAATCTTAATAACGAATTTGTGAAAATCAGCAAAAAATAATCACGTACATAGAAGGGAAGACGGGACGGCCATTTGTTTACATGCAAACGTCAACTGGCAAAGAGAATATAACCACTACGTCAACTGGATGCAGGGGGTCTTAGTTTTCATTGTGGATGGCGACATCTAGAGTTTGGTTGCCTGTCCAAAGAGTATTGTACTCTCAGATGAGGAAAGGAATTGTCAGGAGGTCCGGTTAGGTCTGTGGCACAGAGCATAGAACTGCGCGCGCATTACTTCTGCGCGCGCCCGCAGTAGTATTTCATGCTCTGTGGTCTGTGGGTAAGGTGGTCTGTGGTTCTGTTGGGCAAACCATCTCTAGTCTGTCAACTCTGGGACAGTAATCTGTGTTGGGGGGTTACTATGACAACCATCTTTGTTGACGTCAGTTTGGAAAATAATGGAATTTATGATAGGTACATAAAATGCAACTAGCTCATTTATTCTACATTGTGGCAGAGCGGTCAGCGTTATTTCACAAGTGAGAAGTACATGATTATAACGGCTCACAGGAAGAGCGATTCGGAGAAGGTAATGTTCTCACGCATTGAGAAGCCTGAAGGATTTGTTGACACAATTCACATCTCTTGATCAATATGAAGAAGTCAGAATTTTAAGTCAATGGAAGAAGTATTACAACAATTTGATAAATATCTTCATGCCGAAGAAAAACGTTGTATTCGAAAGATATAAGTTCAATTCTCTTGAACAGAAACGCAAAGGTCATTTATTCCTATAAACAGCGCAAATGTACTACATTTAAACATAAAACTAATCATATGTAATGTGTATATTTATGTAAATGGTTTAATAAAATACCAATCCGAATTTTATATGTCATTGTTTATAAGAGTGTTTGTTTTATTTCATATACTCCAAGTAAAAGCCCAATAATAACTTAATAATTTAAACTTCTTTCTTTACCTGTAAGCATCTCTCCCCGTGTATGGCGTAAAAGGCGACTAAAGGTGATGTAATCAAACATGACAGCACAGATTACCAACATGACAGGTAATAAAATTGACAACTTTAAAAAGAAATCTGTGGCATTCACTGAATGTTTAATTTCCTTCAACTATAGGCTACTTACTATCACGCTAAATGGCTTATGAGGTTAGCAGTGAAGTGAAATATGAGAGCGGGCGGAGCCGCGGGCCCAGCTTGTTACAGTATAAACGCTGACTGACTGACCTTCACCGAGATAGCGAGGACTAGTACTTGGTAGTACGTACTAGGTACCAGAGTACCAGTGCCAAGTGCTTAGATTTTTCCAATAGATGTGCTTGTTTGTTGCGAAGAGAGCGGCATCGGGAGCGCGAGCGGGAGCGCGAGCGGGAGCGGGAGCGGGAGCGCGAGCGCGAGCGGGAGAGACAGCGCAGGGAGCGCGACCAACGCTCGCACTCGGATAGCTCCGACGACGAGCCCAGGCCCAAGTGAGTTGAGTTTGAGTAGCCGTGTGTGTGAGTACATGCAGTAGCGAGTGAGTATAGTGTGTGGGTGTGTGTGTGCAGCTACGAGCGCGAGTACCGGCGCGCCAGCAAGCGTCTCCGGCTGCACCAGCAGCGCTCGCCGCCGCCGCCGCCGCCGCACCCGCCGCCGCACCTCTACCCCCCGCGCACCGTCTTCCACAAGTCAGTCCACCCACTCCCACTCTATCTACCTACCTACACACACACACACACACACACACACACACACACACACACACCCTCACACACACACACACACGCACACACACACACACACACGTACATACGTGGGGGCGCACTCCATCAACATTTCCGGAATGAATAAGAAACAATTACTATGAATGATCAAAAATGAATTTATTGTTTCTCAAAATATTCCCAGTTAGCGTAAATGCACTTTTTCATACGAATAAACCAATTTCAAAAACATTAATGCCACTCTTCCGTGGTGACCTCGGAAACATGTTTTTCATCATCGAGAATAGAATGTATTATCACAGGGGTGGCCAAGTTGATGAAGCCTAAGATCTACTTTTTATTTTCCTGGCTCCGGGCGATCTACTTCATAACTCCTCAGAATAGTTACAGAATTTCGTACCATAAACTTAATAGAAAATTTTATTTTATTTTCTGGAACTAGGTAAATGAAAAAAGAAATAATTTGTATATTTTATTGAATACACAGATACACAAGATCGTTTTAATTAAATAATACTTAGTACATTCAATGCAAAGTCAGGTGTGTAGTTGGAAATTGGCAACCTTAAGAATCCCGTGTGAGCGTCTGCCAAGCACAAGCATGAGCGGTGCTTACTTTTTAACCGACTTCAAAAAAAGGAGGAGGTTCTCAATTCGACTGTATTTTTCTTAATGTTTGTTACCTCAGAACTTTCGACCGGGTATACCGATTTTGAAAATTATTTTTTTATTTGAAAGCTAGTCCTTCCCGTGTGATTCCATTTCAATTTGATCAATATCGGATTGGAAAGCGAGGCGGAATCGCGAGGCTGAAGGCCGAGCGATTCCGCCGAGTACATTAATAGCATAAAAATACTAAAAAAAACTGTTAAATAAAAAAACTATTTAAAAAAATATATAAACCGCCTTAAAAAATGTATGAAATAAAAAAAATGGAACCCTAGGGTTGAAGGCGGTGCTAAAGCAAGCAAAAATAACCGCCTTCAACTCAAGGGTTAGATTTTTTTTTATTTCATACTTTTTTGAAGGCAGTTTTTATATTTTTTTAAATAGTTTTCGTTTGTGATTCACATAAATATGTCGAACCAAAACACGAGTGCAGTTGTTCGGAACATTTTTTTACATTTGAATATTTCTCTTTTGAAACCAATTTCCAAAAATCTAGACAAGAGTTTGACCTTGCTTTCAGGTATACATAGCTACGCAGAGTAATAATTTCATTTTCTAGTAAAATGTGGTCCATTTGGAACATCTCTGCTTTATTAGCCATCTTGTATGAGTCGTTAACGTCAGTGTTGATATTGAATGAATAACTGATAAATTCTACCAACTTTTATAATGTTTTAAAGTCACTAAATATGTAGTCGAAATCTGATAACACTGCCTTTATCTCTGCTGTTATTTCTCAGGCATGAAAACATAGGTAGGTACTTTTCTAAATTATCTTTGAGGTTTGTAAATCGCTGGAACCTATTCTTTTCAAGATCAATTATGAAAGATGCTGCTTGATTTTTGAACGCCGCAACAGAATTCATCATCTCTGATATAGTTTGGTTCTTGTCTTGTAATTCAATATTTAATGTCAGATGTTGTCCTGGGTAATCTGCTAAGAAAGCTAAATCAGACAGCCAGTCCAGTCTTCAAGAAATTTTATTATTCATTTGAAGGTCCTCCTGGAACGTTTCTTTTCAACCACTTGTCCATTATGGCCTCTGGCCTCTGGCCTCGTCGCGATCGACCAGCACAGCAGCCGCGATCGACCGGTCGATCGCGATCGACCGGTTGGCCACCCCTGTATTATCATACTCTTCGACAGCATCTTCTGGTGATAAAAATTGTTAGCCACGTAATTTTGGTTGTTAATTTTTGGGAACAGAAAAAAGTGACAAGGTGTCAGGTCGGGATTGTATGCAGGATGGCTCATAATAAGTTCTACGTTTTCACCTTCAAACATTCGTTTCTCTGTCTGGCCGTGTGAGAACTGGCATTGTCATGGTGCAAGATGATACGGCGTTTGCGATTATTTTTACGGAGTTCGCCAATAACTTCCGTCAAACAAATGATTGTGTACCAATCACTATTCACGGTACGACGATTCTTCAAAGCAACAGGAGCCACGTGCCCAGTTTTATTAATAAAATGATCAGCTGTACCAACAACTAAAAAATAATTAGGACACCTAGGCCTTCTTGAGATTTTACGTCTGGGTAAGAAATCGTGCAATACTAGGAGTGCTGTCTTCTCATGTCGGATGCCAAGGGGCACTTTGTGTCGCTGCGTCAGCGGAATAAGTACTAAATTGGGACTTTATATAATATTTCATTGGAATAAAAAATATTCCAATGAAATATCCTGTTTTTTTCATGTAACTTCCACAGTCCACCTCCTGCCTCCATCATCAGACCCTCGTCACCAAGTGTATTGGTGGAAGTATGGAGCACTCCTCCGAACCAACCATATGTGCCAAAACTCGAGGTGGTTACTAGTAACGGTTGAAGAGTTCCACTGTCCAACTCCTGACTCCATCATCGGACCCTCGTCACCAAGTGTATTGGTGGAAGTATGGAGCACTCGTCCGAACTAACCAAATGAGCCCAAACTCGAGGGAGTTACTAGTAACGGTTGAAGAGCTCCACTGTCCACCTCCTGACTCCATCATCGGACCCTCGTCACCAAGTGTATTGGTGGAAGCATGGAGCACTCGTCCTAACCAACTAAATGAGCCCAAACTCGAGGTTGAATAGTTCCACTGTCCACCTCCTGACTCCATCATCAGACCCTCGTTACCAAGTTCGAATTATCATAATATTGTATCGTCACGGGAACGGACAGGGCTATTCGTATGTAAGCCAAACAGAGATTATTAATGAACTCGTAGGTATGCCAAACAGAGATTATTAACTAAGAACTGGGAGTGTCCTATTTAATTTCCTGCGATTAGACCTACAAGGCGGGACAGTGCTATTCGCAGGTAAATGAACGTGTATATGAATGTAAAAACAGGAAAGTGGTATGGGTGAATGTTTTGATGGTAAAAAAAAAATACCAGGGTTAATTTATACAAGATGTGTCGCGTGGCGACGCATCTTCTATAAATTTAAACTTACTAAAAAAAGTTAAACTTTAGGTCTTGGTGAGATCTATCCATCTGTCACGTGAACTTTTGTTTTGGTCATAACTCGAGAACCACCGGCGGTGCTAGACCCATCGTGTTGGTGCTCAAACTTCACGTCTCGGTGAGATCTATCCATCTGCCATGGATAGACCAAAACAAAAGTTCAGGTGACAAGATGGATAGATCTCACCGAGACCTGAAGTTTGAGTACCAACACGAAGGTTCTAAGACCAGCGGTTCCCGAGTCATGACTAAAAAATGTCTGTTCAGTACTGGCTGAATAGTTTACAGCACAAAAAAAATATGTATCAGTCAAACTCAAAATAATGTCAAGGGTTGCATAAAATGTTTTCAAGTTCAAGCAAGACAAATATTTTCAATTCTACAAAAATGTGTTTTTGTTGCTCATTCACAAACTAGTGGGCTAAACAAATTGGTCCTATCGTGTCGAGGATATGGGTTCAGTCATCGATTTAACAATGAAGTAAAGGAAAGTAGTAAATCAAACTTCAAACATTTTTAAAAATTTCATGCAAACGAAATTAAACTTTGATAACTAAAATTTATGAACATGGAGTCTTTGATCATACACCAAAGGGAAATCCTCAAGTTAATTAGTGGCGCAAGAACGAATTACAAGAAAAGCCCTAAGGTGAGGATCACAAAGTCCTACATTCAGACACGAATTGAACTTCTTCAACAGTCATGGTCCAAATTCAATGACAATCATCTGCAAATCGTAGAACTGGCCAAAGGTAATGCAGATGACGACTATTTTGACAAAGAAGTGTACATGGACGGGGAAGAATTATACGTTGAGTATATGTCTGAGGTGCGTGAACAATTACCCGAAGAACGGTCCGCAGCCTCACAATCTGCTGCGTCAGCTACCACGTCACAGAAGTCGGTTGAAGTTAAGTTACCAAGCATTCACATTCCTCCATTTAGTGGAAATTATGTAGAATGGCGAGCGTTCCACGACATGTTTGTCGCTCTCATCCACGACAACACATCCATATCAAATGTACAAAAGTTACATTATTTGAAGAATGCAGTCAATGGAGAAGCAGAATTGTTGCTAAGGAATATTTCAATCACAGACGACAATTACACACAAGCATGGGATCGTATCATAAAGAGATACGACAATAGGCGATTTTTAATTAATTGCACATTAAAGAAGTTCATGTCCCTAAAATACATCTCAGACGAATCAGCACAATCGCTCAGATTTTTACTGGACAACACAACGGAATGTCTAAACAACCTGAACAGCATGGGTGTACCAACAAAGGAATGGGGAGCGCTAACAGTTTTTATAACAACAGAAAAACAAGGAAACACGAAAATTGTGGGAACAGACGATTAGCACCAAACCTCATACTGAATTACCTACATTCAACGAACTTTCCGACTTGATTAAAAATCGCTTCCGTTCTCTGGAAATAGTCAATCCAAATCCAAAAAAAGTTATCCAGAAGACTGTCCACCTCTCCGTCGCAACTAAAATATGCCCTTTATGCAAAGACAATCATTATTTGTATTTCTGCAAAGATTTTCCCAGCAGGACGTCAGTGAACGACGCAAATTTGTACAGAACAATAATCTCTGCTGTACCCAATCACACGGTACACAACTGCAGATCAAAATCATATTGCCGTAAGTGCGGCAAGAAACATAACTCACTGCTTCATTTACAAAACCCTTATAAGTCCCCAAACAAAGAAGAAAACCCCACTAAAGAACCAGCAACCGAAACAAGCAACAAAGCAACAAGCAGCAACCATTCTCAAGGTGTAGAGCAGCCAGCAAGCTCTCTACTTTCAACACACTTCTCAGAAGAAGACAATCCTAGACGTCAAGTTTTGTTAGCAACAGCTAGGATTGTAATTCAAACATCACACGGCGAGTGCCGACTTTTACGAGCCCTTTTGGATCAAGGCTCTCAATCGTCTTTTATCACCGAGTCCGCAGCATAATGGTTGCAACTAAGGAGACACTCAACCAATACCACGGTATATGGTTTGGGTAAAGCCCACAAAGGGTTACATGCTAAACACGTAGTGGAGATCGATGCATATTCGAAGATTGATCTCAGCTTCAACTTTAAATTTAAGGCTTACGTATTGAAGAGTCTGACTACGATATTACCAGCAGACCGAATTCAGATGCCAGCTTGGCCTGAAATTGAAACACTGACCTTGGCTGACCCCAGGTCTGAATCACCAGGTAAAATTGACGTACTACTTGGAGCGGATGTATACGCAAAGATTATGAAAGGCGGATTTATGAAAAATCACCAAGGAACTATAATTGCACAAGAGACTTTCCTTGGATGGATACTATCAGGTGAGGTTGTAGAAAAAGAACGAGCTTACTCAATTACTGTGCCAATGCACAGCAGCATCGTCGAAGACGAACAATTATTGAACCAATTCTGGGAATTAGAATCAATCTCAGATGTACACCACAACCTCTCGAAGGAAGAAGAAGCTTGCGAGAAAAAGTACAAAGACAATGTTACACGTGATAAGAGTGGAAGGTACGTCGTTGATCTTTTATTCAAGGACGACGAGCCCAAACATCTGCTCGGTGATTCCAAAAATATAGCTCGTCAGAGACTGAATCAACTAGAGAGAAAGTTAAACAAGAACACGCATCTCAAGGAAGAATATAAGAAGGTCATCCAAGAATATTTAACCTTGAATCACATGACGAAAGTAGACGATTCTGATGACGTGAAAGATGCTACTTACCTACCACATCACGCAGTTGTGCGTGAAGATAAGGAAACATCGAAAGTAAGAGTTGTATTCGAAGCATCCTGTAAAAACTCCAAAGGTACTTCATTGAATGACACATTAATGGTGGGTCCCACTCTTCAACCAGATCTACGCCAGCTTATCATGAAATGGAGACAACACCCAATCTGTCTTGTAGCTGACATCACAAAAATGTATCGGTAGATAAGGGCCAAGGAAAATCAAACAGATTTTCTCAGAATATTATGGCGAATAAAACCTGAAGACAATGTGGAAGACTACAAGTTGTTAACTGTCACTTTTGGAACAGCATCCGCCCCCTTTTTGGCAGTCAGAACACTTATACAACTGGCAAACGATGAAGGCATAAGATATCCACTGGCCGCTGAAATTGTACGCAATGAATTTTATGTGGATGATATGATGACTGGATGTGAAACAGACGAAGAAGCAGTAGAAATATATTTACAAATGGACAGTCTATTAAAACTTGGTGGCTTTGAACTAGCCAAATGGGCCAGTAACAGTGATCAATTTATGGAATCATTCTGTCAACATGGTCAAACAGTAAACTTTAAAATCAAGATTAATTATTTGAGAAAAATACTCGGCATCAGCTGGAATCGAAACGCAGACAACTTTGAGTATAATGTAAATTTACCACCAATAAACGAAAACATCACCAAGCGAAATGTTTTGTCTGATATTTCACGCTTATTCGATCCCATTGGCTGGCTCACCCCTATCATAATAACTGCCAAGGTTTTTATACAAAAAATATGGCTGGCCGGAGTAAATTGGGACGATGAATTACCAGAGAGTCTGGCGAAAAGAATGGAGAAACTTCCGAGACGATTTACAAAAAGTGCAGAACGTCAAAATAAGAAGATGGATTGGAAACAAAAGAAATACACACATTGAACTACATGGATTTGCTGATGCCTCCATGACGGCATACGCAGCAGTCGTATACGCAAGAATTATTGACGAAGACTGCAACATCGATGTGTCACTGATTTCAGCAAAAAGTAAAGCCGCACCTCTAAAGCAAATCTCAGTCCCAAGATTAGAGCTTTGTGCGGCACAATTGCTAGCAAAGCTGCTGACATACGTAGCCAAATGTATGAACATCCCTAAGTCACATTTATACGCCTGGAGCGATTCATCGGTAGTCCTTGCCTGGCTACGCGAACAACCACATAGATGGACGGTTTTCGTAGCTAATAGAGTGTCCGATATTCTTAACCTCCTTGATAACACCCAGTGGAGCCATGCCACTTCAGCAAACAATCCAGCTGATTGTGCATCGAGAGGAGTAAAGTCCTCAGATCTTGCAGATCACGAACTATGGTGGAAAGGGCCTAAATGGCTGAAAGAAAAAACAATTAACTACACAAAACCTGATATACCTTCTACCACTCTAGAAGAGAGAAAAATGAAGATGTTTACCCTAACAAGTCAAACAGGTTTTTCCATACTGGAGAAGTATTCCAGTCTATCCCGACTTTTAAGAGTCATAGCCTATTGCAAAAGGTTTCTCAACATGAAAATACCTAGAACCCAGAGAATTCCCCTATCAACGCATTTGACTAAAAATGAGATCGACGAGTCCCTCAGAACGTGCATAAACATATGTCAGAATGATCAATTCACCGAAGAAATCGAAAGACTGAAGAAGAATGAATCTGTGAAAACTAGCAGTCGGTTGCTTTCCCTTCTCCCTTTTATAGACCAAGACGGTATCATACGAGTCGGAGGACGACTGCAAAATGCCACTTTTCAGGATTGATCATTGCTGAATCCCATCTCAAAACCCTGCACGGGGGTCCCTGCTTGATGCTGAACCACATCCGGTCAAAGTACTGGATCTTAAATGTGAAAGATTCAGTAAAAAATGAAGTGCACAAGTGTGTCATTTGCAAACGACAAAAGGCCATTACACAAACCCAACTAATGGGCCAACTTCCCAATTCACGAGTCACCCCCTCCAAACCCTTCAGCCACAGCGGCATAGATTTCGCGGGCCCAATCACTTTGAGAATGTCAAAAGGAAGAGGCTGCAAAACCTACAAGGGATACATATCACTCTTTATATGCATGGCTACCAAAGCTATACATCTAGAATTAGTTAGTGGATTGAGC
Organism: Nematopogon swammerdamellus; assembly: GCA_946902875.1. Lineage (NCBI taxonomy): Eukaryota > Metazoa > Arthropoda > Insecta > Lepidoptera > Adelidae > Nematopogon > Nematopogon swammerdamellus. The sequence goes on from OX336350.1 coordinate 21,949,913, forward strand.
ACGGACGAATTCATTGCTGCTTTCAAGAGATTCGTCGCACGTCGAGGCTGATGCAGCGATTTATACAGCGATAATGCTACGAACTTCACCGGAGCTGAAAAGGAACTAAATCAAATGTTCAACAAATGCACACGAGATATGGCAAAGGAAATTGCAGCCCTGCTAGCAAACGATGGAACAATGTGGCACTTTATCCCTCCCCTAGCCCCACACTTCGGAGGATTATGGGAAGCAGGTGTGAAATCTACAAAACACCATTTGAAAAGAATCATGGGGAACTCGACCCTTACATATGAGGAAATGTTGACGACACTTACTCAGATCGAAGCCTGCCTCAATTCCCGTCCCCTGACTGCAATGTCTAATGACCCCGAAGATCTTAATGCTCTTACCCCTGGCCACTTCTTAGTTGGAGAACCCCTGGCCACAATTCCCCACGAAGATCTCTCTCTAAAAAACATCAACATGGTTTCCCGATGGCAATTGACTCAGCGTCTTGTGCAGCACTTTTGGAAGAGATGGTCAATAGAATATTTGACTACACTGCAGCAGAGGCATAAGTGGAACCGGAAAAAGCCAAATATTGAGACAGGAACATTAGTCCTCTTGAAGGATGAACATCTTCCCCCTACGAAGTGGCAATTAGGACGAGTCATAGGAGTACATTCTGGACGTGACGACATGGTTCGAGTAGTGTCTGTGAGGTGCAAGAACGGAACCTTTAAGCGTCCCCTCACGAAGCTTATACATCTTTTATGAAGGAGCTTTTCATTTATTTGAATTTTTCTTTAATTTTGTTGTCAATTATTATTATATTCATTGGCCGTACCTGCTGAAGAACTTCATTAAGTTCTTGGTGGGCGGTATGTTCAGTACTGGCTGAATAGTTTACAGCACAAAAAAAAATATGTATCAGTCAAACTCAAAATAATGTCAAGGGTTGCATAAAATGTTTTCAAGTTCAAGCAAGACAAATATTTTCAATTCTACAAAAATGTGTTTTTGTTGCTCATTCACAAACTAGTGGGCTAAACAATGTCCATGTGACACACATTGATATTTTATTTCAAATGTTAATTTACTAAACAATATACAACCTGTTGTTATCAATTATCATAGATTTAAAAAAATGCCATTTATTTTTATAATACTCGGGTACTGAGAATCAGTATGGCAACACCACCGGTCACACCAACACATATATTATAAAAAAAACCGGCCTAGGTGCCGCCGGTATTCCAGACTACCATATAAAAGATATATATTTTTTTTCATTGTCTGTACCATGTAGGTATACCTTGAAATAATAAAAATATAATCGAAGGTATATTCAGAGCGAGAGGTCAGGATCGATTCCAGAAGCAGCCCACACGCCTTCCGGCCGCGAGGTTCGATCGCGTAGTTCGATTGATCGAACCACGCGGAACTTATGTCCTGATGTTTCGATCAATCGAACAGCGAGGATTCTTGATTCTTCGTAGTTCGATCAATTTCAGTCAATCGAACCTAAAGGAAATTTAAGCCATGATGGTTCGATTGGAGGATGCTTAGAAAAATGAGAAAGAGAAGCACGAAGACGCAATCAATTTATAATTAGAACCAACATGATGCTTAATCATGGTTTGCAAGTGGGGTTTTTCCTGGAACGTGTGGCATGGAAGGGTTCTTTATTTCTATAATATTTTTTCAAGCAATTCAAAGAGAGAAAATTTTAGTTAAACTAAGGGAAAAGAGTTTTGTAATTTTAAGTTAAACCAAGGGAAAAGAGTTTTGTTAAATAAATAAGTTATTAATTTGTTTATTGCAAATTTTGTGCAATTTTTTTAGGATATCTACTTGCCGAAAACGTTAGTGAATATTAGAAAAAAAAAAGATATTTTCGAGAAAATAACTAGAATAACAAAATATTAGAACCAAAATAATATAGGGCAAATGTGGTTCGATCTCTCGAACCATGAGCACTTAAATACTAAGGCTCAGATCAGTTCGCTTAAAAACAATCGAACTACAAAGAATTTCTGACCCGCGTGGTTCGATCAATCGAACCATGAGCACTTAAATACTAACGCTCAGCTTAGTTCGCTTAAACAATCGAACCACAAAGAATTTATGATCCGCGTGGTTCGATCAATCGAACCACGCGATCGAACCTCGCGGCCGGAAGGGCCCACACGTCCGTTCACCGCGCCGCCGCGCCGGCGCAGTGGGCTGGGTACTGAGTATTTTCAACGAGCGTTTTCGCTTATATTAGGTGCCATTTGTTAGAATAATTTTCGAAACCAAATACTCATATTTTTCAACCGGTTTTTTTTTATTTTGAATAAAAATATATGAATTATATATAACACAATAGTTAGTGCTTTATTGCTTATACTATATAAAACATAACTTTTGCCAAAAAAAGTAAAAAAAAAACATGATAGAAGACCATAAATTCGGTTTTTTAGAAGAAATTCACACACAAGACACTTATACACGAAATGTTCAGGATAAGCCCAAGAAAAAGATGAGAACGAGGGTTTATCCTAATTAATTTTTCGTTTTTGTATAGGTTGACCCTGAAAAAAGCTGCTAAAACACCATGTTACCAATTGAAGACCACACGCGAAGAACATTGCAAGTCAATTTTTTTGCGAATTCGACTTTTTGAGGGTAATCCATAGTACAAGAGTAGTAGAATCGAATGGCAATATTAAACTTGGGATAATAATTGTATTGTAGTTCAGACGCTATCGACGAAAAAACAATTAGCGTGCACGGGAGTAACATTTCAAGTCCACGGGAAACACGGGAAACACGGGAACATCAATGTTTATTTAAAGCCACGCAGCATTCGAGCTAGCTACTGTAATGCTTCGACGAACAGCTTAGATGTGTCCTTGTCTATTTCTTTATTGAGTGATAAAGAGCGCTGCGGTCCTAACTACTGTTGGACTTACATTGTTCTTCCAGTGTAAATGTGGATTTGAATTGTTTTTCCCCTGTTTATGAAGGAGTTGGTGACTTCATTTGACATTGGACATGGACTTCCTCGAGTGTCTTGCTTGAAACATGGTTAGGTAGTTCAGGCAATAAGTCTAGATTTTTAATGGCGTAATGGATCACGCCATCTATCGGTGACCGTTTATACTTTTGTAGTTAAAATGTTTGATCATTCACATTCACAAGGGTGGCTTTGCGACGGAATTCTCGACAGTGAATTATGCGACAATAGATATGAGGTGTAGGTATCGTTGCGATCGAGAACCCGTCACTACAGTTCCGTATGGATACGCAACACTAAAACAAGCATCAACTGCTCAGTCGGAGGATAATATTATTAGAGTGTACCTACCTACCTCTTGTTCAAGTGTAGATAGTTTCCTTGTTCAACAACAACACTGAATGTGTATGCACGCAGAGCGCTGGACGCGGTCGACATCTCGTGGGAGAGCGAGCACCTCAAGAGCATCCTAGCGAGCGACACGTACGGCGACGCGGAGGATGCGCCCGCGCACGCCGCCGCTGCCCCCGCCGCCTACCCGCCCTACAACCAGCTCGGGCAGCCGCTGTGGCACGGTGAGCCGCGCTCTCTCCACCTCCCCCTACTCGTGACGTTACTATCATATATGTGTTCTCTCTTACGTTTTGTTTATAGACGTCCGGAAATACCAGCCTTCCGGCTATAAAATCCAGACGTCTATCCCTGCCCTAATCGAGGCCCCATAGCTGTACAGTTCTTCCGAAAAAATCCCATGGGAAACACAGACTGAAGCCTTACCCCAGCCGATCCGAGCCACCACCCGTCCACCCGAAGGAACCCCCGACCGAAGTCGAGAGCCGGGGGTGAAGCCTTCACTGCCACTGGAGTCCGCACCCTGTCCAACAACAGCCTGTGCCCAGGGCCACAGCGTTTTGTGCTAGCCGACAGCTTTTTTTCACCAGCTAATGTATATGCATGGAAGTGCATATGACCACCACCTAATGTGTACCGGGGACCCACCGGTCTTGAATACAGCGTTCTTTAACTCGTGAGAAGTCCAACCCACATCCATATATAAGTGTGTGTTGCACCGACATACCGATCTACATTATTCGCAACGGAGCTCTAAGTGGCTCACCACTCGCAGCTTTGACTACTTATTTCCGTGTCGATACTTTGAAAGAAGCACCAGGGAATCAACGCTAAACCACAACCCGTGCGAGACCAACACCAGTGTTCTGTGCAGAACACGAAGCATTCTGGGGCTTTTAACGGAACCCCGCAGATACTCAACCCAGCGTTTAGGGTAGTAACTCATTTGACCCACCGACCTGAGTGGGGTCAGTAGCGTGAGCTTAAGAGGAGGCCTAAACCCCCAACTTAGTACTCATGTTAGACTTGCAAGGTTTGATGAGTAATCGTCGAGAACAAGTTCTCTACCACACATTATGTTCTAACAGTGACGCCCGTTACCCGTTACCGTGACGTGCAGCAGTCTGTCTGTAGTGCGCGCGTGTGTGTGTGTTGTGTCGACAGAGCACCTGCCGGTGGTGAGGGCGCGGATCGAGGCTCTGCGCGCGCACGGCCGCGCTCTCTCCCCCTCCCCCTCCTCCTCCTGCTCGTCACGTGCAGCAGTCTGTCTGTAGTGCGCGTGTGTGTGTGTGTTGTGTCGACAGAGCACCTGCCGGTGGTGGGGGTGCGGATCGAGGCTCTGCGCGCGCACGGCCGCGCTCTCTCCCTCTCCCCCTCCTCCTCATGCTCACGTGCAGCAGTATGTCTGTAGTGCGCGCGTGTGTGTGTGTGTTGTGTCGACAGAGCACCTGCCGGTGGTGGGGGCGCGGATCGAGGCTCTGCGCGCGCACGGCCGCGCTCTCTCCCCCTCCCCCTCCTCCTCCTGCTCGTCACGTGCAGCAGTCTGTCTGTAGTGCGCGCGTGTGTGTGTATTGTGTCGACAGAGCACCTGCCGGTGGTGGGGGTGCGGATCGAGGCTCTGCGCGCGCACGGCCGCGCTCTCTCCCCCTCCCCCTCCTCCTCCTGCTCGTCACGTGCAGCAGTCTGTCTGTAGTGCGCGCGTGTGTGTGTGTTGTGTCGACAGAGCACCTGCCGGTGGTGGGGGCGCGGATCGAGGCTCTGCGCGCGCACGGCCGCGCTCTCTCCCTCTCCCCCTCCTCCTCATGCTCACGTGCAGCAGTATGTCTGTAGTGCGCGCGTGTGTGTGTGTGTTGTGTCGACAGAGCACCTGCCGGTGGTGGGGGCGCGGATCGAGGCTCTGCGCGCGCACGGCCGCGCTCTCTCCCCTCCCCCTCCTCCTCCTGCTCGTCACGTGCAGCAGTCTGTCTGTAGTGCGCGCGTGTGTGTGTATTGTGTCGACAGAGCACCTGCCGGTGGTGGGGGTGCGGATCGAGGCTCTGCGCGCGCACGGCCGCGCTCTCTCCCCCTCCCCCTCCTCCTCCTGCTCGTCACGTGCAGCAGTCTGTCTGTAGTGCGCGCGTGTGTGTGTGTTGTGTCGACAGAGCACCTGCCGGTGGTGGGGGCGCGGATCGAGGCTCTGCGCGCGCACGGCCGCGCTCTCTCCCCCTCCCCCTCCTCCTCCTGCTCGTCACGTGCAGCAGTCTGTCTGTAGTGCGCGCGTGTGTGTGTGTTGTGTCGACAGAGCACCTGCCGGTGGTGGGGGCGCGGATCGAGGCTCTGCGCGCGCACGGCCGCGCTCTCTCCCTCTCCCCCTCCTCCTCATGCTCACGTGCAGCAGTATGTCTGTAGTGCGCGCGTGTGTGTGTGTGTTGTGTCGACAGAGCACCTGCCGGTGGTGGGGGCGCGGATCGAGGCTCTGCGCGCGCACGGCCGCGCTCTCTCCCCCTCCCCCTCCTCCTCCTGCTCGTCACGTGCAGCAGTCTGTCTGTAGTGCGCGCGTGTGTGTGTATTGTGTCGACAGAGCACCTGCCGGTGGTGGGGGTGCGGATCGAGGCTCTGCGCGCGCACGGCCGCGCTCTCTCCCCCTCCCCCTCCTCCTCCTGCTCGTCACGTGCAGCAGTCTGTCTGTAGTGCGCGCGTGTGTGTGTGTTGTGTCGACAGAGCACCTGCCGGTGGTGGGGGCGCGGATCGAGGCTCTGCGCGCGCACGGCCGCGCTCTCTCCCTCTCCCCCTCCTCCTCATGCTCACGTGCAGCAGTATGTCTGTAGTGCGCGCGTGTGTGTGTGTGTTGTGTCGACAGAGCACCTGCCGGTGGTGGGGGCGCGGATCGAGGCTCTGCGCGCGCACGGCCGCGCTCTCTCCCCCTCCCCCTCCTCCTCCTGCTCGTCACGTGCAGCAGTCTGTCTGTAGTGCGCGCGTGTGTGTGTATTGTGTCGACAGAGCACCTGCCGGTGGTGGGGGCGCGGATCGAGGCTCTGCGCGCGCACGGCCGCGCTCTCTCCCCCTCCCCCTCCTCCTCCTGCTCGTCACGTGCAGCAGTCTGTCTGTAGTGCGCGCGCGTGTGTGTGTTGTGTCGACAGAGCACCTGCCGGTGGTGGGGGCGCGGATCGAGGCTCTGCGCGCGCACGGCCGCGCGCCCGCCGCCCTGCGTCTCGCCGTCAGCGCGGCGCGCGCTATGCGACACAGGCAGGTCCGTCCTCCGGTGCAAACCTCCTTCTCGCTGAGTACCTAGCTCGAGTGCGGGCGTGATGCTTGCAGCTACTCCATCACTGTGCGGAGCTGGCCAGTAGCTCCGCCCGCCTAGATCCACCGCACAATAATCAACCCACCTTCTCGCTGAGTACCTAGCTCGAGTGCGGGCGTGATGTGATGCTTGCAGCTACTCCATCACTGTGCGGAGCTGGCCAGTAGCTCCGCCCGCCACTAGATCCACCGCACACAACCCACCTTCTCTATCTCTACATCTTATTTTTTATTTTATTTTATTCGGAAACTTAACAGCTATTACAAGTACATTTACAACTAAAACTAAAAATAACAAACTGTTCAGCCAGTAAAAAAGTTCCACATTTTCCAAAATTTATAACTAGATAAAAACAATGTTGACAAAAGAAATAGGTATTTTTAACAAGAAAAAACATAAAATATAATATTATACAACGTGTCCCAAAACTCAACGCCAAGCGGGAACCAGGGAGTAGCCCAGTTTATGACTACCCAGGGAAAAATAAGAAAAAAAACTTAGTCATTTGTTTCTTATGATATGAGATTTTTTTTTTTAAACTTTGAAAATTGACATCTCGTACAACATTTTTAGGTACTGCGACTACAAATTTGCAAATATAATGGTTATTTTTTTTTATTGGTAGTTTTTATGTAAAACATATTTTATTAATAATTATAATAAAAAAGCACATTTATTGAAATATTTGGCCCCGATGTCGGTGGCGTCTTCAGTCAAGTGAGAAATAATGATTTGATAAATAACACTGCTATTGATTATTATCCCAAATAAAACCAAAATGCACGTAGTTTTATCACAAAAAAATATTAACTAAAAAATTTTTTTTTCAAATTTTCGAAGATAATTATTTGTAGTTTACTTCATAGTATAAAAAGAATGTACGTACACTTCTATGGCAAGTTTTCACAAAAGTTGGCGCGACTAATCAAGATTTCTAAATGATATAATACCTCCCACGCATAGACGTATAAAGGACGTATATTATTTCTCTATGCTCCCACGTCATGCTTTAAAAAAGACTTGGTACTTGCCAACATAAAATAATACTTTACTAAGTGAAAATTGCCTTCAGTGCCTATGAGACATCATGATGCATGTTAGAATTTAGATAGATAGGAACAGATAGTGATGCCATTCCGCAATTTTCAAAGGAAAAGAAGTTTAAATGAAACGAATGATAGATTTAAAAAAAAATTACTTACTCTAAATAAAATGTTCGAACTGTCTGCCATCGGCAATAATACACGCACGACACCGCTTTAAAAACGACCTTTTCACCAATCGGGCATATTCTCGTAAATTGATCTGTTCGGCAGCCTCCGAGATTCCTCGACGTAGTTCGCCAATTGTTGATGTGGGTTTCGAATAAACCTTGTCTTTCATGCAACCCCAGTAAAAGAAGTCCAGCGGATTTAAATCTGGAGAACGGGGCGGCCATAAAATTGGGCCAATGCGCCCAATCCAACGGTCTGCATACTCTTGGTTCAGATATTCTCGCACTGGATTGGCATAATGAGCAGGGCAACCATCATTTTGGTACCACATTGTACGTAAAATGTTTTATGGCACATCTTCTAGTAGATCTGGCAGATGGTTTTGGAGAAAATCTAGGTAAACTTCACCATTCAAGTTTCTTGGCAATTCAAACGGCCCAATAACTTGGCCGTTTAATATGCCAGTCCACAAGTTCAATTTAAATTGATACTGAGACTTGTCTTCCCTCATAAGGCGCGGATTCTCGATACTCCAACAATGCAGGTTGTGCAGATTAGAATACCCGTCTTTTTTGCATGTTGTTTCGTCGGTCCATAAAATTCTATCCAAGAATTGTGGGTCTTCATTTATTTATTTATTTATTTATTTATTTATTTATTTATTTCAGTATTTTTATTTTGCAAAATGCAATCCTGATAGGATATTCACGGGGCAACAGGGTCTACACACGTCTTACGTGATACGGGGGAACCTGTGACGTTGCAAAATACGATGTGCAGCACTTTTTGGCACTCCCGTTGTTTCCTCTATGGCCCTTACTGAAGTGCTTGCATCATTTTCAATTTCTTGAAGAACCTCTTCATCGTAATTAGTCCTAGGTCTTCCTGTATTTCTCCGGTTACTAGGTAATCGAACTTTGAGTAATGCTTGATGCACATTCACGAATACTCGATGATCTGGAAAACGTTGAGCATTCAGATATCTCTCACGATACAATCTGCTTGCAGCATTACCGTTGCATCCGCATTCTCCATAAATTTAGTGCATATTAGCATATTCTACCGCTGTGTATGGATTTGGCATAGTAAAAAAAAAACGTAAAATCAGTCCTATTTCATAAAACACACAAAGTCCAGAATAATGCCAGGTCAGTTCAGTTACCAAATCACAGGATAATCAAGTCCGAAATGCACAAAGCCAGTCGTCAGTACGTGAGCAACGTGAATACGAAAACATGTGCAGCAAACAAAGGAGCATCGCGTACTGTGTACAGCATTATAACTCGGTAGCGACGTTATGGCGTTCTAAATTCGAATTAATTCGAAAAGCTAACTGTCCCTCCTTCTCTCCACACTATCACCACTCTAGCACTGATGGCAATTTTCACTGAGTAAGGTATTATTTTATGTTGGCAAGTACCAAATGTTTTTTAAAGCATGACGTGAGAGGTATTAATCATTTTGAAATCTTGAGTAGAGACATAGAGGAAACAACGGGAGTGCCAAAAAGTACTGCACATCGTATTTTGCAACGTCACAGGTTCCCCCGTACCACGTAAGACGTGTGTAGACCCTGTTGCCCCGTGATTATCCTATCCGGATTGCATTTTGCAGAATAATGTTACAAAAAAATACTGAAGACCCACAATTCTTGGATAGATTTTTATGGACCGACGAAACAACGTGCAAAAAAGACGGGTATTCTAATCTGCACTATCTGCATTGTTGGAGTATCGAGAATCCGCACCTTATGAGGGAAGACAAGTCTCAGTATCAATTTAAATTGAACTTGTGGACTGGCATATTAAACGGCCAAGTTATTGGGCCGTTTGAATTGCCAAGAAACTTGAATGGTGAAGTTTACCTAGATTTTCTCCAAAACCATCTGCCAGATCTACTAGAAGATGTGCCATTAAACATTTTACGTACAATGTGGTACCAAAATGATGGTTGCCCTGCTCATTATGCCAATCCAGTGCGAGAATATCTGAACCAAGAGTATGCAGATCGTTGGATTGGGCGCCTTGGCCCAATTTTATGGCCGCCCCGTTCTCCAGATTTAAATCCGCTGGACTTCTTTTACTGGGGTTGCCTTAAAGACAAGGTTTATTCGAAACCCATATCAACAATTGGCGAACTACGTCGAGGAATCTCGGAGGCTGCCGAACAGATCAATTTACGAGAATATGTACGATTGGTGAAAAGGTCGTTTTTAAAGCGGTGTCGTGCGTGTATTATTGCCGATGGCAGACAGTTCGAACATTTTATTTAGAGTAAGTAATATTTTTTTTGAAGTCTATCATTCGTTTCATTTAAACTTCTTTTCCTTTGAAAATTGCGGAATGGCATCACTATCTGTTCCTATCTATCTATACACCAGTCAGTAGAGGTTAGCGCTGAGAGGTAAGTTACAAAAGGTGGTGTGGTAGATTTTATTTTTTTATCTTGTATATATCGGTGCAACAGAGTAAATATCAAAAATGGTAACACGAGATATGTCGGGACAACTTTTGGAAGCCTACAAACCTCGAAATTTTGGGACTTTTTTTGGTTTTTTGTCCATAACTTCTATACGGTGCATCCTAGCGCAAAAGTTACTATGCAACAAATTAAGAGCATTAAATTTTGCGTCGAATAAGTATCACAACTTAATAATTAACTTAATGCATATAGTAAAAAACTCCGGTCAAAGAACGACGTTTTGGCCAACTTTGTAAAAAACTGGAATATAGTGGTTTTTAGGCGGCTGCAACTTGGAAACAGGTTCTCTTAGAGAAAAACTCATGATGTTAAAGTTGTAGAGAATCTAATTCCGCGTTTACTGGTACCACATTTGTCGAATTTGGTCAAATACACTACTCGCAATTGGCAATATCCAGAGTGGCGGCGAGACGAGGTGGGGAGGCGGCGCGGCGACGAGCGACTGTACTCGCGTGATACGTGATACGTACAGACATGGTTGATTATGGCAACTTCAAGAATGTCACCCTCAAAAGGAGAGACAAGATTACAACCTTAGCATCTGCTGTGAACTGCATTTCATCGGGAGACCTCAAAGTACCTGTTATTGATCCGCTGACATTATTTCAACGACTGTGCCTTTCAAAACAATCAGATGATGACTTGAAAAACTTTTTCACATACAAACTCGCACCCTACCCAATATCACTCTTTGTAGAAGGAGCCATGAGGAAAGGAACCAAGTCGTCTTTGTATGCAGCATTCACCCCGCTTCCCTCAAATGTTACAGAAGGTCGACAATGTTTTGCTGTAGTGGATGGAGGCTACCTGCTTCATAAAGTCATTTGGCCGCGCAATGCCTCCTTCGCAACCATTGCCAATTGCTATCTCCTCTTTTTTGAAGAGACACTATGGGCCCACGCTTGTTGCTATTGTGTTTGACGGATATCCTTCTCAGAGCGGTACTAAAAGAACAGAGCTATTGCGGAGGATGAGGATTCACCATTCCTCAGAAGTGATATTTGATGAGAACACGGTGAACCAAGTCGCCCAGGAAAAATTTTTGCACAATGAGAAAAACAAAATTCGTTTCATTCAACTCCTAAAAAGACACTTTGAGGAGTGTGACATTGAAGTAAATCAGGCACAGGAAGATGCTGACTTGCTAATTGTCAAGACCGCCATTTCAAAGACCAAGGAGCACGGCAATGTCGCAATAATTGGAGAGGATGTAGACCTCCTTGTGCTGATGACAGGGCTTGGCCACCAATTCACCAACTTGGTTTTTCTGAAGCCTGGAAGAGGGGGTGCGGCTAATACATACTATTCCTCAATCTCTTTCAAATTCGACCAAGACCACATCCTTTTCATTCACACATTAACTGGTTCTGACACCACATCTGCCATCTTTGGCCACGGGAAGATGAAGTTGTGCAGCATCATAACCAGTTCAGAAGACCTGAAGGCTATCTTCTGGCGCTCTTCAACCCTCTCGCCAGCCATGATGAGATCGTTGAGGCTGGTGCCCGGGTTTTTCCGGCTCTCTACGCTGGCGACTCCAACGACTCAGCTCTGGACGAACTGCGCTACTCAACGTTCACACGAGCAGTGGTCAAGAGGAAAGTGGACCTCGCAAGGCTGCCACCTACCTACGATGCCGCACGCCACTACTCCTACCGGGTTTCCATCAAATACAGACATGGTTGAGAAACACCAAGAACCCGGAGGAGTGAGGATGGATACGCAGCACTGCTGGTCTACAGCCACTACAAACAACCAGAGATGTGACTCCCTTGTCTCTCATAAAAACAATTTCGTGTGACTGCAAGATGGGTTGCAGTGGAGCCTGCTCTTGCCGTAAGGCAGGTTTAAAATGCTTATTTAACTGCAAGCACTGCTGTGGTCAGAATTGCGAGAACTCATCACCACCGGTAGTTGATGACGACGACGATATTGAGCAGCCGCCCGAGCTGCCCGAGGAAGGACCAGGTTGAGAGCTTCCTACCACCACCGCAGCCACCAGTAGAAGAACCGGCACCCTTATTACGATAATGGTGCTGATGTTGCGACTGGTGTTGGTGTTGCGACTGCGACGACAAAAATTTGTATTACGTTAATGCGACCGGTCCCGCGGACTGACATCAAAGGTTGGTTGTTGGTTCAGATAAGGTGCCAAATTTTGAAAGAAACTTGTAAAATGTTACTACGAATGGTAAAAGTATATATTAAAATCAATAATAAATAAAGTATGTTACTTTTAACATGCCAAATATAGGAACATAAAGCAATGATAATTAATACAAGCGATTGAACAAATTATTTATTGTGTTACGGATTGCTTAGGAAAGGCGGTAACTGTGGTCTGCCGCCTGCACGGGCGGTCTGTCGGGCGGTGTATACATACACATAAATATATGATGGCGGCCGGTTTCATGCTATCTTAGCCTAGCACGCAGAAGAGCCGCCGAATCCTTCTTGTGGTATGCTACAACGTTATTTCTGATAGTAAAAATATTTTGTCTCCAAAAAAACATTTGTGTTACAAAAGTTATTTAGCTTCACATACGGAATAGCCTCGTGATGGCAGTTAAAAATATTGGGGGGGCATTTGCAACACCGTGTATATTGCACAATTATGTAAAGTTGCTTGTATTATATTTATAATTTCTGTGACGCAGAAGACCAAAATGTTTTATCAAGTAAAACTTCAAAATTTTTGTTATTCCTATTACAATATAGATATCGTCGGCTGAACAATCCATGTTGATGGCGCCAAGTGTCTCGCGTGTCAATTGGAAAAAACAAATGACCATGTTAAAATTGTAAATTAAATTAAAAAACAACTAACAACACGAACACACACACATACACACACAGAGAGAGAGAGAGAGAGAGAGAAAGAGAGAAAGAGAGAGAGAGAGAGAGAGAGAGAGTGTTTTCCGTCCAGTTTAGTGTAGCCGACATGAAATGAAGGGAAGCACTGACATGGCACCTAGTTCACCCTGTGTTATGGGCTGACATCACGGATGTTGTAGGTGATGTAGCCAACCGTGTCAGGTTCCATAAAAAAAAAAAAAAAAAAGAGAGAGAGAGCGAGAGAGAGAGAGAGAGAGAGAGAGAGAGAGGGAGAGGGAGAGGGAGAGGGAGAGGGAGAGGGAGAGGGAGAGGGAGAGGGAGAGGGAGAGGGAGAGGGAGAGGGAGAGGGAGAGGGAGAGGGAGAGGGAGAGGGAGAGGGAGAGGGAGAGGGAGAGGGAGAGGGAGAGGGAGAGGGAGAGGGAGAGGGAGAGGGAGAGGGAGAGGGAGAGGGAGAGGGAGAGGGAGAGGGAGAGGGAGAGGGAGAGGGAGAGGGAGAGGGAGAGGGAGAGGGAGAGAGAGAGAGATAAGCCATTTAGCGTGATATTAAGTAGCCTACAGTTGATGGGAAGAATCAAGCTATCCGAAGATTTTTTTTTTATTAAAATCGGTTCAGTGATTCTCGAGTTATAAGCGGACAGACAGACATACACTCAGACACTCAGACACTCAGACAGAAAGCAGACGTTGGATTTTATTATTGGTGAGGATAAGGATATAAATTCAAGACCAAGTTAAAATTATATATATTCAATAAATATGTACTATCAAAATACACAATTTACTAAAAAAACATAATTCAAACACTACACATGAACATACGTCACTTATTTTAGACACTATAAATATACCTTTATGACGTCACCACCAAAAACACAGAAAAGATCGTCGCTCGTTAGCCGTGAATGGTGCTATGATGCTGCTCAGGAGGAGCATCACGGATGACAGCTCGCGGGCTGCGGTCGGTCGCAAGTTTGACAGTTGTGCGACTGCAAATGCGATCGTAACACCAATAGGCCGTAAAATGTATGACACAACTGCGGACTGATACCGCAGTACCCGTCGCACGGACTGGTTGCATTGCAAAATCTCATAAAACAGTCGCCGAACTGTCAGATTTGGAGCTACGGACCGGTCCGGCGGACCGGTCGCATTATCGTAATAAGAGTGCGGGGCAATTCAAGCGGCTCAGGAAACGATGAACGGCTCAGGATCCATGAACATTTTTATTTATTTATTTTTTAATGAACAAGCAGCTCTAGCTGATGTGTTCATATCAGTTTATTTTTTGATAATGAATGATTATGTTTATTTAATTTTTTTTAGTTTTCGTACTTGGGCACTGTTGCAATTTGTTTGTTGATGTACTTTTTATGTATTTATCTAATCGGTTTTTGAAGGTGTTTGTGTTTGGGGAGTCAATCACATCCTGTGAGAGTTTATTCCAGGCGTTCACCACTCGATTTGTTATGAAGTGCTTTTGGATGTTTGTGTTAGAAGCTGTCTGGTTAAGTTGTTTGCTGTGACCACGAAGGTTATAGTTCTGGTTCAGGTCAAACATTTCAATTAAGTCTGGGCAATCATACTTTGAGGTGAGTATTTTGTAGACTTCAATGAGGTCTCCTCTGTCGCGGCGTTCTTCTAATGTGGTCAGTTCAAGTAGTTTTAATCTTTCTTCGTAGCTCAAGCTTTTTATCTCGTAGGGAATTGCTAAAATTTACTTACAAAACATTGCTACAATTTCCTCAAAAACTATGTAAGTACGTATTATATCAATCATAATTAACATTATATTTGTCCATATTTAATTTTTAATTTATTATTTGTAATTACACGTAATTAGCTTCAATATAACGTCAAATATAATCTGTAAATTCTTACCATTGAGGCGTTGTAAATCAAGGGTAAATTCAAAATCAAATTGCCGGAAATTGGGAGATTGCCAATTGAGAAGGGTGTATTTGACCAAATTCGACAAATGTGATACCAGTAAACGCGGAATTAGATTCTCTACAACTTTAACATCATGAGTTTTTCTCTGAGAGAACCTGTTTCCAAGTTGCAGCCGCTTAAAAACCACTATATTCCAGTTTTTTACAAAGTTGGCCAAAAACGTCGTTCTTTGACCGGAGTTTTTTACTATATGCATTAAGTTAATTATTAAGTTGT
This sequence comes from Nematopogon swammerdamellus, assembly GCA_946902875.1. Lineage (NCBI taxonomy): Eukaryota > Metazoa > Arthropoda > Insecta > Lepidoptera > Adelidae > Nematopogon > Nematopogon swammerdamellus. The sequence continues at coordinate 21,965,226 of OX336350.1, forward strand.
GATACTTATTCGACGCAAAATTTAATGCTCTTAATTTGTTGCAAAGTAACTTTTGCGCTGGGATGCACCGTATAGAAGTTATGAGCAAAAAACCAAAAAAAGTCCCAAAATTTCGAGGTTTGTTGGCCGCCAAAAGTTGTCCCGACATATCTCGTGTTACCATTTTTGATATTTACTCAGTTGCACCGATATATACAAGATTAAAAAATAAAATCTACTACACCACCTTTTGTAAAAAGAATTACTCTACTGACTGGCCTACTAAATTCTAACATGCATCATGATGTCTCATAGGCACTGAAGGCAATTTTCACTTAGTAAAGTATTATTTTATGTTGGCAAGTACCAAGTCTTTTTTAAATCATGACGTGGGAGGTATTAGGTATATCATTTTGAAATCTTGATTAGTCGCGCCAACTTTTGTGAAAACTTGCCCTAGTAGTGTGCGCACAATCTTTTTATTAATGTTTTAAAGTTTACACTGTTATTAATTATATTCATTTTTAAGTTTCCGGATTAACAGTAGGTTTAAAGACTTACATAAGTCGACGTTTCGCCCGCTACGTCACGGGCTTCATCAGGAACTGCGGGAGTTCCTGGAGCCGACGTCTGGTGTCCGATGTACCAGACGTCAAACTCAATTCTTTTTATTATACTATGAAGTCGCAAAGTAAACTAAAAATAATTATCTTTGAAAATTTGAACTTAATATTTTTGAGATAAAACTATGGGCATTTTGGCTTTATTTGGGATACTGATCAATAGCGGGGTATTTAGGCTACCAATAAAAATAATTTAACAATTATATTTGCAAATTTGTAGTCGTAGTACCTAAAAATGTTGTACGAGATGTCAATTTCCAACGTTTTTCAAAAAATGCTCATATCATAAAAAACAAATGACTCCGATTTTTTTTCCTATTTTTCCCTGGGTAGTCATAAACTGGCCTACTCCCTGGTTCCCGCTTGGCGTTGAGTTTTGGGACACGTTGTATGTACCTAACCTACCTACACATATAACTATTGTGTGTGTTGAGAATATTGTTAATATTTGTTCGTGTCATATGTTATTTATTAGTGGAAAGCTGTTATTGGCTGTAGAGTTTTGTCTAGGTTACCTACCTAATGTAATGTATTAAATTTATCGTTGTAATTTGAGATGTTGCTTTTTTCCTAATAAAATAAAATGGAATATAATAAAATACAATATAAATAAGCTATTAAATAACTTTGGCGACGTGAATATTGATAGCCGCGTCGTCGTATCTACCTACACATGTGATTGAACAACAACAGATCACTTGAATGTAACTCGACAGGAAGTAGCTCAGAAGCGTTGGACGGAGGTCGGCGCGGGCGAGGCGGGCGGGAGCGGCGCGGTGGCCGGCGGGGGCGCGGGGGGCGCGGGCGAGTGCGGCGGCAAGTGCGCCGGCGGGGGCGGCGCGGAGCCGCGCGTCAAGCTGTCTCTCATCGCGGCGCACATGGACGCCGGCGGCTGCCTCGCCAGCGGCGCCACCTGCGCCCTCTCACACAACAAGCGCTGCATCGGCAGAGGTGAGTAGTGAGTGCGAGCCGCTCCCGGCTCCCGGCTCCCTGCTGCTGCTGCTAGCTATATGCGTAGTGTTGTGTGTGCAGAGAGCGCGTGCTGGACGGGGTGGCCGCTGGAGGGGGTGTGGTGCGTGTACGAGTGCCTCGCGGACGCGTGCCTCGCGCCGGACGACCAGCGCGCTTCGCCGCGCCTCCACGCGTACTTCGACGAGGAGCCGCACACCGGACTCCCGCCCAGGTACCTATGCACACTCACACCCGCACACTCACACCCTCACACACACACTCACTCGCTCACTCGCCAGTAGTTAGTCTCATCAATACAAACTATCATATTATATTGACAATGACTAGCGCTATTTTTTTTTGTATTTATTTAGGAATCAAACAGTACCTACATAAGAACTCAAAACTAACACATTATGTATGATTCTACGAATTAACCAGTGAAGATTCCTTTCACAAATTAGTAGAAAGAGAAATTTAAACAAATAAACAAGATAAATATAAAGGAGAATGCCGAATCTCGGCTCAAATAAAAATTGGTTGTCTGTAAAGTCGGTTTACGGACGATAGTTTTACGTGATAACGTCATAAAAAAACACAGCTATAAGAATTACCATATTTTTTCGTACGGCACTCCTATCGCCGCCGTACCAGGCCTCACGCACTCTATGTACTTGCGCGCGATAACTACCTACCGCCCGGCGCACCGCCGGCGGTGAATTTCTATGGGCTGCCCAAAGAATATAAACAGCCGAAGAATATAAACAGGCTAAGCTGCAAAGCAATAATGCACTTTACACTCGATCGTGAAGATACATTTTCGCACGCAGCGATTGGCGACGTGAAGCAGTAGGCTATTAAAACCCGAAGGTAGGAACTTTTTCTATGGAGTGATTTATCTGTTACGAAGTAACTATTTAGTAATCTGTGGCCGTACGCCGTACATTTGTCGATTTCTAGCCTCGATTACCGTACGATACGGCAATTACCGTACGTTTGGCAACACTGCCGCTTGGGCCGATTGTGCCTCTCTATCGCTTGTTACGCGCTCTCGCTTGCACGCACAGGCTCAGATGGAACGTGACACGGCTTAGATGGAACGTGACACAACGTGACACTTATTCGTGTGTGCAGCCGGTGTTCATCAATTTATTAGACGTTATCACGTCAAAATGTTTGTGTGTCACAATAAAATGTATTTGAAAAAATAGTTTAAAATATGAGCATTTTTTTAAAACTATTTGCAGTTTAAAAGCTACACACGATTCCGTGCAGTATTGATTTGAATATTTTGAACAATCTAATAACTGGCAATATAAAATAGTCTACCCTTTCACATGTCCTACCTAACTAAGCGCACTAGCGCAGTTCTGTCTTTGTCACTTTCACATGTCCTAACTAAGCGCACTAGCGCAAGTCTGTCTTTGTCACTTTCACATGTCCTAAGCGCACTAGCGCAAGTCTGTCTTTGTCACTTTCCAAGGAGAGACAAGGATGGGCAATGCGCGCTTTCCACAAGCTAGTTGATAGAACGTAGTGTGGTACATGACGCATGACTTCTTGCATGACGGATATAAATGTCAGGAGGGAGAGTGAGGTGGTATAGACAGATGTGGTGCAGGCCTAGATTTAGTCATGTGCGTTATCAATTATCAACCATTTTTGGTAACCGTGATCTAACCGATGTCTGTTTTCAATACCGATATTTATATCCGTTGCGAAATATGGGTATCAAAACCGCATCACTCACGCTCTCGCTCAACGTTCTGCGCTCGTTTGTTGTCGCCAGTAACCACAGACCAGTAACGGTTGGACTCGGTCGACAGACACGGTGGAGCTAGCAGCACCGGCTGCTAATAACTAACTGACAACTGTTCTTGATCGTTGAGCGAGAGCGTGAGTGATGCGGTTTTGATACCAATATTTCGCAACGGATATCAATATCGGTATTGAAAACAGATATCGGTTAGATCACGGTTACCAAAAATTGTTGATAACGCACATGACTAGTTGTCTTTGACAACTATCGACATTTGGTTTTATTGTTATTATAGCTATGTATTCAACGTTCTATTGCAAGTTGCATTTTAACAAGGAATAACTAAATTACTACCATAAAAAAAAAAAACTACTGTGATTTATGTAAGTATTATGTTTATGTATGAAGTAGGAATTAAAATCTATCGTATGTGATTGATAATTATCAATCACATTACAAATTACAAACATAATTATAATTAATCTCTTTGTATGTGATAGAAATCATTTCGGGACAAAAATATTTTAATGTGGGCCGGGAAGGTATGGACGGAAAGGCATTCTTCTTAAAATTTTTTTTTGGCAAGTAAATACTTACAATACTTTTTAGAAAAGATCTAACGTAACGTAAAATAGTAACGTATAGGTAAAGATGAATTAAAATTTAGACTTTTGAATGTTGGCTAAGCATAATACAAGTATCAAAGAAAAAAGTCTATAACTAAAAGATACCAGATCACAAAACGAACAAACAGAAATGAAGTAATACTAACAAAATTTCATATACATTAGTCCACCTCTAAGCCGGACTGGCACCTCCTCGGGGGTGATATTGGCTACCTACGTCTGAGGCTTCGACCTCGGGCACAGCCAGCTAGTTCGGAAGCAATAAGAAAAAATATATACAATAGACTAGCCACAAATATTATTATCTATCCATTATATTTTCACTTTATTCTGACCTTATTCCAACCTTACTTTGACCATCATGGAACAGATCAAGATTAGAAAAATGTTGATTGTACGTACGTGCTGCGAAGGTTCGTATACAGGGTGTGCCAAAAATCAACGATAATCCTTTGACAGCTGATAATTACCTCTCATAATATCTAATTTTAGGTTTAGTAAAAATGGTTTAGTTTTTGAGATATTGTCATTTTTGTAAAAATCCAAAATTTTCTCCCTCAGCTCATTTTTTTAAAATGCCACAACAAGTACAAATGCAAGATTTTCTTAAATCTAGTTTTTGTCAAATATTTCTGAAAGTAAGGCTTTCACACGATATAATTTATTTTTTCATGTTTAATCCTGCTTAGCTGAAAAACCACTTAAGAGCCACATGTAAAAATTGTTTCAGCCTCTTACACTTTAGTGTAGTAAAAAAAATATTACTACACTAAAGTGGCATTATGCAACAAAAATACGCCCATCTAATGTAGTTTTTAAAATGGTACATCACTTACCGATTTGCCCAATAATTTATGAGATATTGTTATTTAACTGCAAAAGGACCTCGGGATTTGATACTGTTCTACCAACTACGAATTAGAATAAAATAAACACTTGAAGTAATTGGTCTTTATTAACCTGTTAAAGTAGATGTTCAAATTGTTTACCACCTGCACGAATGCTAGCTCGACATCTCTCATAAATGCCCGGTTGATGCGTCGAGCAAGTACTCAATGCAAGTGCAGATACGTTCACCTGAGCTACTGCCGTAATTCTTTCTTTGAGCTCTATCAAGTTTTCCGCCGGTTTCCCGTTAACTTTTTCTTTTAAATACCCTAATTATAAGAATTAACGGATTTAAATCCGGTGATCTAGATTCCGATCCATCTGTGGGGATACAAGCGTATCCCCGAAATATTTTTTAAAGCAAACTTATTGATTATAAGCAAAGTTATATATATTTGTGAAATTGTCTTAGTAATACCTATAGAATGACATGATACGTGATTTATTAAAAAAAATCAAATATAATTTTTGGTTCACATTTTAGGGTACCCTGTGCTTTCCACAGGACTATTAGACTAACTTATCCATAATCTATCTAGCGGCAGAAATTATACGTAATTTGGCGCCAGTTTCCTCGACATCGGTTCAGTAGGTCCGGAGATAACTGCGTGTGACTGACAGACAGAGCGACACCAGAGCGATCCCACGAGGGTCCCCTTTTTCGCATTTTTCGACGGGACCCTAAAAATTACATTACTTTTGCCCTATCTTGTATATCGAGAGAAATAATAGTGTCACCCGCCTGCGTGCAGGTATCAGCACGTGCCGATAGCGGGCGGCAAGCGGCAGAACGAGACGTACCTGGCGCTGGCGCTGGAGGCGGCGCTGCTCGGCCTCGGCCTGCAGCGCATGTTGCCGGTCGGACTGTACGCGCAGGAGAGATACTGCAAGCAGGTTCCGCTCACACGCTACTCACCTACATGTGCACTCACTCACTCGGACGTACGCATACACGAGACGTACCTGGCGCTGGCGCTGGAGGCGGCGCTGCTCGGCCTCGGCCTGCAGCGCATGTTGCCGGTCGGACTGTACGCGCAGGAGAGATACTGCAAGCAGGTTCCGCTCACACGCTACTCACCTACATGTGCACTCACTCACTCGGACGTACGCATACACGAGACGTACCTGGCGCTGGCGCTGGAGGCGGCGCTGCTCGGCCTCGGCCTGCAGCGCATGTTGCCGGTCGGACTGTACGCGCAGGAGAGATACTGCAAGCAGGTTCCGCTCACACGCTACTCACCTACATGTGCACTCACTCACTCGGACGTACGGATACACGAGACGTACCTGGCGCTGGCGCTGGAGGCGGCGCTGCTCGGCCTCGGCCTGCAGCGCATGTTGCCGGTCGGACTGTACGCGCAGGAGAGATACTGCAAACAGGTTCCGCTCACACGCTACTCACCTACATGTGCACTCACTCACTCGGACGTACGGATACACGAGACGTACCTGGCGCTGGCGCTGGAGGCGGCGCTGCTCGGCCTCGGCCTGCAGCGCATGTTGCCGGTCGGACTGTACGCGCAGGAGAGATACTGCAAGCAGGTTCCGCTCACACGCTACTCACCTACATGTGCACTCACTCACTCGGACGTACGGACGGACGAGACGTACCTGGCGCTGGCGCTGGAGGCGGCGCTGCTCGGCCTCGGCCTGCAGCGCATGTTGCCGGTCGGACTGTACGCGCAGGAGAGATACTGCAAGCAGGTTCCGCTCACACGCTACTCACCTACATGTGCACTCACTCACTCGGACGTACGCATACACGAGACGTACCTGGCGCTGGCGCTGGAGGCGGCGCTGCTCGGCCTCGGCCTGCAGCGCATGTTGCCGGTCGGACTGTACGCGCAGGAGAGATACTGCAAGCAGGTTCCGCTCACACGCTACTCACCTACATGTGCACTCACTCACTCGGACGTACGCATACACGAGACGTACCTGGCGCTGGCGCTGGAGGCGGCGCTGCTCGGCCTCGGCCTGCAGCGCATGTTGCCGGTCGGACTGTACGCGCAGGAGAGATACTGCAAGCAGGTTCCGCTCACACGCTACTCACCTACATGTGCACTCACTCACTCGGACGTACGCATACACGAGACGTACCTGGCGCTGGCGCTGGAGGCGGCGCTGCTCGGCCTCGGCCTGCAGCGCATGTTGCCGGTCGGACTGTACGCGCAGGAGAGATACTGCAAGCAGGTTCCGCTCACACGCTACTCACCTACATGTGCACTCACTCACTCGGACGTACGCATACACGAGACGTACCTGGCGCTGGCGCTGGAGGCGGCGCTGCTCGGCCTCGGCCTGCAGCGCATGTTGCCGGTCGGACTGTACGCGCAGGAGAGATACTGCAAGCAGGTTCCGCTCACACGCTACTCACCTACATGTGCACTCACTCACTCGGACGTACGCATACACGAGACGTACCTGGCGCTGGCGCTGGAGGCGGCGCTGCTCGGCCTCGGCCTGCAGCGCATGTTGCCGGCCGGACTGTACGCGCAGGAGAGATACTGCAAGCAGGTTCCGCTCACACGCTACTCACCTACATGTGCACTCACTCCCTCGGACGTACGGATACACGAGACGTACCTGGCGCTGGCGCTGGAGGCGGCGCTGCTCGGCCTCGGCCTGCAGCGCATGTTGCCGGCCGGACTGTACGCGCAGGACAAGCAGGTTCCGCTCACACGCCACTCACTCACTCGGACGTACGGAGCGTGCTGGTAGAGTGAGCGAGAGTAGTGTAGTGTTGTGTGTGTGTGCGCGCAGGAGGAGCGGCTGATCGGGCAGCTGCAGCGGCTGGACGGCGAGGTGGCGGGGTGCGGCGGCGCCGGCGGTGGCTGCGTGGCGGCGCGCGTGGCGCGCGCGCTGCTCGACGGCGGCCCCTCGTCGTGCCTGGGCGCGCGGCTGCACCCGCGCGCCGCGCCCGCGCACACGTTCGCGCGCTTCCTGTTCCTGGCGCTGCTGGCGAGCGAGCCGGAGCTCGCGTACCGGGTGGGGCTGCGCGCGATGCGGCTGCCGATGGTGGAGGAGCAGTACGCGCTGGAGGAGGGCGCGGGCGCCGGCGCGCGCTGGCACACGCTCGCGCACGCCGAGCAGCAGCAGGCGGCGCTGGCGAGCGCGCTGCTGGGCGCGGCGCGCGGCTCGCCGGCGCGGCTGCGCGCCGCGCTCGCCGCCGCGCAGCGCCACGTGCGCAGCTCCGCGCAGCTGTTCCGGCTCGCGCAGGACGCGCTGCGGCACGCCGCGCCGCCCGACGCGCCGCACCACCACCGCGACCTCCTCGCCGCCGCCTTCGAGCTCGGCCTCCAGGTCACCGCTCTCTACTATCCGCCGCCCTGTCCGTCCGTCGCAAGCCTACGCCGTCTGGACAGACAGATGTATCTTATACTTATTTGCTATTATGGCGGATATCCTAACAAATAATACCTAATAATAAAAACAAAAACAAAAAGTAAAAAATGAAGGGGGGTCTCCACCACACAAGAAAAGTGTTTTCATTTTGCTCTGTCGTAAAAACGTTAATACGATTACATACAAACGCCAAAGTTGGTGTGATTGTAGTTCAAACTAAAGTAAAACATGAAACAATAAAATCCGACCAATTGCGTGGTGGTATCAGTACCACCAGTTCAGACCGGTGCGCGAGTCCGACTCGCAATTGGCCAGTTTATAATGTATGCGGCAAGGTTGGGTGGGGTGACAATAGTGCTCTGCCGTGCCATAATGATTTTTTTTTTCTAAAAACTGTCATAGCATTCAAATGCTTTAGTCTCTTTAAAAAGGTGCTCTGAGCTTCAGCATGTTGTCTATCCAGCCGCTGATTGTGGAATCAACACCATACTGTGTCAGAGCCTGCCCAATACTTCCAAAGGTCGTTTTATCGAACGCACCCTCTATGTCGATAAAGGCGCCTAGGGTCAACCCTTTGTTTCCTAGAGCCTGCTCAATTTTGTGCACTACTGCTAAGTGCAGATTCTGTTGAGCGGCCTGGCATGTATGCATGTTGCTGCTTGTGTAATGGATGATGTTTCAGCGTCACATCCTTAATTTCACGGTCATAATGCCTTTCCAGTGTTTTGAGTAAATACGAGGTCAGGCTAATCGTTCGGTACGACTTGGCAAGTGAGTACTCGCTCCTGCCAGGTTTGGTATGAAGATTACTTTAACCTCACGCCATCCCCTGGGGACGTACTTATGGGCAATGCAGGCTCTGAAGATCCTCACCAGTATTGGAACCAGGATCTTTGAGCACCACTGCAATTGCGCCGGATAAATGCCATCTAGCCCAGGTGATTTATAAGGGAGAAAGCTCTCTATGGCCCAAACTACCTTTTCATGCGTTACTACGCGTTGAGCCGTGTCCCAGTCTACTTTGGTCGTTTGACTCCCTGTCGTTTCAACCGAGTTGGTCTGGTCGGCTATACTGCACTCGGGGAAGTATGTGTCGAGCAGGACTTTACACATTTCGGGTACGGTGTTGGTGTATGTACCATCGGGTTTCCTCAGGCTTCCCATCTGCTGATCTGGCTCTCCTGAGAGTAGTTTCTTGATTCTGGCTGCCTGTGTGGTGGTCTCTATACTGCTGCAGAACCTCCTCCAGGCATCCCTTCTTTTGGCCCTTACCTTTTTCTTGAAGTGGTTGAGGGCCTCTTTGTAGTTCGCTGGGTCCGAATTTTTTTTAGTATAAGGCGCCCTGTTCTGGAGTCGTCTTAGTTTCTTTCGGAGATTCTCCAGTACTGGGCACCATTTTTTCTCTCCCTTTCCGGGACCGTCATTTGCTTCTGCAAGCGGACAGGCTTCCTCGAAACTTTGGGTTAGTTCTGAAGTCAACTTTTCACAGATAACTCAAGATCGTTGATTGTATGTACGACTTCGGGGATGTCTAAGCTCCCAAGCTTACCCTCAACCAGGCTCCTGTAATGGGCCTTGTTGGTTTTCCTTGGGCTTCTTCGTATCTCCCTCTTCCTGATGTTTGCTGTAATTTCAAAACAAAGCCACATGTGATCGGAGCATGACATTTCTCTAGAGACATACCACCCGCACACCATGTTGACAGTTTTGTCTGTCGCCATTGTTATGCCAATGACTGTCTCGTACCTGGTTGTTGCAAAGGTGGGCTCCGACCCCTTGTTAAGAATTTGCATTTTAGTGGTTAGTAAGTATTTGTATAGTGAGTTGCCTCTGTCATTGTTACGTGCGTTCCCCCAAACCTGGTGGTGTGTGTTGGAGTCGCACCCTATGATGAGGTGCTCGTCATTGTCCTCGCAGAAGCGCGCCAGTTCTTCCATCTTGCTCGATGGAGCCGGCTCTCTACAGTCTAGGTAGCAGGATGCCAGGATGATGCCCTTCGTGCCCGCTCCCTCGACTCCAAGGAGCCGGATGACGGTGTGGTCACAGTCAGTAAACTGGTTGAGCAGCGTTGCTGTAAAAAGACTCGGAACAAATATGCAAGTTCTGTTCCTGTTAGATGCGGTATCAAGATAGTTTACCGCGTAGGTTACCCAGGCCACAGACCCTGCCACCACGAACCCATGGTTCCTGCAGCAGAGCTACGGGTTCACAACATATCTCAAGCTTACCGCGCAAAGTTGCAGAAGCCATTTGCGAGTGCTGGAGATGGGGTGGGACTGTGTGAGTCTGTCATTTCCAAGGATCACGCGGACTCCTCACCCGAGGCAGCGAAGAGTTGCTCCTCGTCAATATCTAGGCACAGGGATTCTGCCATTACCTGTAGTGGGTCAAGCGATCCCTCCATGCTCAGGCCGTGTGGGCCCCTTAACGCCAGGTCTGCGTAGGCAGAGTCAAGCGAGAGGGTCCCTGGCATGCTCGGAAGCGGTTCCAGTCCGTAGACTGGGGCCGCTTCTTCACTTGACGCGATGGAGCGCTCCCTCGCTCCCACGCGCAGATGCCCGCCGTCCCTGTACCACTGGCGCTTCTCTTTGACACCGTGGTCCGTCGCGTCATCCTTCCTCGTGAAGCATAAGAAAGGATTTGTAAGTGGTGACTTACCATGGGGTGGTGTAGTCACCATAGGTCCTGTCGTCAGTACCGGCACCACGTAAGATGGCGGTGGCGGTGTCGGAGTCTCTGTCGTCGGTTGAACCGTCCCGACCGCTTTTGTTCCCTCAGCTGCTGCAGTAGCTGTTGCAGTAGCTGTTGCTGGAGGTAGTGCAGGATTCGGTTTTGGTATACCTGCGTTGGGTATGTGGACGTACACGTTGGACAGCCCGTGTCCAATCCGCCGGTGGTGGCTCAGTAGCGTGCCCATCTCTGTCTCGGGTATGCCGAGAGTGATGAGCAGGCCACATTGATCTCGTGTGGAGTTCAGCATTGTCCACCTGCCTATTTTTAGGTGTTTGTTTTGCACCCTAAAGCGGTCCATGACAGCCTTGACGCTGACGTCGGCTGGGACCCCGGGCACCTTACAAAAGCACCGTACCAATTTTTGTACCTCGTTGGCTGGAATCACGGCGAGTTTAATCCCTGTGAGGGATAGCTCTGCCACCTGTTCCAGCCAGTTTTTAGTGAAGTCATTGGAACATCTAAGATTCAGGGCCCCTACTTTAAAAGTAGGGAATCCCTGGAAATTTGGTCCCGTCGGTGTGCTATCGTCGTCGTCTTCCTCATCATCCGGAAGAGGTGCATCCGTCACCATCTTCCACAGGACGTTCTCCAGCATCCCGCGGATCGACTCTGCTTGTCCTTGGTCAGGGGGGCTCTATCAGCCTTCACGAAGGCCATCTCCGTATATTTAGCTGTTGCTGCAGCAACGTACGTGAGGCCCTCTACCCTCGGCCTCTTCTCAGATGGGGGTCATGCCTGGCACCCCTGGTCGGCCCCTTTTCTGGTGTGAGCAGGTCGGTGCATCGGCCTGGTCCTTTCCAGAGTCGGGCAAACATGTGGACGGAGCCGCTGGTGATGATTGCGATGGTCCGCGGTGGCCGTAACCAGATCCCCTTAGGGGGGGGTCTGACCGGCATGGTCTCGCGTGCCCCACCCCCTCGTCCACGATGCCCGGCTCTGAATGGCCCAATAGCTCCTCTCCCACGGGTGTTGGTGAAGGGGTCCCCACGACCCGTTTTCCCGGCTGCGCCCGTGGATTGGTACTGCCCCGTGGACTCAAGCATACGGTTCAAATGTGCACGACGCCGCTTTTTAAGGCGATGTCTTGCATTTTTACCCCTCCCGACCTGAGTCCACATCTCGTCACGACTATCACGTCTGTCCGCCACCGGTTCGGCCGCAGCCGCAATCGGTGGTGACGGCCCTTGCGTCAGTGGCTGTATTACTGTGTCTTTATTAGTATCCATACTCTTCTGCCGTTTGTTGCTTTGTCCCCCAAGCATCCCACCCACCACCGAGCCCTCAAAATTGGGTATACCCGTTAGGGCACCAGGTTAGCTGGGGGATATAGCACCCGGAACATATTGTCCAGCCCTTGATGAGTGTCAGCCACGCACTCCCTCCCTCTGTGAGTCCGCCACCCATCAACTGCCAGATCAATAGGTTCACTCTTAGGATGGCCCATCTATGAGCAGGTTACGGTCACGATCGGGCCGACCCAGCCACGGTGCCGTCCCAAAGCGCTCCGGTGAAGCGCTGCAGACAGGCCATCCTAGGGGCACTAGCCGACATCCGTCTTACCGTGATGCCACAGCCGATTGATCGCAGTGCGGCTACATTGCGACCGCCCGTTTTGGGATGAATCTGAGGCCAAAGCAGCGTGTTGCACCTCGCGGAGATGCTCAGCTACCAGAATCCCCATCTCCCCCCTTACGGGTCTCCACGCACGGCACAAACACGCGGGTGACGAAGAGGAAAAAAAAGGTCGTCACCCCACTTACTCGGATAGGACAGGATGGATTTGTGGTCTGATAGGTAGCTGGTGAGCGTTTTGTTCTGGGATTTTGAGAATGGGCTTGTTTTAGACCACGGCCTTGGTGCCCATTACAATGCTCGCGGGAAAAGATCTTGGTGAAGTGTTAGCTACGTTACTCTCTCACGAGTCAGTCACCAGATCTGGTCATGAAAGGTTAAACAGCTTAGCACTCGCAAGCCACCACGCCTCGACAAGGCGTCTTCACTGCGTGGTGGCGAAAAAAAAAAGGTCCAAGTGAAGGTGGCAGACACAACGAGGGCTCTAGTCGCTAGAGGCTGCCCACAGGGCAGGCTGTTGTGGGCCTTTGTGGTAGACGACCTCTTAAGGCGCGTAAACGAGGCCGGGTACTACACGGTCGGCCATGCGGATGACATTGCCATCCTCATAAATGGGAGCTTCGAAACGATACTGTGTGAAGTGATGCAAGGGGCTCTCAAGATCATTGAGGACTGGTGCAAGGAACAATCTCTGTCGGTGAACGCGAAGAAGACAGAGATCGTTCTTTTCACGAACAAAAGGAAGCTCGGGAACCTTACATACCCGACGCTTAATGGCACAATGCTAACAATGTCAGAGCAAGTCAAGTATCTGGGCATTATTCTTGACAATAAGCTTAATTTAAGTAGGTACTTGGACCAAAAAATACAAAAAGCAACTGCCTCATTCTGGTAGTGTCGCAGGCTGCTGGGAAAAACATGGGGTGTAACCCCCAAAATTATCCAGTGGATGTACACTGCCACAGTGAGACCGATGCTATCATACGGAGCCGTGGTCTGGTGGCCCAGATCCAAACTGCGGACCACAACGATGCAATTAGAGAAGCTGCAGAGGCTTGCCTGCATAGGCATTACGGGTTGTATGCGCACAACACCCAACAGCCATGCTTTGTCTGACGCCGCTGGACCTATTTGTCAGACAGGAGGCAGCGGCGTCCGCAAGGCTCAATGCGCTAGGATTATGGAAAGGGGACGAACCGGTAAAGCACACGAGTGTCCTGAACACGGTGTGCAGTGAACTACCCCTATTAAGGGCAGGTTCCGATCGGATACCCACCACCCACGTCTTCGAAAAACATTTCGAGGTCATAAAAGGACCAAGAACCCCTGGCCCATCTAGTGAGACGGAACTCAGAATCTTCACAGACGGGTCACGGACAAGCAGCGGAACCGGTGCGGGCATTTTCTCACTGGAGCTGAACATTAATAGATCAGTACCATTTGGTGCCCACTCAACCGTTTTCCAAACGTAATCAGAGTGCTATAAGCGGCAATCGCTGTGACTGAGATGGGCGTATCAGAGTACACTATCAAGATACTCTCAGATAGCGCAGCGACTCTTATGGCACTGAAGAGCAAGAGGTCTACCTAAGGCCTAGTGCTACAATGTCATGGGGCCCTGGAGAAGGTTGCAGGTAATAATAACAAGGTGATCCTCCAGTGGATAAAAGGCCACAACGAAGACGACGGAAATGACAGCGCTGATGACCTCGCCCGAAGAGGATCCAGAACTATACCCCAGGGACAGATGGAAGGGCCTCTCAGAGTTCAGACAGTCGAGAGCTGCTCTTCCTAAACCAGACCGAAGGCTGGCTTGGAAGCTTATCAACCTGGCCCGGGCTAAGCTAAGAATAGCCAAATTGGTTTTTAGTCCCGCACCGTCACTCATATCGCCATTGTCGCACCGGTAGGAGTTCATTATTTAACTAAGAATAGCCGTTGGTCTGATGAGCGGCCACTGCTCACTAAATAAACATCTACACACGATGGGTATTACGTCATACGTATCCACTATGCAGATGCTTGGCGACGGATGAAACGGCCGAGCATGTTTTGTTTGAGTGCAGTGTGCTTGACAACCAACGAAGGGACATACTCCGTTCCCCATCTTCCGTTGCGGCGGTGTGCAGACACCCCGGTCGACTTGTGTCTTTCATGGAAGACATAGGCTGGCTGGGGTAGCTGGAGATTGCGGGGTTTTGCACGAAGGTCACCAACCAAGCGGGATTAGTTTGCAGGCCTAGAGCCAACCCCAAACTAAACAACAACAACAAGGTGCATTTTTTAGACTCAATATTTTCGGTTAAGGGTAGAGCAGTCGTCGAATTGGATTTGTTCACGAACCGGAACGCGTTTCCCCCCAAAGCCCCCATATGACATTTAAATATACGTAATTCATAAATATCTCATGTATAATTTTTGTCTATATTATGCACTCTTTTGCGGTTGGCTACTACACACACGTACTAAGCCCATCAACCAACATATGTAAATGTATTGGAAATAACACAGCTAACATCTTGTAGTGCCAGATTAAGCCGGCGTCTTGGAATTTTGAATAAAAATCCGTCAAGTGCGAGTTTTACTCGCGCGCGTAGGTTTCCGTATCTATCCGCTATCAATAATATCCGCCTATCCGCTCAGGTGGCATGGTCTTCGAATTTGAATTTATCAGATATATTATGTTATTCTATGTTTATATGTTAGTACTAGGCACGTACTCGCTTTATATATATTTTTATTAGAAAAATGCAAAGCGAAAATCATTGGAAAAAATACATCCCGGCCAGGATTCGAACCTGGGTCTTTGGCTTGAGCCGCCAACGCGATAACCAACTACGCCACCGGACCGTTACGTATTATCTCCAAATTTTCAATCTATTGCACCTTCATGATATCGCATTGGTGACGGTGATTGGTGACGACAGCATAAGGTTCAATATTGAACCGTGCAAGTTGACTGTTCGCAAATATTATGCGATATCATGAAGGTGCAATAGATTGAAAATTTGGAGATAATACGTAACGGTCCGGTGGCGTAGTTGGTTATCGCGTTGGCGGCTCAAGCCAAAGACCCAGGTTCGAATCCTGGCCGGGATGTATTTTTTCCAATGATTTTCGCTTTGCATTTTTCTAATAAAAAAATAGATATATTATGTTTATGTTATGACAGGTCTCCATGTTTGCCCACTGACAGCTGTTACCATAGTCACGTCACTTAATTTTTTTGAAGTGATCTGTAAAACATCAAACTTCTGAAATTTTTTTTTTTGGAACGACCAAAGATTAAGAAGCGGCTATCTTTTAGAGACGCCTCAATGAGGTCGATAGCACTTTACGGTGGGGAAATGACAACACCTAACAATGCATGCAATGTATAAAAGCCGTTTTCGCCATCTGTTATTAAATAGTGTGACTAATCTATTTTAATAAAAGGTTTCTTGTATGGGGCCCCCCTTAATTTTTAACTTTTTCTTATTTTTCATATTTGTTGTTTCATCCGCCATAGTAACGTATATTCTGTGAAAGTTTCAACGTGCTACCTATTACGGTTCAAGAGATACAGCCCTCGGACAGACAGACGGACGGACGGACGGACGACAGAGTCTTAGTAATAGGCTTCCGTCTGGGATACGGAAACCTAAAAATTGTCATGGTTACCGTGTCCATCCATAGAGTAGTATTGTATTGTGGTGTTACCGTGTCAATATGGCTGTCGTGAAGGGACGAACGTAATTTTCATCTCTCTAATAAAGTACCTAATTAAAAAGTCCTTTCATTGTATACACTACACCGCGAGGCCTTTAACAAATGTCAGCCAAATGAGGGTGTTTGCTTTGATATAGAACCTTCAACCACTAATAACAAAAAATCATGCATCTGTCATAAAGACGTTTTCGAAAAATTCCTTCACTGGTGTTTTATATTTTTTTATAATGAAACTTAAGTACAAAATTTCCTGCTTGGAAAATGTTTTATCTGTATGTCTGTTTGTCTGGGAATCATGTTGAAACCGTTGCTTCTATTATCATGATGAAACGTTTTCATCATTAAATTAGAAAAATATCTAGAAAGTGCACGCCAAATATCTTCACACTCTATTATCAAAAAGCTGAGCAGCTATTTTCGTCTATTTGCTTTAATATCTTAAATATAAACTGTGCATTTGAAAAAAATCACAGATCTCTTGCATTACACGACCTTCGAGGTACATTGAAAATGAACTCAACAAAATAAAATAAAAAGTATTACATTTATATATTTTTTACTATTTTTCAAAAACACAAGCAGCATAAAATAATTAAACTAAAATTTAGGGGTCTGGGTCCGTGCTCCACCTAGGTTCTCCACCTGGGTGGAGCATGGGATACTTACAATTTATATGCTATGTCCATGCTCCAACTGATAATATTATTGTACAGTCCATGACTTTATTCGCTAATTCCTAATTCGCCAACTCCTGATTTGCCTATTCCATACTGACCTACAGCTGTATAGTAGAGTTACAATACAATCAATAAAATAACAAGGTAACTTGATTATATTGTTTATTTTTAAAAGAAATTAAATTCAGATTCCACAAATTAAAAAAAATATACAAAAATTGTAAAATATATATTATATAAATAATATAGGCCAGGATTAACAAAATTAACAAACATGAAGTCACCAAAGTACCAGGGAAGCAGAAATTGAAAGGAGGTTTCCTTAATTTTATATACAGGTCGGTAAACTAAAGCTGGCACGTACACAGTACTCACACCAATGCAATTGCCCGCGTGCGAGTGAGACGTCGCACTGCATACGCATAACGAAAACCCGATCTGTCTCACTCGCACGCGGGCAATTGCATTGGTGTGAGTACTGTGTACGTGCTAGCTTTAGTTAACCGACTTGTAAGTTAATCGCTGGGAGGGAAAGAAAAAAAGGGTGATAATCCTGGCCTCTCACTGGCCTTGGATGAATAAATAAATCCTGGCACCTATTATTTAATACCATGAATACGCGTTTTCGAATAGGTTTCCGTATAAGTTAATCGCTATTATTATTATAATAGCGATTAACTTTTATAAAATTATGGAAACCTCCTTTAAATTTCTGCTGCCCTGGTACTTTAGAACCGTTCCCAGTTTATTATGATTTTTTTATTGACGATGAAAGAGAACGGTGAAGGGCGCATAATATTTATGTCACATGTAATATGTTAAGTATAATATTATTACCTCTCTTAGAAATCAGTGTTTGATTTATAGTTTTCCCCGTGGACCCACTAAATTCCACTCTTGCACACGACTTTACTTAATGGTAGTTGGAGCATGGACATAGCATATAAATTGTAAATATCCCATGCTCCACCCAGGTGGAGAACCTAGGTGGAGCACGGACCCAGACCCAAATTTAGACAGATAAAGAGATAAAGTTGACATTATGTCTAACTAAAGTAACAAATTAATATATACCAAACATAAAAATATAATATAGGTTAGGTTAGAAGATGGCGACGCATCTTCTAACCTAACCAGATAGGTTCCCATGGCTTCCTTCCGGCTTCATCATCAGGACCCTGGAAATCATATATGACTAGAGTACATGCGAAGACAAATCCAACGAGCCCAAACATGGTGGATTTATGATGTGTAGTTTAGGAGTTCCTGTGGCTTCCTTCCGGCTCCATCATCAGGGCCCTGGAAATAACATGTGACTAGAGTACTTGCGAAGACAAATCCAACGAGCCCAAACATGGTGGATTTATCATGTGTAGTTTAGGAGTTCCTGTGGCTTCCTTCTGGCTCCATCATCAGGACCCTGGAAATAACATGTGACTAGAGTACTTGCGAAGACAAATCCAACGAGCCCAAACATGGTGGATTTATCATGTGTAGTTTAGGAGTTCCTGTGGCTTCCTTCCGGCTCCATCATCAGGTCCCTGGAAATAACATGTGACTAGAGTACTTGCGAAGACAAATCCAACGAGCCCAAACATGGTAGATTTATCATGTGTAGTTTAGGAGTTCCTGTGGCTTCCTTCCGGCTCCATCATCAGGTCCCTGGAATTCATATATGACTAGAGTACTTGCGTAGATAAATCCAACGAGCCCAAGAAGTGTTGATTTATCATGTGTAGTTTAGGAGTTCCTGTGGCTTCCTTCCGGCTCCATCATCAGGTCCCTGGAATTCATATATGACTAGAGTACTTGCGTAGATAAATCCAACGAGCCCAAGAAGTGTGGATTTATCATGTGTAGTTTAGGAGTTCCTGTGGCTTCCTTCCGGCTCCATCATCAGGTCCCTGGAATTCATATATGACTAGAGTACTTGCGTAGATAAATCCAACGAGCCCAAGAAGTGTGGATTTATCATGTGTAGTTTAGGAGTTCCTGTGGCTTCCTTCCGGCTCCATCATCAGGTCCCTGGAATTCATATATGACTAGAGTACTTGCGTAGATAAATCCAACGAGCCCAAGAAGTGTGGATTTATCATGTGTAGTTTAGGAGTTCCTGTGGCTTCCTTCCGGCTCCATCATCAGGTCCCTGGAATTCATATATGACTAGAGTACTTGCGTAGATAAATCCAACGAGCCCAAGAAGTGTGGATTTATCATGTGTAGTTTAGGAGTTCCTGTGGCTTCCTTCCGGCTCCATCCTCAGGTCCCTGGAAATAACATGTGACTAGAGTACTTGCGAAGACAAATCCAACGAGCCCAAACATGGTAGATTTATCATGTGTAGTTTAGGAGTTCCTGTGGCTTCCTTCCGGCTCCATCATCAGGTCCCTGGAAATAACATGTGACTAGAGTACTTGCGAAGACAAATCCAACGAGCCCAAACATGGTAGATTTATCATGTGTAGTTTAGGAGTTCCTGTGGCTTCCTTCCGGCTCCATCATCAGGTCCCTGGAAATAACATGTGACTAGAGTACATGCGACGACAAATCCAACGAGCCCAAACATGGTAGATTTATCATGTGTAGTTTAGGAGTTCCTGTGGCTTCCTTCCGGCTCCATCATCAGGTCCCTGGAAATAACATGTGACTAGAGTACTTGCGAAGACAAATCCAACGAGCCCAAACATGGTAGATTTATCATGTGTAGTTTAGGAGTTCCTGTGGCTTCCTTCCGGCTCCATCATCAGGTCCCTGGAAATAACATGTGACTAGAGTACTTGCGAAGACAAATCCAACGAGCCCAAACATGGTAGATTTATCATGTGTAGTTTAGGAGTTCCTGTGGCTTCCTTCCGGCTCCATCATCAGGTCCCTGGAAATAACATGTGACTAGAGTACTTGCGAAGACAAATCCAACGAGCCCAAACATGGTAGATTTATCATGTGTAGTTTAGGAGTTCCTGTGGCTTCCTTCCGGCTCCATCATCAGGTCCCTGGAAATAACATGTGACTAGAGTACATGCGACGACAAATCCAACGAGCCCAAACATGGTAGATTTATCATGTGTAGTTTAGGAGTTCCTGTGGCTTCCTTCCGGCTCCATCATCAGGTCCCTGGAAATAACATGTGACTAGAGTACATGCGACGACAAATCCAACGAGCCCAAACATGGTGGATTTATCATCTGTGGTTTAGGAATTCCTATGGCCTCATTCCAGCTCCATCATCAGGACCCTGGATATAATATATGACTAGAGTACTTGCGAAGACAAATCCAACGAGCCCAAACACGATGGCCTTATCACGTGTAGTTTAGGAGTTCCTATGGCTTCCTTCGGGCTCCATCATCAGACCCCACTAACAAACTAAAAAAGTCACCCGAGGATCTGCAGAGCCGTGATTAGATTTTTCACAATTTATTTCATAGATTCGGATATTCCTCCTCGCTCTCTACGCTGTTGCACTTCTAAAAGTCGATTTCACACTCAGCGAAAATAGGAAAAATTTGAGGGACCACCTACAGTTCAACCATCATCGATAGACGTATGTTTTTTTTTTAATTTAGCCCAAAGTCCAAATCTAAACAGGTTTTTTTTTTATTTTTCGATATCACATTTAGTTTTTGAGATATAAGAGATTTAGTTCGAAAAAAAAAAATTGAATTTTTCCCATTTTTGCATTTAAAATTTTTTTTTTAATTTTTTGGAAAAAAAACCATCTTGTATCCGATACGCGTCTTTTGAGCCCTCAATCACTCGCGTAGCCCCAAAACTCGCGACACCAGGACGATTTCACACTCTCAGCGAAAATGGGGCGAAATACTGAAGCGGTGGAAAAAACATTTTCAATGGTAATAAAATAAAAAAATATTAGCGGTGTGGTGTGTGACGTGTGTGTGACGTGTGCGCGGGGGCGGTGCGCAGGTGCTGCGGATGACGCTGTCTGCGGTGAACTGGCGGCGACGCGAGATGGTGCGCTGGCTCGTCACCTGCGCCACCGAGCTCGGCCTCGACGCCTTACTCTCCATCATGCAGAACTGGTAGGAACAAGGCGTTCTCTCGCTCGCTCGTCTATCTCTGTTGGCACGCAGTAACAGCGGCAGGAATATAGAACATGATGTCGGCGCAGGTACGAGCTGTTCACGCCGACGGAGGCGACGGGGCCGGTGGCGGCGGCCGCCATGTCGCACGCCACCGCGCTGCGGCTCGGCCTCAGCTTCGAGCAGCAGGAGAAGCTGAGCGCGTGCGCGCGCACGCTCGCGCTGCAGTGCGCCGCCAAGGACCCGCCCGGCTGCGCGCTCAGCGCGCTCTCCGTCTGCGAGGGCTCGGCGGGAGCGTTCGAGGCGGCGTGCGCGGCGGTCGGCGGCGCGGCGGCGCGCGGCGCGCTCGCCTCCAGCCAGCTGTTCGCGGTGGCGCGCTACATGGAGCAGCGCGCGCAGCCGGCGCGCGCGCTGCGCCTCGCCACGCTCGCCATGCGTAACCTGCACCTCCACTACAACCAGGTACCTACTGCCCTACATCCGGTCGGCGGCGCGGCGGCGCGTGGCGCGCTCGCCTCCAGCCAGCTGTTCGCGGTGGCGCGCTACATGGAGCAGCGCGCGCAGCCGGCGCGCGCGCTGCGCCTCGCCACGCTCGCCATGCGCAACCTGCACCTCCACTACAACGAGGTACCTACTGCCCTACATCCGGTCGGCGGGGCGGCGGCGCGCGGCGCGCTCTCCTCCAGCCAGCTGTTCGCGGTGGCGCGCTACATGGAGCAGCGCGCGCAGCCGGCGCGCGCGCTGCGCCTCGCCACGCTCGCCATGCGCAACCTGCACCTCCACTACAACCAGGTACCTACTGCCCTACATCCGGTCGGCGGGGCGGCGGCGCGCTCGCCTCCAGCCAGCTGTTCGCGGTGGCGCGCTACATGGAGCAGCGCGCGCAGCCGGCGCGCGCGCTGCGCCTCGCCACGCTCGCCATGCGCAACCTGCACCTCCACTACAACCAGGTACCTACTGCCCTACATCCGGTCGGCGGGGCGGCGGCGCGCTCGCCTCCAGCCAGCTGTTCGCGGTGGCGCGCTACATGGAGCAGCGCGCGCAGCCGGCGCGCGCGCTGCGCCTCGCCACGCTCGCCATGCGCAACCTGCACCTCCACTACAACCAGGTACCTACTGCCCTTCATCCGGTCGGCGGCGCGGCGGCGCGCTCGCCTCCAGCCAGCTGTTCGCGGTGGCGCGCTACATGGAGCAGCGCGCGCAGCCGGCGCGCGCGCTGCGCCTCGCCACGCTCGCCATGCGCAACCTGCACCTCCACTACAACCAGGTACCTACTGCCCTACATCCGGTCGGCGGGGCGGCGGTGCGCGGCGCGCTCGCCTCCAGCCAGCTGTTCGCGGTGGCGCGCTACATGGAGCAGCGCGCGCAGCCGGCGCGCGCGCTGCGCCTCGCCACGCTCGCCATGCGCAACCTGCACCTCCACTACAACCAGGTACCTACTGCCCTACATCCGGTCGGCGGGGCGGCGGCGCGCGGCGCGCTCGCCTCCAGCCAGCTGTTCGCGGTGGCGCACTACATGGAGCAGCGCGCGCAGCCGGCGCGCGCTGCGCCTCGCTACGCTCGCCATGCGCAACCTGCACCTCCACTACAACCAGGTACCTACTGCCCTACATCCGGTCGGCGGCGCGGCGGCGCGCTCGCCTCCAGCCAGCTGTTCGCGGTGGCGCGCTACATGGAGCAGCGCGCGCAGCCGGCGCGCGCTGCGCCTCGCCACGCTCGCCATGCGCAACCTGCACCTCCACTACAACCAGGTACCTACTGCCCTACATCCGGTCGGCGGGGCGGCGGCGCGCGGCGCGCTCGCCTCCAGCCAGCTGTTCGCGGTGGCGCGCTACATGGAGCAGCGCGCGCAGCCGGCGCGCGCTGCGCCTCGCTACGCTCGCCATGCGTAACGTGCACCTCCACTACAACCAGGTACCTACTGCCCTACATCCGGTCGGCGGCGCGGCGGCGCGCTCGCCTCCAGCCAGCTGTTCGCGGTGGCGCGCTACATGGAGCAGCGCGCGCAGCCGGCGCGCGCTGCGCCTCGCTACGCTCGCCATGCGTAACGTGCACCTCCACTACAACCAGGTACCTACTGCCCTACATCCGGTCGGCGGCGCGGCGGCGCGCTCGCCTCCAGCCAGCTGTTCGCGGTGGCGCGCTACATGGAGCAGCGCGCGCAGCCGGCGCGCGCTGCGCCTCGCTACGCTCGCCATGCGTAACGTGCACCTCCACTACAACCAGGTACCTACTGCCCTACATCCGGTCGGCGGCGCGGCGGCGCGCTCGCCTCCAGCCAGCTGTTCGCGGTGGCGCGCTACATGGAGCAGCGCGCGCAGCCGGCGCGCGCTGCGCCTCGCTACGCTCGCCATGCGTAACGTGCACCTCCACTACAACCAGGTACCTACTGCCCTACATCCGGTCGGCGGCGCGGCGGCGCGCTCGCCTCCAGCCAGCTGTTCGCGGTGGCGCGCTACATGGAGCAGCGCGCGCAGCCGGCGCGCGCTGCGCCTCGCTACGCTCGCCATGCGTAACGTGCACCTCCACTACAACCAGGTACCTACTGCCCTACATCCGGTCGGCGGCGCGGCGGCGCGCTCGCCTCCAGCCAGCTGTTCGCGGTGGCGCGCTACATGGAGCAGCGCGCGCAGCCGGCGCGCGCTGCGCCTCGCTACGCTCGCCATGCGTAACGTGCACCTCCACTACAACCAGGTACCTACTGCCCTACATCCGGTCGGCGGCGCGGCGGCGCGTGGCGCGCTCGCCTCCAGCCAGCTGTTCGCGGTGGCGCGCTACATGGAGCAGCGCGCGCAGCCGGCGCGCGCTGCGCCTCGCTACGCTCGCCATGCGTAACGTGCACCTCCACTACAACCAGGTACCTACTGCCCTACATCCGGTCGGCGGCGCGGCGGCGCGGCGGCGCGCTCGCCTCCAGCCAGCTGTTCGCGGTGGCGCGCTACATGGAGCAGCGCGCGCAGCCGGCGCGCGCTGCGCCTCGCTACGCTCGCCATGCGTAACGTGCACCTCCACTACAACCAGGTACCTACTGCCCTACATCCGGTCGGCGGCGCGGCGGCGCGCTCGCCTCCAGCCAGCTGTTCGCGGTGGCGCGCTACATGGAGCAGCGCGCGCAGCCGGCGCGCGCTGCGCCTCGCTACGCTCGCCATGCGTAACGTGCACCTCCACTACAACCAGGTACCTACTGCCCTACATCCGGTCGGCGGCGCGGCGGCGCGGCGGCGCGCTCGCCTCCAGCCAGCTGTTCGCGGTGGCGCGCTACATGGAGCAGCGCGCGCAGCCGGCGCGCGCTGCGCCTCGCTACGCTCGCCATGCGTAACGTGCACCTCCACTACAACCAGGTACCTACTGCCCTACATCCGGTCGGCGGCGCGGCGGCGCGCTCGCCTCCAGCCAGCTGTTCGCGGTGGCGCGCTACATGGAGCAGCGCGCGCAGCCGGCGCGCGCTGCGCCTCGCTACGCTCGCCATGCGTAACGTGCACCTCCACTACAACCAGGTACCTACTGCCCTACATCCGGTCGGCGGCGCGGCGGCGCGTGGCGCGCTCGCCTCCAGCCAGCTGTTCGCGGTGGCGCGCTACATGGAGCAGCGCGCGCAGCCGGCGCGCGCTGCGCCTCGCTACGCTCGCCATGCGTAACGTGCACCTCCACTACAACCAGGTACCTACTGCCCTACATCCGGTCGGCGGCGCGGCGGCGCGGCGGCGCGCTCGCCTCCAGCCAGCTGTTCGCGGTGGCGCGCTACATGGAGCAGCGCGCGCAGCCGGCGCGCGCTGCGCCTCGCTACGCTCGCCATGCGTAACGTGCACCTCCACTACAACCAGGTACCTACTGCCCTACATCCGGTCGGCGGCGCGGCGGCGCGCTCGCCTCCAGCCAGCTGTTCGCGGTGGCGCGCTACATGGAGCAGCGCGCGCAGCCGGCGCGCGCTGCGCCTCGCTACGCTCGCCATGCGTAACGTGCACCTCCACTACAACCAGGTACCTACTGCCCTACATCCGGTCGGCGGCGCGGCGGCGCGCTCGCCTCCAGCCAGCTGTTCGCGGTGGCGCGCTACATGGAGCAGCGCGCGCAGCCGGCGCGCGCTGCGCCTCGCTACGCTCGCCATGCGTAACGTGCACCTCCACTACAACCAGGTACCTACTGCCCTACATCCGGTCGGCGGCGCGGCGGCGCGCTCGCCTCCAGCCAGCTGTTCGCGGTGGCGCGCTACATGGAGCAGCGCGCGCAGCCGGCGCGCGCTGCGCCTCGCTACGCTCGCCATGCGTAACGTGCACCTCCACTACAACCAGGTACCTACTGCCCTACATCCGGTCGGCGGCGCGGCGGCGCGCTCGCCTCCAGCCAGCTGTTCGCGGTGGCGCGCTACATGGAGCAGCGCGCGCAGCCGGCGCGCGCTGCGCCTCGCTACGCTCGCCATGCGTAACGTGCACCTCCACTACAACCAGGTACCTACTGCCCTACATCCCTCTATGTACATATCGTGCCTACCGATATCTTCTGTAAGGTTCAGTTTAATTTTAAATCATAATAGTGTATCTTGCTTTATTTTATTGTGTCATGGCTTTGAAGCAACTGAACTATTAACAAGTGTGTGGACCTTTTTTTGGTATGGTATCTCTAAATGCTGGCAGGTAGTCGATCGTGGGCCGTCGAGCGGAGCGGTGACGATTGTGAGTAGACAGCGTATGGGTAGTTTGAAAAAATTAGGAAAAACCCGACTACGTAAAAGCTAATTATGAAAATCGTTTAAATAAAAAAAAAATAGTTATAAAAAACTAAAACCCGG